>CM076582.1:17241483-17676808 GCA_034641835.2 Pinus albicaulis | reverse complement strand
AACTCTCTCTTACAAATGATTTTCAATACAATAAATAATCTCAGATGTTGAAAACAGATCGACCAAAATAAGGAATCAAAACTAAAGAGCCAATCATCTGTTCGGAAGACAGAACATCGTTGCATTATTCCACTTTGAAAATCTTTGATGACCAATGAAAAAGGTGACATCTATAGGTGTAAATCCTTTTGAATTGCAACTAAAGACGCAAATAGACTACCCACTCCTATTTCTCTGCTATTGGTTGTTATCTTCGTTTTAAATTTAGGCGTGCTTTGACTTTTCATTTTACTTTTTCCATTTGAATTTTAATAAAAATAGCGTTGAATGTAGATTTCACCTTGACTGAAGGGAAAAACGCATTGTAAAGATATGACCAAAACTATAGGGAGCAAGCTAAACGACATGAAGACTAAGTTTGCCACGTTGGTCACTGTACTCTGGTGGAGCTTGAACCATCTTTGACAATTCATTTCCATCTCTTCCAAGGTGAATTTGAGCAGCTTTGTCCTTTGACCCAAATTGAGACATTTTATTCATGCAACCGCATCAAACACCGATGAACGGAAACTTACAAGATGATTTGCTTTAATTTGGAGCAGAGGGGCCACGAAATTTGGAGTTTCGTTGTAGTCAATGAAAAAATCTGCCTGTCGGCTCTGTGCACCGCGCGCACACCCAGTGCACCTCGCTCTGTGGGTGCGCCGCGCCTGTGAAAAAAAACACTGTGATTTTCGGCTCTATGCGCCGCGTTGATCCTGTGCGCCGCGCCTCTTTCCTATGCGTCGCGCTCTGTCTTCTTCACACAGTTACGGCTTTAAAATCACAATGTCGTCCTTCCAATCTTCAATTCAACCTTTCTCTTGGATTTTGCCAATAATTCTTGATGCAAATGGGTTAATAAACTTGGAGAAATATCTCATATAGAGATGGTTTTAATGTTTGCTTCTCCATTTTGTAAAGTTTCAATCTTGACATTTTCACCCTTTTAATTCAATTCTGTCTTTTGTTTCCTCTGACTTTTCAGCTGAATGAAGACTCTCTTTGTCTGTTCTGCAGGGATGTTTGACAGTGGACTTTGGCAAAGGATCAAGGTGGTGCCTGAAACATTTCGTCACACATTTACAAAAACAAATTTGATGATTTCTTCTTCAAAACAGAGTTTTGAAGAAGAATTCTCTTGAGCATTATTTGATGATGAAATCTTGTAATGGAAACTGATTTGGAACCTCTTATGCAGACTAAATCGACAAAACCCTAGACCTAAAACTCTAAAAGACCAACTCTTTGTTGACCATGACTATAAATGACTGAAACATTGAGTTTGATGAATTCCGATGAACTTTAATGATGAATCACAAGCCAACAGATACATGACATGAGGAAAATAAACAACAATGCCCTTCCGTTAGATTATGGCATGCTCCCTAGCGAAATACAACTGAGTGAATCGAGCGAGACACCTAAAAATGAAATGCAAAAAGAGTTTTGATCTCAGACGGAGGACTGACAAGACCGACTCTAACAGATTCAATGATGAAAACAATGGAAAAGTTGATGGATAGATTATTCCTTGGGAATACCTCTGCTCCTCCTGCACAACATGAACCTCAATTTGGAAACCCTTAGTTAAGGAGACCTCAAAATCAGCAAAGACCAAGGGAGAATAGAAATCGGCAGCCTGATCCTCTAGTGAGACCTCCTTTTTAGCAGAATTTGATGGATGAAGAAGAAGAGCCTGAAGTTCCTGAGGAGTCTATTCATTGTTTTGATGAAGAAATGTTAGGAATTTTCTTTACTAAAGAAGAGCATGATCAATCAGATCAAAGTAATCATGAAGATGAAACATCAGACTATCTAAAGGGGTATTAACATGCTATTTTCGAGATGCAGAAACAATATAATCTCAGAAATAGAAATGTGCCTATCATTGCTAACAAGAAAATAGCCTAAGAAAGATACACCTAAGGTTGTTGATGGAAAGAAGGATGCTCCTAAGGTCGCTGAAGGTAATAAAGATACACCAGTTGTTCCTCCTATCAAAGAAGCTGAAAAAATTATTTTTGTTTTTAACCTTGAGAATGAAATTTCTAAGAATAAAATATCAGTCCCTTTTGGTGAGATTCTCAAGGTAGATGAATATAGAAGCAAGATTGTTAAGATGTTAAATTCACAACCAGGAGCTGCTGATATCTTTAATGTATTAGGAGATCATCCAACCATATATTTGGGTCCAATACTAGAAGATGAACAGAATGAGGAGGTCCCTCCTTTTTATGTGAGCCTTAGCATTCACGACATGACATTGCATAATGCTATTTTTGATTTAGGGGCCTCTCACAATCTTATGCCCAAAGTAATCATGGAAAGAATGGGGTTATAAATAACTAGGCCATATAAAGACTTGTTTTCTTTCGATTCGAAAAGAGTTCAATGAATTGGTTTAATCAAGGATGTTTTTGTTGGTCTAACGCAAGTTCCTGTTAAGACTGTAGTCATGGACATTGTAGTAGCAAACATTCCACCGAAGTTTGGTATGCTGTTGTCAAGGTCATGGGCAGCGAAAATTAAAGGTACAATACAGATGGATCTTACTTATGCTACCTGTTAGCAACCTATAATATAGGGGTCATAATTTTGACTTGACTATTGATAATCTTGTAAATCTATACATACTTTTCCTTCTGCAAGTTGTATTCACATATTTTGTAAAAAAATCCAAAAAAAAAAATAGAAAAATAAAAAAGAGGGTAAAAAGTCCTAAAAGAAAAATCAAAGGACTTAGAAAAAATAAAAGACCCCAAAAGAAAAATGAATAAAACATGAAAGTGTGCAAGCATAAATGCCACTACTTTTTACTTTTTGACTATGGCAGAGTGTCAATAAATTCCATAGTCCATGATGAATTAAACACTTTAATCTTAACTTGTCATTTTTCAATTTCACTTGTTGTAGATAGAGAATAATGAGTTGTCATATAGTTTAATCATGACAATTCAGTCGTTAGGTAGAGAAATAAAGTGAATCCAACAGTTTAATCTGGATTCATGGATGAAACAAGTGTAGAATTAAATAGTTTTATTTTCTTGTAGAAAAAATAAATGCTGTGAAGGTTGCTAGCTTAAATGCACCTTACTAAAAAAGGAAGAAAAAATGTTAGCATGGTAAGATGGGTAGGTAGAAGAAGGTGAAAAGTCTCAATGTAAATATTATTCATCATGGACTGCAAAATAACTAACTTCCCCTTCCCATAGTCATGAAACATTCTAAACTATCAGTCAGAAAGGCTCAAGGCATTTCCTTGACTTTTGTTGGCACTGGACCCAAGGCTCTATGACTGATCAGTTGAAAATGTAAAATGTCTATATTAATCCCTACACTCACATTATCATTTACCATTCATGCATTCATTCCCCTAAATTAACTTCAATTTTACTTAAAGGCATTATAATTCCCATTTAATTAACTTCCTACATCATTTGAAAACATTAAACCCTCAAAAGTACATTATATCTTAAGTTTAAGTGATAAGATTAATGTAAATTATCTTGTGAACCTCACTTTACTTAGTTATGTTTATGTATTTTGAGTATACATTATCCCATTTCCATATTAACTTTAACTTATGTATTAATTCCCTATAAAAATAACCTTCTCCTATTATATATAACTCCTTTTTATATAATAAACCCAAAAACCCACTTATTATAACTTTAGCCAAAGTTATTTAATCCGCACATGTTTAAATAAAAACACCTGCATTATAGCCCCTTTGGCTAAAACTATCCTTATATATGTCTCGCCCCTATGGTAGTTAAATCACCCTGGTTTAATTAACCATATAATAAAAATATATGAAAAAACCTTTAAAACATGTTTTATATGTGTTTTAAGCAAAAATTTCCTGAAGTTTCATTTAAACTAAACTTCAAAAGATATAACCCCATCTATTTGAATATTTTCCCTTGCCTGACCCCCTAACCTAAGGTTAAAACATTAATTTCAATTAAAATCTGCAATGCATACCCCTTATTCGCCTAACTGCCAGTCCTAACCGCGGTAAAATCCCCGTTGAAAACCCCACTCGATCGTTTTTTTTCATTGAAAAAGTCTATTTTCTATGTAAAGTTTAACCAAATCCCTTTTATCATCGGGATTAATGTCAGCCCTCCAATCCCCTCTATCCATTTGATCCAATGATTAAAAATCAACGTGACAGATTAATACAATTCCATCCCTTCCCCATCGCGTAGAATAACAACCGTATGATATTCTTTCATCACAAGATCCTATGGCCCAAAAGAAACTTGATGACGCCTTTTTTCCTCCACCTTTTCGTTTGATCTAGACCCTTCGCTTAAAAAAGCTAGATCTGACGGCCGATACCTCATATCGCGCCCACAAAGTGATCTATCGATGTTTTGGAAAAGTCGCACGAAATGGGTGGTTTTTCCAAACCACCTAGTTTTGACGTGTCATCAAATAATTGGATCACGTTCGAAAAGCGATTTACCACTTACCGCTCTAGAGCTGTGCGAATACCACCTAGTGGTATTCTGAAACCACTCCCGTGCAACCTATGATTAAATATGATTTAACTATGGTGTGAACTATGGTTTATTCATAAAAATCATAATTTTCATTGATTTTTTCACCTATTTGCGCTTATAAGCTTTGAAACCTCTGCAGAGTTTGTTTTTCATCTTGTTTCACCGTTTAAACACTGAAAACCTCCGCAAGCCCGTTACGAAGCTTCCCAACACAATTTTTCAAGCTTGCGAGTGAACTGGTAATCAGTTAATAAGTCATTTTCCCTGCAATTCAACCACGAAGAGCCACAATACCCTCTGATAGACCAATTCAGCAGAATTGAAGACTACGCGCAACCTACAACTCAGTCGACCACAATTATACCTTTTTAAAGGTATTTTTCATCAAACTTATCCACAAAAACTTCAATTCCAAAAGAAAAAGCACCAATTTTTCAATTATTGCCTGTAATTATCTAAATTACCTATATGGGAATTGCAAAAAACATCCATAATATAGGGGAAACTCTGTCAAATTTTCCCCAGAATCCCTCATTTCTGTTTTTGCAAGTTTTATCCATACCCTGGTCATTTTCATTGCTAGAATTTATCATAACCTTTCTTCTGAGCATTAAAACCCTCTTTCCATCTAAAACTCTGCTCAGAACCCTATTTTACCAGAGAAATTCTCCAAAAGTCCCTTGTTTCCAACAGAAGAACTCAACAAAAAGTATAAGCTTGCTCTGTTCAGTTAAAAAATGACAAAGAAACAAGTAACCCCCAAATGAGGCGGCCCAAAACCTCAGAAGAAAGCCTCTGCTAAAATCCCTCAGCCTGAGTCTTCCAAACTTGATAAACCAACCCTTGCACTCACTGCGGATTCCAGAGAAGATGTCAGGCCTGTTCAACCTCTAGTTACTTCACAAGAAAATAGTCCTCTAGTTGACCTTGACTACAGAATATTGGACCCTTCAGTAGAGTTCAATTTACTTGATGTTTATAACTGGTGTTTTGGCAAATCTGTAGAGAAAGGTGATAAAGATATACCAGTTTGGGATTCCAATCTGCTAAAGTACATTGTCCCTTTGACTCATTTAGCCCCTGATTTTGTCAGATTGTGTCAGTCCTATTATCTTCCAGACCAAATATGTATTGTCAATAAAGATAGAGAGGTCATATTTTACATCAATTCATAATCCATAAACTTTATGCAACTAAACCATGACCCCAATTCTGCTTCATTGTCAATAGAGGATTTAACTCAGCTTTACTTAGACCTTTATTTTGCTTCTAAGTTCAAAGTCTTCCAGACTTTTTGTCCCAAACAAGTTGATATCCCAAAGCTCAATCCTCCATTTGATACTTTTGATTTTCCAAATGAAAACGGATAGATTGTCTCCATGCTATCATTCATACTGGGATATAACAGTGATGAATTCACTAATGTTGCTATCCTAGGTTTTTTGTCTACTTTGATTCCAGGCCAGTCTCCATCCATTGTGTACAATTTTTCCAAGTTCATTGCAGAAAACATGCACTACCAATTGTCCAAATTGTTAGAAGAAGGATTCTTTAGATATACTTCATATCTACTTCATATCTTTTTATATTATCAAGCAGACGAGTTTCCTATTGAATTTTAGAAGATAGATCTAGAAAGAAAAGTACTTTTAGTTGTGTTTTGGTCATCAATTCTGAGAAAATGGAACAGAGAATACAACTATGCAGACTTTAATGACTTGTTTCTAGTACTTGCTATGAATCTACTGAATAAAGAATAGACCCCTAGAATTATTGAAGAAACAAAGAGGATCTTATAGCTATTTGAGAGCTGTAAAATAGGGGATTGGTACTTATACAAGAATTACATAGAGATTAGAGTATATGGTGCACTCTTGGCCCCATATAAATTGCCTAGATTTGTGACAACAAGGATATTTGCTTTAGAATATTTGAGGCAGCTATTGAATGCAGATGAAGTCAATTTAATAGCCTCTAGGAAAAGACTCAATTCAAACTGAAAAATCAAGTTGGGCCATTCATTGTGAACAACAGAGAAGCAGCAAATGAAATTAATGTCAAGTTGAAAGAATACAAATTCCCATATAGCTTTATGTGGAATTATGATCCTTAGGGTATTTTAAGCATGATAAGATTGAAATGCAAGTTGTCTGCTTTCTTGCATGATCCCAGCCCCAAATTAAAAAATATGCCAATAAACTTGAATGGGAGCCAAACACTTTATTTGATGATGAATCACAGAGCATGCAGAGAAACAGTGGAAAATATAAACAGGTTGGTCAAACACAGGTGGTTACAGAGAACAAAGAAGCTGAAATTCTTCAGAAAAGGAGCAAAAAGGAAGATAGTTTCACAGCTGAAACTATTCTAGATAAGAGATTCAGAATTCCCTATAATAAGAAAATTAAATTGACTGATGAAGAAAGGGATAAAGCTATCAATTTTGAAGATAACAATGGCCATGAAACTAACGATGAAGCAACAAGGATAGTAACTGAAACACTCAAAGAGCTTCAAAATGTCCAACTTGGAGCAAAACAAAAAGACACAGTCATGGTTGATAAACAAACCAAAGTTGATATGCCCTCTTCTTCTAAAGAACTTGACAACACAGAGTTAGATATTCAAATGAGGTTCAAACAAATCAAAGAAAAGAATGAAGAAATCAAAAGTGAAGCATATTCCAAGTTCCTTAAAGAAAAGACTGGGAATAAAGATAGACTCCTTTCAGCTTTTGATTATTCTTCAAACAAATTGGTGATGTCATTTCTCAAGCCTACAGTGGCTGACCCAAAAACAATTGCAGATTATTCAAAGACAGACCTTGAGGTTGATGCAGATTTTGTCCATGAGTTGGACCAAATAGAATTCCACAAGAGCAATACAAAGATGTTGTATTCTAAAATAGTCAATAAGACTATGAATTCTATCTGGCTTGAGAAAACATTGATAAACCCTCAAACTCAAATGAAATTGGATAAAGCCTCATTATATGCCAATAACTTAAGAATCAAAGCATTGGAGGACATAGTAATTGAAGCAGGAGCTGACCCAGCAAACATTGAAGGAGCAAAAGTTATAATCAAACAGAAAAATGAAGACATAGCTGCCCTCAGAAAATAGCTAAAATTGCCTCAAAGTGAAAATCCCCATGCAAAAGAAATCCTTCAGCAAAAGACAGAAAATGATGAACTAAAACAACTTGTTCTAAAGATGACAGCCCATATAAAAGAAATGGAAAGCCAAATAGAAGCTTTCATGCAAGAAAATGAAAATCTGAAAAAAGCTCAACAGGTTTTCATTCCTACAGTGATCCCAACTGTAAGTACAGCTATTCCATCTACATTGGCAGAACACTTGGCACCGAAAGGAGTATTGGCTACTGCAGTGCCAATCCCTTCTCATGACATCTCTGCCTCTTCTTCATCAACCTCACAGATAAACACAGTAGAGGACAAAGCTGCAATAATCAGAGCCATGGAAGATATGTCTTTAAAAGATAAAGAAATACTCAGTTTGAAAGGCATCATTAAAAATCTAGAAACTTCTAAAAGAGATGCCTTAATTACTTCCAAAGGACATGAACAGAGAGCTGATAGATTACAAGAACAAGTGAAAATTCTTCAACAGTAGGTGAATCTTACAGATCAGGTTGCATACATAAAAAATCATTTATGGACAAAAACAATTGAAGGCATTCACTCACAATGGCCTTCTATTCAAATAATATATGAGTAGAAAGAGTTGCTACAGGCTGCAAATGCAGAAATTGATAAAACCAAGAAAGAAATTGAAAATAAGCCACCACAAGCAGTTCAACTCATAGCATTTTTGAACAACAAAAACAGGGAAGAATTAGAGGAGTTGAAAATTGCTGACAGAACAGAGGCCATCCTTCAAATTAAGAAAGTCATGAATAACATAAACATGATGAATAATTTGGAAGACATGTGTAAAGATATGAACTTGGCCATCACAAGATTTTGGGCCAAATACAAGGTATTATCAGAAGCAGGTTTACCAGACATTCATGCATTGAATAAAAAATTATTGCCACAGAAAGATTATGACCAGAAAATCAGAGCTCATGCTAAGGAGCAAGCTAAACAACCTTTGCCTCAAGGATCTCCAAGTGGCAAAGTACTGTTTTGAAAATTTGTTCTTTTTGGAAAATGAAATCAAGCATATGTTCACAGTAAAGCCAAACTTTGCTAAATATACAGAAGCTGATGAAAGCTATAGGAAACTAAAGAATATGAAGATCCCCACTGCTAAACAATAGCAAGAATTCATAGATCTAATGTGAATTTGACAGGTAAAGAGCAAGAAAATCACACAAAAAGGTCATATTCTACTGTTACTTTATGGTGAAAAAATCAATGTCAAAGAGTATTAGGGTCAAAGTGTATCAGTAAAATCAAATTGTTACTGCTGGTTATTTTTCGATTACAGTAGTGAAACAGTGAAAAATAGAGATAAAGAGTATCAGAACAGAAGGTGAAAAGGAGAAGTATTCTACAAGTCATCTTCCACGAGAAGATGCACCTAATGCCAACAATGCTAACAACACATCAAAATTCTTTTCAATTAGAACAATCAGTTCTATTTTTCCTTGTAAAAGAGGACAAATTGCAAACTGTTTTGCTGCTGTCCCTCTTCTTATGTTACATTTCCTATTTTTCCTTAAAACATTATCTCAAACTCTGAGATATTTTGTAAACCATTTATGTGTATAAATACTTCATAATTCAAAGTATTGGGGGTGGAATAAAATTTCTCAAGACTACTATAGTCATTTTACTGAACATATTGAAGTTGGTGTGAGTCAATTAGTGAAGCAACAAACTGGAAACAAGATTAGAGACATCATAACTAAGGATTCTCGTGGTGACAAGATAAGTCTCGTATTTTTTCCAGTTTTCAGTGTTATTCTTTAAAAGTTCACATACATTCATCTGATGTGTTTCTATTCTTTAATGATCAACTAAGGAGAAATTAAACAAGATTAGTAATAATAAGCTCCTTGTTTTAAACTAGTTGGCATTTTTCTGTTTTCTGCTTGATAACCGGACCATAGAATTCTTAATTTCTCTAGGTCCCAGTTTGATCCCCTCCTTCAATCCTCTTTTCTGTAACTTAAGGATTCTTAATTGCCCTTTTGTTCAGATTTCACCCATTCCATCAACAAAGCCTATTCAAAGCCTTAAAAGGTCATCTATCCTACCCTTAGTACATTTGCATCTTTAAGTCTTATTTCCTAGCTCTGCTTGCCTAGAGAGTTGACTCCATTGCCCAATGTTCTAGTAGATCCATCTGGTTTACCTTGAAACACTTTTTATTCCTACCACACTTTTAAAATTAGTCCTATTGCTCACTCATAGCTAGCCTAAAATCCTTTACCAAAACAAAGATAAATCTTTAGGAGAGATCCCTCTCCAGAGCTCAGGAAGGCTAGATCCCGAATTCCCAAAGCGGTTCTTGGTTACCCCTAGTTTTCTTAACTAAAAAAATCCTCATCCCACAACCTAAGAATTATAGGGTGATAACACTACCATTCCTGTTTTTGGGGAGCAAAGAAGATTGTATCGAGAGACAAGAATGGCCTACATGGTGAGTAGTAAAGACAAACCCCAAAACTTTCCAATTTATGCTCTTGATACTGAACTTGGTTTTGTTTTTCTTTTCAATGAGTTGACTAATGAAGCAGAAGAGGAGAGGAAAGCAGAAAATCAGAGTTATGAAATTCAACAATCTGAAAATCAACAAACAGAAGGTCAACAAGTCAGCGATAAGGAGGTGGAAGGTTGGTGGTCATTGCATTTTAAAGGATCAGTAAGCAGAGAAGGAGCAGGAGCAGGGATTTGGGTAAAAAATCCAAATGATGAGAGTAAGTTCTTCTCCTATAAACTGAACTTTGATTGCACGAACAACATGGCTAAAATGAATCCTTGATTTTGGGTCTAGAAGTTTTGAAAATAATGAATGCTCAAAACATTTCTATTTTTGGAGACTCGAAATTAGTCATTAAATAGGTTGACGATGTTTATCAAAAAAAAGATACAAGGATGAGAGCATATAGGAACTTGGTTTTGGACATGTTAGAAAACTTTCAAGCCTATTCATTCATGGTCAAAACTAGAGAACAAAACTCCATTACTAATTCTCTTGATGTTTCTGCAAGTCTTTTCATCATTCCTATGCATTCCACAGAAAAATATGAGGTTGAGATTCACCATAGACCAGCTATCCCTGATAATATTACTCATTGGCAAGTTTTTTAGGATGACCAACAAGTGAAGAAATTTATTGAGCTGAAAGTTGAGTTTGAAAATATAAAAGTAGATCAGCAAAACATGCTGGCTGAATCTAAAGGGAATTCTGAAGTTTTACAAGTAAAGAACAATTCCATACCAAAGGGACTTATACCTCTAGAAAAACTTTTTGATCAGAATGATGTTTTTAAATCCCCTAAGATACAAGCTGATGATGAATAAGTTGAGAGTTGTAACCTTGGTACAATAGCTATGCCAAAATGATTAAACGTTCAAAGTTTCTTTCAGCAGATATGAAGTTTAAATATGTTGAAATGATAAAGAAATTCATAGATGTCTTTGCTTGGAATTATGCTGATTGAAAGAATATGATCCCACCATTATTTAGCATACTATTCCCATATAAGAAAATGAAAAGCCTTTCAAGCAGAAGTTGAGGAGAATCAATCCACTTCTCATGCCATTGATTGGAAAGAAGGATGCTCCTAAGGTCGCTGAAGGTAATAAAGATAAACCAACTATTCCTCCTATCAAAGAAGCTGAAAAATATGTTTATGTTTTTAACCTTGAGAATGAAATTTATAAGATTAAAATATCGGTCCCTTTTGTTGAGATTCTCAAGGTAGATGAATATAGAAGCAAGATTTTTAAGATGTTAAATTCACAACCAGGAGCTGCTGATATCTTTAAAGTATTAGAAGATCATCCAACCATATATTTGGGTCCAAGACTAGAAGATGAACAGAATGAGGAGGTCCCTCCTTTTTATGTGAGCCTTAGCATTCATGACATGACATTGCATAATGCTATTTTGGATTCAGGGGCCTCTCACAATCTTATGCCCAAAGTAATCATGGAAAGAATGGGGTTAGAAATAACTATGCCATATAAAGACTTGTTTTCTTTCGATTCAAAAAATTTCAATGCATTGGTTTAATGAAGGATGTTGTTGTTGGTCTAACGCAAGTTCCTGCTAAGATTGTAGTCATGGAAATTGTAGTAGCAAACATTCCACTGAAGTTTGGTATGTTGTTGGCAAGGTCATGGGCAGCGAAAATTAAAGGTACAATACAGATGGATCTTACTTATGCTACCATTCATGTTTTTGGGGAGAAAAGAATATTTTATCGAGAGAAAAGAATGGCCTACATGGTAAGTAGTAAAGACAAACCCCAAAAATTTCCAATTTATGCTCTTGATACTGAACTCGGTTTTGCTATTCTTTTCAATGAGTTGACTAATGAAGCAGAATAGGAGAGGAAAGCAGAAAATCAGAGTTCTGAAATTCAGCAGTCTGAAAATCAGCAAACAGAAGGTCAGCAAGTCAGCTATAAGGAGGTGGAAGGTTGGTGGTCGTTGCATTTTGATGGATCAGCAGGCAGAGAAGGAGAAGGAGCAGGGATTTGGGTAAAAAATCCAAATGATGAGAGTAAGTTCTTTTCCTATAAACTGAACTTTGATTGCACGAACAACATCGCTGAATATGAATCCTTGATTTTGGGTCTAGAAGTTTTGAAAAGAATGAATGCTGAAAACATTTTTGTTTTTGGAGACTCAGAATTAGTCATTAAACAGGTTGAAGGTGTTTATCAAACAAAAGATACAAGGATGAGAGCATATAGGAACTTGGTTTTGGACTTGTTAAAAAACTTTCGAGCCTATTCATTCATGGTCAAAACTAGAGAACAAAACTCCATTGTTGATTCTCTTGCTGTTTCTGCAAGTCTTTTCATCATTCCTATGCATTCCATGAAAAAATATGAGGTTGAGATTTGCCATAGACCAGCTATCCCTGATAATATTACTCATTGGCAAGTTTTTGAGGATGACCAACAAGTGAAGAACTTTATTGAGATGAAAGATGAGTTTGAAAATATACAAGTAGATCAACAAAACATGATGTCTAAATCTAAAGGGAATTCTGAAATTTTGCAACTAAAGAACAATTCCATACCAAAGGGACTTATACCTCTAGAAAATTTTTTTGATCAGAATGATGCTTTTAAATTCCCTAAGATACAAGCTGATGATGAAGAATTTGAGAGCTGTAACCTTGGTACAATAGCTATGCCAAAAATGATTAAACTTTCAAATTTTCTTTCAGTGGATATGAAGTTTAAATATGTTGAAATGATGAAGAAATTTAGAGATGTCTTTGCTTGGAATTATGCTGATTTGAAAGAATATGATCCCACTGTTATTCAACATACTATTCCCATATAAGAAAATGAAAAGCCTTTCAAGTAGAAGTTGAGGAGAATCAATCCACTTCTCATGCCATTGATTGAAAAGGAGGTCAAAAATATCTTTGATGCTAAAATCCTTGTTCCAATAATATTTTCAAATTGGCTTGCAAATTTGGTTCCAGTTAGGAAAAAGAGTGGAGAAATTAGAATATGCATTGACTTCAGAAACTAGAATAAAGCCTCCTTGAAGGACACTTATCCCCTCCCAAAGATGAACCAAATTTTGCAAACTATTGTTGGTTCTCAGAGAATGTCTATGCTTGATGGTTTTTCAGGTTATAATCAGATCCTTGTACATCTTGATGATCAGGAAAAAACAGCCTTTACTACACCATGGGGTACTTTCATGTACGCAAAAATGCCATTTGGTCTCATGAATGGAGGAGCTACCTTTCAGAGGGAAATGGACATTGCATTTTCTGAAGAGAAGGACAAGATGGTGGTTGTTTATCTTGATGACATAACAGTCTTCTCAAGGAGGGAAGAAGATCACTTGAGACACTTGGAAAGTATTATATTGAAGTGTAGAAGGTTTGGCATCGCTATAAATCCCACCAAAATCATTTTTTCTTTAACTTCAGGTAAATTACTTGGACATATCATTTCTAAATATGGGATTAAGATTGATCCAAATAGGGTCAGTGCAATTCAGAAGGTGGATTTTCCAAGAAGTAGGAAGGAGATTCAATCTTTCCTTGGAAAGGTAAATTTTGTAAGGCGATTGATTCCTAATTTTGCTGAGATTGTGAAGGACATAACAAGAATGCTGAAGAAGGGAGTTGATATTAAGTGGACAATAGAAGCAAGACACTCATTTGAGGAAATTAAAAGGGCACTCACACAAGCGCTGGTACTGATCAGTCCATATTTCTCAAAGGAATTTCTGATTTTTACTTTTGCATCAGAGAATGCTATCGCTGGAGTTCTGCTACAAAAGGGACATCAAGGTATTGAGCAGTCGATTTCTTTCTTTAGTAGGACATTAGCCAATTATGAGCTGAAATATAATATCTTAGAGAAGCAGGCCTATGCCTTGGTGAAGGCTATAAAATATTTGATAATTTATATTCTGCATTCTCATATTGTGGTGTTTGTTCCTAATACTGTTGTAATAGACATCCTCACTCAAGCCGACCCTGATGGTAAGAGGAGGAAATGGATTGCGAAGTTGCTAGAGTATGATATAGAGATTAAATCAACAAAATTGGTCAAAGGGCAAGGCTTAGAAAAGTTGATGGCACAGTCAAACTTTGACTGTCTTGACATAAATTTGATTGTAGAAATATCAGAAATTTCAGATGATGAAGAGGAACTAGTACCTATTGAAGAAAAATAAATTACTTCAGATTGGTACAAGGAGGTTGTTTTTTTCCTACAACACCATAAAGCACCTGCTGATTTAACAAATTCCAAAGCAAGGTTTGTTAAGCTGAAATCTTTGAGATATTTTATTTTTGACCGAAATCTATTTTGTATGGATACTGGCGGAATTTTGCTGAATTATTTGTTGGAAGAGGAAGCCGATAAAGTAATTGAGGAGTTCCACAAAGGAGATTGTGGAGGTCACCATTATTGGAAGGCGAAAGTGAACAAGATTCTGAGAGCAGGGTATTATTGGCCTACAATATTTAATGATGTCTACAAGAGGGTTGTTGCTTGCCATGAATGCCATATTTTCGAGGGTAAGAAGAAGCGTGTACCTTTACCTTTGATGCCTATCTATGTAGAATCACCATTCCAGCAGTGGGGGCTAGATTTTATTGGGGAGATTCATCCGTCATCTTCCGGTCAGCATCACTCGATTCTTATAGCGACTGATTACTTCACTAAATGGATTGAATCAATCCCAACCAGGAAAGAAAATGATTATGTGACTATTTATTTCTTAGAAAATAATATCTTGTCTAGGTTTGGTTGCCCCATGAAGATTATAATTGATAATGCACAAGAATTAAGTCTAAGAAGTTGATCAATTTCCGTCATCAATATCATATTATTCTCGGGAATTCTACTACATATTATCCGCAAGGAAATGGTCTTGTTGAATCCTAAGGATCATTAAGAAGGTATTGCAGGAGAATAAGAAGGCTTAGCATTTGAATCTGAAGTATGCCTTATGGGATGATAGGATATGCACAAAGAGGTCAATTGGAACTTCACCATATGAATTGGTATATGGCACTGAGGCTATTTTTCCTACATCACTAGGGGTACTTGTCATGAAGTTGATTCAAGGACCAGAAGAGGAACCAAATGCAGTCCAGAGGAGGATTAATAAGTTGATAGCTCTGCAAGAGAAGAGGAATGACGTTTATAACAACAATCAACAATTTCAAAACAGAATCAAGAGGACATTTGATAAGAAGATTAAGGAAGAAATTTTTCAAATTCAGGATGAAGTGCTAAAATGGGAGGCTATAATTGAAGAGAAAGGGAAACATGGTAAGTTTGAAAACTTATGGAAATTTCCTTTCAATATATCTGTTTTTCATGGAAATAATACTTACATACTGCAGGAGATGGATGAAAAACAATATGCTGGAGGATCTGTCAATGGTAGGTTTTTGAAGCATTATTCTTCCTAAAATCTGATTGATTATTCATGTCATTGTACATATTCCATTTTATGATTTTTTCTGCTAATAATGACAAGCTAAATCAGCAAGCTTGAGCCCGAAGTGAAGGCCATTAGAGCTTGAGGAGGAATCTTGGAAATTTCAAAGTTTTTCTGTTTTGATCAAGAAAATGGATACCAGCACTGGAACTACTGATTCTTAGTGTACCACAGGGGCACACTATCCCAAGTGGAGCCACTGTTATCACCCAAATTTTTTTTCAAAACATCATTATGTCAGCTCTCTTTTTTATCATGGTCTCAAAATAGGTCTGAAAGTCATTTTAGGATTTGGTTAAGGGTAGGTCATAGTTTTTATAAGTTTAAAGGTCATCATTTGAATTCAAATAAAGTCTTTAGAGGTCCACTCCATGATCAAATACACACATTTTCCATTTAGAAGTCATTCCATTAAGTTTCGGGTTAAAATTATGTAATTAGCCAAGAATCATCCGTTTCATAGCATCGCTAGTTCAAAAAAGATGTTTTGTGCTACGAAAGCACTAATACTTTCGTAGCACAAATTGCAAAAAATACATTGTGAGTGATACGAAAGCGCGGTTTCTTAACTGTATTGTCAATTAAGCTAGAATCTGTCAGAAATCCGTTAGGAAATGATAGGATAAGGGTATGGTGGGTCAGTTGGAGATCAGATTCAATGTACTTACCTGTCTCACAACCATCATCGTAATGATAGGGGCATCATTCAGTCATAAGGTGACATTTCAAATTCAAAAATCTTGCTTAATTCGGTCATTCTTGTTTTCATTTGCCTCCACACAACTGTCTGAGCTCTAAAGCAGTCAAGTTAAGCCTGTGGTTGTTCTATACCAAGGCTATCTTCACCATAATCAAGCAAGGTTTTTCATATTATCAAGCGAGGTTTTCCATTTATTTCAAGAGAGGATGTTCATATCCTAATCAAGCGAGGTTGTTTTACGGATTCAAGAGAAGTTGACAGGTTTTCTAAGAAGCATGGAAGAGGAAAAGAAAGTCCACAGAGGGGAACATTGCTTAAGATATGAGCCTGAAAATGTGAAAGCTATAATTGAATATGAAACAATGATGGAGGCTTTTAACAAAGCAGGTTGTCACCGGTTTTGTGAAAAGCTGTAGGGTTTCCACACACAGGTGTCTAAAGAGTTTGCCTTACACTTCAGTGGAACAAATACCAAAATTGGGATGTTAAATGTGCCATTCACACCTGAGATTATTGCTTCTATGATAGAAATACCAAGGGGGCATGAGACTTGTTTTAAAGGTTTTAAGTTTGACATGGAACCATGCAAGGAATTCATGAAACTTAAATATGCAGATATGGACCTGAATAACGCAATAACTAGAAGCTGTATCAAGGACAACTATGCAAAGCTACTATTCAACATTCAAAGATACTTTACATGTGAAGGTAGGTACAATAAAGTTTATACTTATCATTTCAAACTACTTATACATTTCACAGGTATGATATCACTAGATTTTCCCTTTTACTTGCATAGGAGCCTTCCCAAAATGGCTGATAAAGTACAAGCCAAATATGATGGTTCTGAAACATTTTTTTTTCACCATGATTTGATAAAGTTATTGGTTTTAAGTGAGCTTCAGAAAATAAGCAGGGATTAGTCTTCCTTTTTATTTATGAATGGTTTTGCAATGGAAACCCTAACCCTAGCTGGAAACCCTAAAACAAGAGGAACTCCTTCACCACCAGTAGTAGAGTCTATTCAGCCTGTGGTTGCAAGATTAAAGAGGTTTGTAAAGCAAGGAAACAAGTTGAGAAAATAGCAGAGAAGACACAAGTGCTTGTTGCAGCAACTCCATCACCTGCAAAATAGAGGTCAAAAGGTGTCAAAGAGGCAAAAAAAAAACAAGTTTCCAGTCAGCAGGAAATTAAGAGATTGACAAGAAGCCAAGCAGTGGCATCTAAGGGAAAAACAATTGTTTTAGGTGTTAGTTCCCAAATCTACCTTAGGCTGAAGGAAGGCAAAACTTAGGATAGCCACAAAACCACACTCAACCTCGTAGCTAGCCCTACGAGGACAAGAGAGGGCTCTCTCTGGGTCTATCTCGGCAAAAGATGTCCAATAGGGCCTGAGATGACTACAAATGGATACTGATTTTAGGCTAGTAAATAAATATGGAAGAGGTAGTTTAATGAAAGACTGAGTTTGCAGGGCTGTATGGGACAAAGAACAACATGAGCGGAGAAATTAAATCAAAGACATAGATTATCTCATGAGGCAAGATAGGTAGGAAGTTTAGCATTAAAATTGAAATTATATGGAGTGGGAAGACTGCTGAGAGGCCGAAAAGGGCATATATAATGAATCCTTTTTAGACAGAAGAAGATACACAGAAAATGAACGCTTTCCCAAGGCAGAGCAATAAACTGGATTCTACCTTTCTTACTTAAAAGCATTCAACTAGCGATGATTATGAATGAACAGTAAAACATAACGAGATACATATGAAACAGAAAGAAAAACATATGCTAAACTCACACCACATGAATCTCATGAAACAGAGCTGCAACCTTTCATTAATTCTTTGTCAAAGCTGTACAGTGAAGTGCTGAGTGTTTCTCCCACACATTTCCCAGAACTCAGCTCCTTTACAAAAGATTTTCAATACACTAAATAAACTCAAATGTTGAAAACAGATCGATCAAAATAAAGAGCTTTTTCAACTGAAATTATAAAGATAGAAAAGAGCCATTCTTCTGTTCTAAAGACAGAACAACGTTCCTGTTGAATCTCTTTGATGACTAATTAAAAGACAAAATCTAGAGCGTAGACCCTTTGAATTATTGACTGAAGTCATAAATAGGTAATCAAATCCTATTTCTATGCCATGGTGGATGTCTTTGTTTTAAATTTAGGCGTTTGGTCTTTGACTGTTTCACTTTCCTCTTTGCCGTTTGAATAAAAACCAATTTTTTAATAAAAATAGCTTTGAACTAAGATTTCGCCTTTGATATAGGGAAAATGTATTGTCAACGAACGATCCCAGCTGCAATTTCAACAATATCTCCTCCAATACCATGTTTACCACTGGCTCAAGTTTTTTTCTCATAACCTTATCGCAACTTTCAGCAATCTGTGCAAGTGTTATCAGTGCAGCATGTCGCTTCCTCCAATTTTGATCAGATATGTACAAAGGTAATGACTTTGATGCTACTGGTAATATTGTGTTACCCCCAAGAGAATTTGAGAGGCGATCCAAGCATTCCTGTCCTACTTCATAATTGCTAGTCACCCCAGCATCTTCATCCTCAGTTTTTGCAGTATGCCATTCAGAAACGTCTTCTACATTAAGTAACAAGTTAACCGAAATAGAAAACAACCTTCCAATAAACTGAGGTAGTTTCCTCATCATCCCAAGAGCATGCTATCTTGCCTCAGAAAGGGTGATTAGAAACTCCAGCGCTAAGTGGAAAATTCCTTTTGCAATTTGAGTGAGAAAGGGAGAATTTTTTTGAGTTCTGGCTCTGTGCACCGCGCACCAGCCCAACGCACCGCGCACACTGTGTGCGCCTCACTAGTGTTATTTTACACTGCAGATAGTGGCTCAACGCGCCGCTCGCGCCCAGTGCGCCGCGCCCAACGCCAACGTGCCGCGCTCAGGATTTCATACAAAATTTCGGTTTTCACACTGAATTCTGCTTTCCTCCAAAGCTTGACTTGTTTTAACAATGTCTCTTGGTGCAAATGGATTGTAGGAATGATGAAAAAAAACTTGTATGCCAATGAATTTGACTTTTTAATTCGAAAAACTCCACTTTTGCAATGTTTACATTGGCACTTTGAAATGAACTCTTGTTTCCTTGTTTCTTGATTTCAGGACTGATAATGAACTTTCTTTGTTTGCTTGCAGGGATGATTGACATTGGACCTCGGAAAAGGATCATGGCGAGGCCTGAAACATTTCGTGACTGAAAAAACTTTACATATTTATTACAAAAACAAATTTGATGATTTCTTCTTCAAAACAGAGTTTTGAAGAAGAAACACTCTCAAGCCTTATTAACAATGAAATTTTGCAATGGAAACTAATTAGGAACGTTTCATGCGTCTGCTGGTATTATTGTACACTTTTGAGGACTAAATCAACTAAATCCGAGACCCTAAAAGACCTAAAAACCTTAAATAAATTTTTGCTGACCAAGATATTAGAACAGGACTGAAAATGACTTAAAATTGATTTAATAAACTTCGATGAACAGACCTGAGCCAATAGGTACAAATCATGAGGGGAAATGACTCACAAGACCTTTCCGTCAGATAATAGCATGCCCCTAGTGGAATGCAACTAAGTGAATCGAGCGAGACACATAAAAATGAAATGAAAAAAGAGTTTTTGATCTCTGACGGAGGACTGACCAGACCGACTCTAACATTGGCTCCAATGGGGATGGTAGCTCCCTGGAGGTGCCAAGAACAGTAGATCTTTGGGAGAGCAGACCAGTGTTTTCGTCCATTGGGCTATGGAATCGATTATTTTGACAAAACAACTCAAGACTGTTGACTGAATTTATTTGACTGAAATTTTAACTTAAACTAGCTTAACTGACTCACAAATGACTAAGATTTGAACTTAAAACTTAAAGCTTGATGGCAGTACATGACCACCTGTGCTTCTTACAAGACAATATACCATCAAACTATATCAAAATGCCAATGTAACCAATCAAGCAGATGCCTTCTTGATTGATTCTTCTGATCAGATCTCCTGGTCAAAAATAGATACTGGTAACTGGGCATCCAAAAACATAATTGACCATGATCTCCTTCATCACTGAATACTGCAATAATCACCTTCACTGCTGACTGCAACAGATTTGCTAGTGGATCCTGAAAAACATGAAGATTTACCTCCTGCTGAAGAAACAAGGAGTCTTTCTCTTCTGATTCTGATCTTCCTTTATAATGTACTTCAGTAAAAGTATGTTCCTGGTCCTCAAAAAATTCTGAACAAGAAGATGAGCAGATCTCCTCTTGGAAAAACATTTCAAAACATGAGACATATGAAGAAGAATCTGAAAGGCAGTCCTGAATGTTCTGATCTTCTGTAGTCTGAATATATTTTGGATCATCTTCATATGATATAAAAACTAGATTATCATGTTCCTCATTACATTCATCAATCATGAGAAAAGAAACTTCAGATGATTCTTGAAACCCAACACTATCATTTCTATCATCTACCATAAATTCATCAAGAGAAACTTTTTCACTTGAACAAAGATCTCATCTTGGTTTTCATGAACTGACTGAATTACCTCCTCATGAAGGCTTTGTTTTGATGACATGAGAACATTTGGATCCATAACTCTGTCTATGATCTCAACGAAAAATCTCTCCTTCATTGAATTCAGCACAAGGTTTTCTTGATCATCACGATCTGAATCTAGATCTGAAACTGACTTAACTTTATCACATTCTGAAACTGAAACTTGACTTCCCTGCATGCTGTCTTCTTCGATGGCCAGATCTGAAACAAAACCTTCTCTTTCATCATTTTCAGCCATATGGCAATCTTCAACCTGCTGATCTTGATAAGTATCCTCTGAGTTTTCTGTGTGCTGCTGAAACGAATTTTCATACAATGCTTCCATGATTTCTCCGTCCATCAATTCATTATCTCCATAAAAATTCTCAAGATCTTCAATGAAACTATTAACGCGTTCACAACAATTCTGCACTAACATTAAAGACGGACAAGATTCTCTGTACCTTTCAAATAATATGGTATGAAAATCCTTTAAACAATAAATAGAAGCAGGCGGCAAACTTTCATACCAAGATTGGGCTTCATCCTCCATAGTAGCCATAAACATTTTCATCAAACAGTCTTCAGGAAAATTGATCTTTAATTTATGCACATGAATGTGAAATTTCACCAAATGAAGAGCAGTGTCATTACCTTCCACATTTCTGAACATAGGCAAATTCTGAAGCCAATCTACCTTGGGAATTTTATTTGGAAAACCTGGGATGTGATCTCAGCTCATGGGAGCGTATCTTCTTGCAACTCGGTCCATCTTGAAAATCTTAAATCTACTGATCTCTCTGCAGTGGAGTCACCATGAAGGATTGATTTCTGGATTTTTCAGTGAATGGAGTCGCCAGGTGAAAGATTTCAACCTTCTTATGTCTGATCGTTGTCCACCATCGACAATCAGATCTAAACTTGATACACGTACTGGGGCAATTTATAAGTTAAGTGTTACGATTACAAGCTAAACCGGAGATTGACAGAAGCATCATTTATCTACTATGCACTCACAGAGCAAGAGCGGTTCGAAGGCTACCTAGTGTGACTTCAGGCTCTGTCTGTAGCTACAACACTAACCAACAAACCAGTTCTCCCCAGTATGGTCACCACTATTTTAGTTCCCAAATCCACCTCAGCCTGAAATAAGGCAGAAGAAGGACAACACCAAACCACGCTCAGCCTCGTAGCTAGCCCTACGAGGACAGGAGAGGGCTCTCTCCGGGTCAATCTCAATGAAAATATTCATAGGGGCTTGAGATGACTAAAAAAAAACTGATCTTAGGCTAGATAAACAAATAGGAGGGTTTGATTTTGATTTTTAGGGTTTTTTGTTGGAAAAAGGGAAAAACAATTTTGGGCTTGGGGATGAGGCCAAATTATTGCAGAGTTCAAGTTGGGGCTAGGTAGGCAGCGGCTTTGATGTTTGAGATCAAATGAATGGATTGAAAATACTGCTGAGGAGCTGAAGAGGGCAATAGAATGCAAGGATCCTCTTCAAACTGACGAAAAACATAAAAAACTAAACAAAATTCTAAGGCAGAGCACCAACAAATCAATGAATTCTACCTCAATTACTCATTTGTTTAATTCAGAAGCAAAGAGAAGGGAAATGGCATACATATAACATTAATGAAACTTACAATAACATGAGAGGAACATCATCAAAACTCAGAAGCCACAAGGATCCCAACAAGTGTTGCAAAACTCTGGTCTTTCCTTTGCCAAAAATCTGAAATGAATATACAGTGGAGTGCCAAACTTTTCCCAAGTATCCAACCCTGAAAATGTATCAGAAAATAAAATATATAGACCATCCTAACCCCATCCCATGCCTCTAGGGGTCTATCTCATCCTTCTAGGAGCTATTTCAACCAATTCTAAACATGGAGCTAAAATCTAGGCAGCCAAACAACTTGCCTCTATATGCTAGGAAACTGATCCATTCACTTAATTTTCACTTTTTAGTGAATGAATCCTCTAGAACAAGTAAAAACATGCCAAATTTACATAATATTTATCAAATTACATCATGGTAGGTCAATCATCACATGAAAAAGTAAAACTAGTCAAAACAGTGCGAATTTCTGAGCTGAAGAGTGAAAATGAGGCAAAATTTCTCTATGCGTCGCGCTCAAAAACTCTATGCGTCGCGCCAACTTGAGCCTATTTTTGAGGCACTTCCCAAAGTCCAAATTGAGCTCATGATAGCTCGTTGGAAAGCCCTAGATGTCTTCCATCCAACCCAAGTGAAATGTTTCAATTTGGATGTCATTTCCCCCTCCAAAAATGCAATCGCCCAAGACTAGTTCCTGCTGGTGCAAAAAGTGGCAGAAAGGCCATTTTCAAGGTGTTTTTGGCCCTTTAGGCAGCCCAGAATTTGATGAAATGCTTCTCGCTGTGGGACCCCAACCGTTTTAGTTCCCAAATCCACCTCAGGATGAAATAAGGCAGAAGAAGGACAACACCAAACCACGCTCAGCCTCGTAGCTAGCCCTACGAGGACAGGAGAGGGCTCTCTCCGGGTCAATCTCAATGAAAATATTCAAAGGGGCTTGAGATGACTAAAACAACAACTGATATTAGGCTAGATAAACAAATAGGAGGGTTTGATTTTGATTTTTAGGGGTTTTTTGTTGGAAAAAGGGAAAAACAATTTTGGGCTTGGGGATGAGGCCAAATTCTTGCAGAGTTCAAGTTGGGGCGAGGTAGGCAGCGGCTTTGATGTCTGAGATCAAATGAATGGATTGAAAAGACTGCTGAGGAGCTGAAGAGGGCAAGAGAGTGCAAGGATCCTCTTCAAACTGACGAAAAACATATAAAACTAAACAAAAGTCTAAGGCAGAGCACCAGCAAATCAATGAATTCTACCTCAATTACTCATTTGTTTAATTCAGAAGCAAAGAGAAGGGAAATGGCATACATATAAAATTAATGAAACTTACAATAACATGAGAGGAACATCATCAAAAATCAGAAGCCACAAGGATCCCAACAAGTGCTGCAAAAATCTGGTCTTTCCTTTGCCAAAAATCTGAAATGAATATACAATGGAGTGCCAAAATTTTCCCAAGTATCCAACCCTGAAAATGTCTCAGAAAATAAAATATATAGACCATCCTAACCCCATCCCATGCCTCTAGGGGTCGAGCTCATCCTTCCAGGAGTTTTTTCAACCAATTCTAAACATGGAGCTAAAATCTAGGCAGCCAAACAACTTGCCTCTATATGCTAGGAAACTGATCCATTCACTTAATTTTCACTTTTTAGTGAATGAATCCTATAGAACAAGTAAAAACATGCCAAATTTACATCATAGTTATCAAATTACATCATGGTAGGTCAATCATCACATGAAAAAGTAAAACTAGTCAAAACTGGGCGAATTTCTGAGCTGAAGAGTGAAAATGAGGCAAAATTTCTCTATGCGCCGCGCTAAAAAACTCTATGCGTCGCGCCACTTTGAGCCTATTTTTGAGGCACTTCCCGAAGTCCAAATTGAGCTCATGATAGCTCGTTGGAAAGCCCTGGATGTCTGCTATCCAAGCCAAGTGAAAATTTTCAATTTGGATGTCATTAGAAGCAGGCGGCAAACTTTCATACCAAGATCAGGCTTCATCCTCCAAAGTAGCCATAAAAATTTTCATCAAACAGTCTTCAGGAAAATCGATCTTTAATTTATGCACATGAATGTGAAATTTCACCAGATGAAGAGCAGTGTCATTACCTTCCACATTTTTGAACATAGGCAAATTCTGAAGCCAATCTACCTTGGGCATTTTATTTGGAAAACCTGGGATGTGATCTCGGCTCATGGGAGCGTATCTTCTTGCAACTCGGTCCATCTTGAAAATCTTAAATCTACTGATCTCTCTGCAGTGGAGTCACCATGAAGGATTGATTTCTGGATTTTTCAGTGAATGGAGTTTCCAGGTGAAAGATTTCAGCCTTCTTATGTCTGATCGTTGTCCACCATCGACAATCAGATCTGAACTTGATACACGTACTGGGGCAATTTATAAGTTAAGTGTTACGATTACAAGCTAAACCGGAGATTGACTGAAGCAGCGTTTATCTACTATGCACTCGCAGAGCAAGAGCTATTCGAAGGCTACCTAGTGTGACTTCAGGCTCCGTCTGTAGCTACAACACTAACCAACAAACCAGTTCTCCCCACTATGGTCGCCACTATGTTAGTTCCCAAATCCACCTCAGGCTGAAATAAGGTAGAAGAAGGACAACACCAAACCATGCTCAGCCTTGTAGCTAGCCCTATGAGGACAGGAAAGGGCTCTCTCCGGGTCAATCTCAATGAAAATATTCAGAGGGGCTTGAGATGACTAAAAAAACAACTGATCTTAGGCTAGATAAACAAATAGGAGGGTTTGATTTTGATTTTTAGGGTTTTTTGTTGGAAAAAGGGAAAAACAATTTTGGGCTTGGGGATGAGGCCAAATTCTTGCAGAGTTCAAGTTGGGGCTAGGTAGGCAGCGGATTTGATGTCTGAGATCAAATGAATGGATTGAAAATACTGCTGAGGAGCTGAAGAGGGCAAGAGAATGCAAGGATCCTCTTCAAACTGACGAAAAACATATAAAACTAAACAAAAGTCTAAGGCAGAGCACCAGCAAATCAATGAATTCTACCTCAATTACTCATTTGTTTAATTCAGAAGCAAAGAGAAGGGAAATGGCATACATATAAAATTAATGAAACTTACAATAACATGAGAGGAACATCATCAAAACTCAAAAGCCACAAGGATCCCAACAAGTGCTGCAAAACTCTGGTCTTTCCTTTGCCAAAAATCTGAAATGAATATACAGTGGAGTGCCAAAATTTTCCAAAGTATCCAATCCTGAAAATGTCTCAGAAAATACAATATATAGACCATCCTAACCCCATCCCATGCCTCTAGGGGTCAAGCTCATCCTTCTAGGAGCTTTTTCAACCAATTCTAAACATGGAGCTAAAATCTAGGCAGCCAAACAACTTGCCTCTATATGCTAGGAAACTGATCCATTCACTTAATTTTCACTTTTTAGTGGATGAATCCTCTAGAACAATTAAAAACATGCCAAATTTACATCATAGTTATCAAATTACATCATGGTAGGTCAATCATCACATGAAAAAGTAAAACTAGTCAAAACTAGGCGAATTTCTGAGCTGAAGAGTGAAAATGAGGCAAAATTTCTCTATGTGCCGTGCTCAAAAACTCTATGCGTCGCGCCACTTTGAGCCTATTTTTGAGGCACTTCCTGAAGTCCAAATTGAGCTCATGATAGCTCGCTGGAAAGCCCTGGATGTCTGCTATCCAACCCAAGTGGAATTTTTCAATTTGGATGTCATTTTCCCCTCCAAAACTACAATCGCCCAAGACTAGTTCCTGCTGGTGCAAAAAGTGGCAGAAAGGCCATTTTCAAGGTGTTTTTGGCCCTTTAGGCAGCCCAGAATTTGATGAAATGCTTCGTCCAGGGGATAGAACTATGTTAGTTCTCAAATCCACCTCAGGCTGAAATAAGGCAGAAAAAGGACAACACCAAACCACGCTCAGCCTCTTAGCTAGCCCTACGAGGACAGGAGAGGGCTCTCTCCGGGTCAATCTCAATGAAAATATTCAGAGGGGCTTGAGATGACTAAAAAACAACTGATCTTAGGCTAGATAAACAAATAGGAGGGTTTGATTTTGATTTTTATGGTTTTTTGTTGGAAAGAGGAAAAAACAATTTTTGGCTTGGGGATGAGGCCAAATTCTTGCAGAGTTCAAGTTGGGGCTAGGTAGGCAGCGGCTTTGATGTTTGAGATCAAATGAATGGATTGAAAATACTGCTAAGGAGCTGAAGAGGGCAAGAGAATGCAAGGATCCTCTTCAAACTGACGAAAAACATATAAAACTAAACAAAAGTCTAAGGCAGAGCACCAACAAATCAATGAATTCTACCTCAATTACTCATTTGTTTAATTCAGAAGCAAAGGGAAGGGAAATTTCATACATATAACATTAATGAAACTTACAATAACATGAGAGGAACATCATCAAAACTCAGAAGCCACAAGGATCCCAACAAGTGCTGCAAAACTCTGGTCTTTCCTTTGCCAAAAATTTGAAATGAATATACAATGGAGTGCCAAACTTTTCCCAAGTATCCAACCCTGAAAATGTCTCAAAAAATACAATATATAGACCATCCTAACCCCATCCCATGCCTCTAGGGGTCGAGCTCATCCTTCTAGGAGCTGTTTCAACCAATTCTAAACATGGAGCTAAAATCTAGGCATCCAAACAACTTGCCTCTATATGCTAGGAAACTGATCCATTCACTTAATTTTCACTTTTTAGTGAATGAATCCTCTAGAAAAAGTAAAAACATGCCAAATTTAAATCATGGTTACCAAATTACATCAAGAGAAATCAATCATCACATGAAAAAGTAAAACTAGTCAAAACTGGGCGAATTTCTGAGCTGAAAAGTGAAAATGAGGCAAAATTTCTCTATGCGCTGCGCTCAAAAACTCTATGCGTCGCGCCACTTTGAGCCTATTTTTGAGGCACTTTCAGAAGTCCAACTTGAGCTCATGATAGCTGATTGGAAAGCCCTGGATGTCTGCTATCCAACCCAAGTGGAATTTTTCAATTTGGATGTCATTTGCCCCTCCAAAACTGCAATCTCCCAAGACTGGTTACTGCTGGTGCAAAAAGTGGTAGAAAGGCCATTTTCAAGGTGTTTTTGGCCCTTTAGGCAGCCCATAATTTGATGAAATGCTTCGGCCAGGGGACCGAACTATGTTAGTTCCCAAATCCACCTCAGGCTGAAATAAGGAAGAAGAAGGACAACACCAAACCACGCTCAGCCTCGTAGCTAGCCCTACAAGGACAGGAGAGGGCTCTCTCCGGGTCAATCTCAATGAAAATATTCAGAGGGGCTTGAGATGACTAAAAAAAAAACTGATCTTAGGCTAGATAAACAAATAGGAGGGTTTGATTTTTATTTCTAGGGTTTTTTGTTGGAAAAAGGGAAAAACAATTTTGGGCTTGGGGATGAGGCCAAATTCTTGCAGAGTTCAAGTTGGGGCTAGGTAGGCAGCAGCTTTGATGTCTGAGATCAAATTAATGGATTGAAAATACTGCTGAAGAGCTGAAGAGGGCAAAAGAATGCAAGGATCCTCTTCAAACTGACGAAAAACATATAAAACTAAACAAAAGTCTAAGGCAAAGCACCAGCAAATCAATGAATTCTACCTCAATTACTCATTTGTTTAATTCAGAAGAAAAGAGAAGGGAAATGGCATACATATAACATTAATGAAACTTACAATAACATGAGAGGAAAATCATCAAAACTCAGAAGCCACAAGGATCCCAACAAGTGTTGCAAAACTCTGGTCTTTCCTTTGCCAAAAATCTGAAATGAATATACAGTGGAGTGCCAAACTTTTCCCAAGTATCCAACCCTGAAAATGTATCAGAAAATAAAATATATAGACCATCCTAACCCCATCCCATGCCTCTAGGGGTCTAGCTCATCATTCTAGGAGTTGTTTCAACCAATTCTAAACAAGGAATTGAAATCTAGGCAATCAAACAACTTGCCTCTATATTGAAGGAAATTGATTCATTCATTTAATTTTCACTTGTTAGTGAATGAATCCTCTAGAACAAGTAAATATGAGCCAAAATTACATCATAGTCATCAAATTACATCATGGTAGATCAATCATCACATGAAAAAGTAAAACTAGTCAAAACTGGGCGAATTGCTAAGCTGAAGAGTGAAAATGAGGCAAAATTTCTCTATGCGTCGCGCTCAAAAACTCTATGCGTCGCGCCAACTTGAGCCTATTTTTGAGGCACTTCCCAAAGTCCAAATTGAGCTTATGATAGCTCGTTGGAAAGCCCTAGATGTCTGCCATCCAACCCAAGTGGAATGTTTCAATTTGGATGTCATTTCCCCCTCCAAAAATGCAATCGCCCAAGACTAGTTCCTGCTGGTGCAAAAAGTGGCAGAAAGGCCATTTTCAAGGTGTTTTTGGCCCTTTAGGCAGCCCAAAATTTGATGAAATGCTTCGGCCAGGGGACCGAACTATTTTAGTTCCAAAATCCACCTCAGGATGAAATAAGGCAGAAGAAGGACAACACCAAACCACGCTCAGCCTCGTAGCTAGCCCTACGAGGACATGAGAGGGCTCTCTCCGGGTCAATCTCAATGAAAATATTCAGAGGGGCTTGAGATGACTAAAAAAACAACTGATCTTAGGCTAGATAAACAAATAGGAGGGTTTGATTTTGATTTTTAGGGTTTTTTGTTGGAAAAAGGGAAAAACAATTTTGGGCTTGGGGATGAGGCCAAATTCTTGCAGAGTTCAAGTTGGGGCTAGGTAGGCAGTGGCTTTGATGTCTGAGATCAAATGAATGGATTGAAAATACTGCTAAGGAGCTGAAGACGGCTAGAGAATGCAAGGATCCTCTTCAAACTGACGAAAAACATATAAAACTAAACAAAAGTCTAAGGCAGAGCACGAGCAAATCAATGAATTCTACCTCAATTACTCATTTGTTTAATTCAGAAGCAAAGAGAAGGGAAATGGCATACATATAACATTAATGAAACTTACAATAACATGAGAGGAACATCATCAAAACTCAGAAGCCACAAGGATCCCAACAAGTGCTGCAAAACTCTGGTCTTTCCTTTGCCAAAAATCTGAAATGAATATACAATGGAGTGCCAAACTTTTCCCAAGTATCCAACCCTGAAAATGTCTCAGAAAATACAATATATATACCATCCTAACCCCATCCCATGCCTCTAGGGATTGAGCTCATCCTTCTAGGAGCTATTTCAACCAATTCTAAACATGGAGCTAAAATCTAGGCAGCCAAACAACTTGCCTCTATATGCTAGGAAACTGATCCATTCACTTAATTTTCACTTTTTAGTGAATGAATCCTCTAGAACAAGTAAAAACATGCCAAATTTACATCATAGTTATCAAATTACATCATGGTAGGTCAATCATCACATGAAAAAGAAAACTAGTCAAAACTGGGCGAATTTCTGAGCTGAAGAGTGAAAATGAGGCAAAATTTCTCTATGCGATGCGCTCAAAAACTCTATGTGTCGTGCCATTTTGAGCCTGTATTTGAGGCACTTCCTGAAGTCCAAATTGATCTCATGATATCTCGTTGGAAAGCTCTGGGTGTCGGCTATCCAACCCAAGCGGAAGTTTTCAATTTGGATGTCATTTTCTCCTCCAAAACTGCAATCTCCCAAGACTGGTTCCTGCTGGTGCAAAAAGTGGCAGACCATTTTCAAGGTGTTTTTGGCCCTTTAGGCAGCCCAGAATTTGATGAAATGCTTCGGCCATTCCTGAACATACATAATATATCATAACAAACCAAAAAATGCAAAGCTTTCCTCCAGAAGATGTCCCAATCATAAGCGCGCGTCGGGCAGAAAAACCTGTTTTGCAACCAAAATTTTCAAAAATGACAAAAGTTTCTCCAAATTTGCTGAAATTTGGAGTGAAGGTCTCCCATCATGTCTCATGCTCAGCCAAGGAAGCTTCGGCCAAGATTTGGAGTGGATCCGGCCTTTTTCGACGTTTCAGTGCTTTTCTCAACCTCGCTTTCAGGATCTTCATTTTTGCTCTGCAAACGTGTGTGCGAGCCCAATAGTGATTCTTCATGTGTCTGAGCATGTCTTTGTCCCTATTGGCCTTCGCCAACAACTTCTCCAGATGAATGTTGACGCTCGTAAGGCAAGTCTCTCGCTCAAAGGTGTCATGTCACCTGGTCTCTTTCAGGCCAATTCCCGGTCTTCACGGATTTTCCGCAACTCTATGAGTGGCTGCTGATCCTCCAGTTGTTTATTCTGCTGCTCCAAGTAATTTATAACCCACTGAGCTCTCTGCAATTTCTCGGTCAGCGTGTCGATCTCAGCTTTTTTCTCCTGGATGATTTCTTTCAGCTTTGAGCTGGGAGAGCTCGAATCAACATCGATCAATAGAAAATTAGTGTCTTGGCCTCCTGAAGGGCCCTCATCGTGCATAGGCTTCTTGCCTCTGTCCTAAACTTGTACCTGTGCTGATGTCGAAGGCGAGACCCCTTCCACGCCATGTGGAGATAGTACTCGCGCTGCTGATGAAGATAACGAGACCCCTTCCACCCCTGGTGGAGATAGTACTCGTCGTGCTGCTGCAAATAAGGCTCTGTGGCCTCTCTGATATGTCACACACACTGGAGCACTGATAGGCTCAGTCTCAGGAACCTCAAACTGATGTGAAGGCTCTACCTCATCATGAACAATCTCGGGAGGAGGCTGGGGGGCTGCAAAGAAGTCACGGGAAATTAACTCATCCCATGTGATGCCCTGCAATCCAAGCTGATGTACTACAATGATTTTAATGAGCGCATAATGATAAATGTTGTTATGTTGCTGCTCCGGAGTCTTCTTCTGCACAAGGGTAGTCATCCGCTCTATGTTTCGGCACATGAAGTATGGAATATTCATCAGTCGCACCCTCATGAAATGCATCAAGAGTCTGACATGGTATGCATAAAGGCGCGAGAATCTACCCTCACAGCTGAAGTATCTAATGATGAGTCTCATTAATGGCGTATAGGACTCCTTCAGAAACCAGAACGGGAATACCCTGCTTAACTGCCTCAAATATCCAAGCCTGATATAAGGTTCATAATATGCTCTATCCAGCTGCTGTCTCTTATTCCACTCCTCACCAATGTTCGGTATCCCGGTCGCCTCAGAAATGGTCTCTGGTGTCAAAGTGAAGTTCACTCCAGCAAGGTTTACATGACCATCACGCAAATGTAGGACAAATAAGTGAACCAACTTCAGATGGTGCTGAATCTGAGATATCATTTCACAATACTGAAAACATGAATGTTGCTGAAAGCATGTCATTGTAAGCGGGCAGGCCTGCAATTGAGCCAAAGAAGTGGGCTCCTCCCTGACGTGCCTGCCACTCTTATGAGACCTCCTCGGTACATTTAACTCGGTGGTTGAATCACTGTCCTGCTCATATCCCTGCTCATATGATGAATTTGTTTCTGACATGATGCTGAAAATAAGGTGTTTAACAAGTATGTGCTGATATATGTATGGTGAAAACAAGAGTTTGTTTTTCAAGACCAAGTGTGCCACATATATAATAAGGTGCTATGGAGAAATATCACAGTGGGAAAAAGGACTGTCAAGGGAATTTGGAGTGGAAGGACATTCACTCACTGCTTGGGGAATTTCGGGATTTGGAGCCTTTACAAGTGATATAGGAATAGGTGATAGTGATGGGGGTAGGATTAGGTAATAGAGACAACCCTTGAATGCTTCGGAAATTAGGATTTCACCAATGATAGGAAGGGAGGGAGATGATGGAAAATGATAGGGTTTTAGGATTCAAAAACATGGGAACAAAGGGTATAAGGAATATGGGACAGTGGAAATAGGAGAAGGGATCATGACAACAATATGATCACGGTATGATAACAGTGATAACAGTGATGAGAGCACAAATGAAAATGGGATGATAGTTTAAGCACCAAACACCTCTTTGCAAACCCTAAAGAGAAGATTTAATACGGGTATAGGGTTTACTTCTTTCATTAACTAAACTCCAATGTTTTCGCTTCTAAACCACACCACTCACAAATAAAATCACAGAACATGCCTTGCCAACTTACTTGGAGAAGAATTGAGCTGAAACAAATTGAGTTTTTATGGAGCGGAAGTGATTTTGGCCTTGGGGCCTCTATGCGTCGTGCCCCAGCCCAATGCGCCGCGCAGGCTGGATGCGCCACGCCAGTGTAATTTTACACTAGGAAAAATTGTTCTATGCGCCGCGCACCTTCAGTGCACCGCGCTCCTACCCAATGCGCCGTGCCATAAATAGTGCATTTTGCAGGAGGCTTTGGAGGCCTTCCTGGTGTCCAAATTGGGAACATGATATCGCTTTGGAAATATCTTTGAGTCTACTTTCCAACCCAAGTGGAATTTTTAAATTTGGAGTTCATTTGCCTTGTCAAAAATCAAATCTCCCAAGACTGGTCAAAATGAGCAGAATGAGGCTGCCTCAAGGAAGAGTGCTGTTGCAGTCAACTTTTGAAGGTCTTCCTCAACTCCAAATTGAGCTCATGATAGCTCATTGGAAATATATTTGTGTCTAGTTATCATTTGACTCATCAATCAAGTCATTTAGCCAACCAAGCTAGGAGAAATATTGATTTTACCAAGGTCACTTCAGAGGTGCATCAATTCTCCCGAGGCAACGGTATTTTTGACATTTCTCTAAAACCATGGTACCGGTGTAAAAATTGAAGGAGGTTTTTCTTATTTGGCATGTTTTGGACAAACACCTCTCTCCTTGTTCCAAAATTCATCTTTTATGGCTCTAAAACATCATTTGAGTGAAACCTATCCCGATGTGTGAAACAAGGGATTTGTCGAAATGAAGAGAAATGAAGGGGATAAGGGGCTTCTAAATTCTTGGGGAAATTTTTGGAAGTATGGAGGGATGTTAGGAAGTAGGGAAAAGTGTAATTTAAAATATTGAGTGAGGGGAAGGGGTCCAAAAGGGCGAAACACAGGCCTAGCCTAGAAAATTGCCAAGTTGTAGCAAGAAACTAGGGTTTGTGCAAAAATGAGGAATTTGGGGGATCTCAGTGATGGGAAATGTTTAATAAGGTAAATTAAGGATAGGGGAAGGTGTATGAACATCAGGATACAAGTTTTGCTGATGATTTGACCATCCAAGAGAAATTACCTTCAAAACCCTAGGAGAGGGAAATGAACCTTACCTAGGCACAACTGAAGCATGAACAAGGTGTAAAATGACCCAGTGGAACTTGACATGATGATGAAAACCCTATAAATTATGGTACACTCAGCTGAATGGTGACATGGACCGACATTTGGAAAACTCTGAAAGGAATGAAAGAAAACCCTAGACGTAATACCTAGTGACCAAATTTTGCTTGAAGACTCACTGAAATGACAAAATTTGACCTTGACATCTTAAAATCACTTTGTAAGAGCATGTTTGATCACTGGAGGAAGGCTGCAAAAGCTGACACTAACATTGGCTCCAATGGGGATGGTAGCTCCTTGGAGGTGCCAAGAACTACAGATCTTTGGAAAGCAGACAGTGCCTTCATCCATTGGGCAATGGAGTCAAAAACTCAAGCTGAAATGGATGACTGAAAACTGATGACTTGACAACACAAATTTACTCTCACTCAACTAAAAACTGACTCGATACTTAAACACAACCGAAAAACTGGAAATATGCTCAATATGAAGCTTATTCATCAAACCTACTCTAATTGTTCTTTTCACCACCTGATCAAGTGTAATGGAACATCCAATGCAACCATATAAGTATTGCAGCTGCTGTTTGGATTCTTCGCAAGTGCTCGTTTATGAAAAACAAGAGAGAACTACTGAAAGGAAACTCCCATGAAAACTTGTGAATAGATCTATTGAATACTATGGATTCTCTATCCGCCTCCAAAAACACTGCATAAGGATCTCAAAATGCACACTAGGACTTAGCTCATCCAATGGATTACTTTTCTTCTCCTCATACCATGAATGCAAACTTTGATCTGAGATTTGTGATGAGCTTTGTGACGAGACTCCTGCTGAAAATGACAAAAAGACCGACTGCCGGATCAAGTTTGTATCAGTACACGTTTCAATCTTACATATAGTCAATGGAGAAACACTTTGACTGCAAACATCATCCAACACATCAGCAATAGGATCATCAAAAACTTGAGAAGACTGCTGTGATGTATCCATTGAAACTGTCTGACATCCTACTGGTTGTTCATCTTTTTCTTGAGAGATATTATGAAGATTCTTCCTTATAAACTAAAATGCTTCGAAACAAAAGGGTGCAGAATCCTCTTGCATCATTAAATCATGTATTTCATCTTCCACGCCTTCATCTGTAATATGACCTTCAATTCTGTTTGGTGGCTGCAAATCTGATGCTACAGGCTGCTCAAGAATTTCGTTATCTGTCTCATCCTCCACATTAACACTGAGAGATTGCTGATTTCTTACAGGCTGCTCATTTGAAGATTTACCATACAATTTACCCTTCAACAACTGGAACGATTCAAAACAAAATGGTACGGAGTCACCTTGTAGCATTTGATCATATGTACCAGCTTCCATGTCCTCATCTGCAACTTGACAATCAATGGCTTTCGAGGATTGCAAATCTGAATATGAGAAATCTTGAACAAGGTTTTTATTGCCCTCAAGATGGTCCAAATCAAGGCTTGTAGGCAATTGATTTCTGATTGTATGGAAGTTATCTCTGATAAACTGAAACGAATCAAAACAAAAAGGCAAAGATCCTTCACTTACTTCAAAATTTGCTGCACTTTCCTCATCATTGTCACAGCTGATATGCATCGGTTGATCACTGTACTCGAGTTGCTGAAAGTGAACTTCCTCCTTCCACAAACTAGCTGCTGATTTGTCTGCAAGATTAGCTTCTGTTTGGAGAACATAATCATCATCATACTAATAAAACTGAGGCAAATCATCAGTATAAAACACATCATCAAGCATACATGTCATATCAACAACTCTCTCTTCTTCAAGATGGTCTATAAAGCAATCACTATGACAACTGGAATAAGAAACAAAATGTTTTGGATCAGCAACTTGTTCTTCTTCAATCAGCGAGCCATGGGCTTCAACATTATACTCATTCCTTGTGGTGTTCTTTTGCATCATCTCTTCCACTGCACTTACCAACATGTCAAGCTTTACCTCTAGAGATGTCAATTTCTCTAGATCTATGTTTTTCATCTCTTCTTCCTTCAACCTTGCCCTTCGGATCAACAAATGAGCCTATACATTCACTGCAATGTTCTGCATCTCTTGAAGTGTTGCAAGATTCCTTTCTCTCAATTGAAACTCCATTTCTGGATCAAAGGCACCCGGGTAGTGCAAGAGAGCAGATCTAGGAGAAGGTCTTATATCAGCTGGCATCGAAAAATATACTTGGTTAAATCTGGGAGAAAACTGTTGTACTATCTCCCCTAGCAGTCTTTTCAGCTGGTTATACTCTTCTATAATCAAGAAAAGGTTCTGTCCGATCATCCACCTGTCAAGTAAAACTTTAACAATCTGCTGGAAATCTAAGATGGTTGCATCAGGTAGGGCTTTGAACCAACTCTTGACTTTGGCTTGCAAAGAAAGAGCAAAAAGCCTAATACTAACATCTTCTTCATCAACTTCAAAAAGGTCTAAAAAAGTCTCAACATTCTGCACATGTTGCTCAGCGTTGACATTGTTACATTCACCGTCAAATATTCATAGATATAGGTCATATTTTTTAGGAAAAGCATGAAGAATAGAAGGTAAAACAAGAGGTTTATACCTATCTGGGACTACAAAAGGTGTAGGAGTATATACAAGAGCTACGAGATCAGTTTGGTTTTCTTCAGGCTCATCACTCTGAAGAGAGTCATCATAAGATGTGGGAAAAGTAAGGAGGCCAGGATCAAAGGGAAACTCAGTATTTACACTCTTTGAATGGGTCGAGTGAAGATTTTGATCACCTTTCTCATACAAAAAATTCTGAAAAACTTTCAGGACAACTTCAAGAACAACAAAGAAATAGTTTACAAGAAAGCAGACTAGATCCTGAATACCATTCCACTTTGGATACCTGAACTTTGTGTAAGATCCTTCCATTTTCTCAGATAGTCCTCCAGTGGAGTCTGTACATTGAGTTTGGAGTCACCAGGTGAATGATTTTAGCCTTCTTATGTCTGATCGTTGTCCACCATCAACCATCAGATCTGAACTTGATACATGTACTAGGGCAAGACAATCTACAATTCAAGTGTCACGTTCACAAGCTAGACCGGAGATTGACTGAAGCAGCGTTTATCTACTTTCGCTAATGCAAATAAAGAGCGTTTCGAAGGCTACCTGGCATAACTTCAAACTCCGTCTGTAGCTTATAAAACAAATAACACCAAAAAGCAAACCATTTTCTTCCCCAGTATGGTTGGCACTATGTTAGTTCCCAAATCTACCTTAGGCTGAAGGAAGGAAAAACTTAGGATAACCACAAAACCACACTCAGCCTCGTAGCTAGCCCTACGAGGACAGGAGAGGGCTCTCTCCGGGTCTATCTCAGCAAAAGATGTCCAATAGGTCCTGAGATGACTACAAATGGATACTGATTTTAGGCTAGTAAATAAATATGGAAGAGGTAGTTTAATGAAAGACTGAGTTTGCAGGGTTGTATGGGACAAAGAACAGCATGAGCGGAGAAATTAAATCAAAGACACAGATTATCTCATGAGGCAAGATAGGTAGGAAGTTTAGCATTCAAATTGAAATTATATGGAGTGGAAAGACTGCTGAGAGGCCGAAAAGGGCATATATAATGAATCCTTTTCAGACAGAAGAAGATACACAGAAATGAACGCTTTCCCAAGGCAGAGCAATAAACTGGATTCTACCTTTCTTAATTAAAAGCATTCAACTAGCGATGATTATGAATGAACATTAAAACATAACAAGATACATATGAAACAGAAAGAAAAACATATGCTAAACTCACACCACATGAATCTCATGAAACAGAGCTGCAACCTTTCATTAATTCTCTGTCAAAGCTGTACAGTGAAGTGCTGAGTGTTTCTCCCACATGTTTCCCAGAACTCAGCTCCTTTACAAAAGATTTTCAATACACTAAATAAAATCAAATGTTGAAAACAGATCGATCAAAATAAGGAGTTGTTTCAACTGAAATTATAAAGATAGAAAAGAGCTATTCTTCTGTTCTAAAGACAGAACAGCGTTCCCGTTGAATCTCTCTGATGACTAATTAAAAGACAAAATCTGGAGCGTAGACCCTTTGAATTATTGACTGAAGTCATAAATAGGTAATCGAATCCTATTTCTCTGCCATGGTGGATGTCTTTGTTTTAAATTTAGGCGTTTGGTCTTTGACTGTTTCACTTTCCTCTTTGCCGTTTGAATAAAAACCAAATTTTTAATAAAAATAGCTTTGAACTGAGATTTCGCCTTTGATATAGGGAAAATTTATTGTCAACGAACGATCCCAGCTGCAATTTCAACAATATCTCCTCCAATACCATGTTTTCCACTGGCTCAAGGTTTTTTCTCATAACCTTATCGCAACTTTCAGTAATCTGTGCAAGTGTTATTAGTGCAGCATGTCGCTTCCTCCAATTTTGATCAGATATGTACAAAGGTAATGACTCTGATGCTACTGGTAATATTGTGTTACCCCCAAGGGAATTTGAGAGACGATCCAAGCATTCCTGTCCTACTTCATAATTGCTAGTCACCCCAGCATCTTCATCCTCAGTTTCTGCAGTATGCCATTCAGAAACGTCTTCTACATTAAGTAACAAGTTAACCGAAATAGCAAACATCCTTCCAATAAACTGAGGTAGTTTCCTCATCATCCCAGGAGCACGCTCTCTTGCCTCAGAAAGGGTGATTAGAAACTCCAGCGCTAAGTGGCGAATTCCTTTTGCAATTTGAGTGAGAAAGGGAGAATTTTTTTGAGTTCTGGCTCTGTGCGCTGCATACTAGCCCAACGCGCCGCACACACTGTGTGCACCGCGCCAGTGCTATTTTACACTGTAGACAGTGGCTCAACGCGCCTCGCGCACCCAGTGCGCTGCGCCCAACGCCAACGCGCCGTGCTCAGGATTTCATACAAAATTTCGGTTTTCACACTGAATTCTGCTTTCCTCCAAATCTTGACTTGTTTTAACAATGTCTCTTGGTGCAAATGGATTGTAGGAATGATGAAAAAAAAATTGTATGCCAATGACTTTGACTTTTTAATTCGAAAAACTCCACTTTTGCAATGTTTACATTGGCACTTTGAAATGAACTCTTGTTTCCTTGTTTCTTGATTTCATGACTGATAATGAAGTTTCTTTGTCTGCTTGCAGGGATGATTGACATTGGACCTCGTAAAAGGATCATGGCGGGGCCTAAAACATTTCGTGACTGAAAAAACTTTACATATTTATTACAAAAACAAATTTGATGATTTCTTCTTCAAAACAGAGTTTTGAAGAAGAAACACTCTCAAGCCTTATTAACAATGAAATTTTTCAATGGAAACTGATTAGGAACCTTTCATGCGTCTGTTGGTATTATTGTACACTTTTGAGGACTAAATCAACTAAATCCTAGACCCTAAAAGACCTAAAAACCTTAAATAACTTTTTGCTGACCAAGATATTAGAACAGGACTGCAAATGACTTAAAATTGATTTAATAAACTTCGATGAATAGACCTGAGCCAACAGGTACAAAGCATGAGGGGAAATGACTCACAAGACCTTTCCGTCAGATAATAGAATGCCCCTAGTGGAATGCAACTAAGTGAATCGAGCGAGACACATAAAAATGAAATGCAAAAAGAGTTTTTGATCTCTGATGGAGGACTGACCAGACCGACTCTAACATTAGGTACAGAGGACAGCCCAGTGATAAAGGTAAATTTAGATGACATCCTTCATGATATTTAGTGTGAATGCATGGTTCATGAATTTGTGCATTTGGTTCATTTGTTTTCATTCATATGGCTTTTTCGGGTTTGATAGTGGTTTCGACCTTGCCTTTCCATTTCCTAGATAGTTAGTGTGATGGGATTCATTTCTTGGTTGAGATTTGGATTGCCAGAAATTTTTGGAGCCGAGTGAGGTGATATTAGGAAAATTCGCCAAGGGTTGGGATTGGATATGGTTTTCTCTATGAATCCCTCGATAAGTGGGTGGAGACAGGAAAAATTACTCGAGGTATGGTGAAGAAATTCCAAGGCATCTGAGCTTTTTTTGGTTTGCGATCTTTTCAACAGTTTTGGAGATATCACGATAGTTTGAGGGTGGTGGTGGTCTAACCTCTAGATTCCCTTGGTTTATCCCATGAGATCCCATATTCATGCTTGGAATATGGCACCAGGGTGACTAGCTTAAATAAATATTTGGTTCAACTCAATCCATGGTCAGGTGGTGCATGGAAGTCCCTGAATTGGTTGTATTTGCATATGTTAATAACAACTATTTTCCAATTGTGATTTATAAGAATTTTTTCTTGTTATTATCTTAGTTATATGGTGGTTCTATCATGGTTAATATTTTGGCTATATGTTGGTTATAAGCATGATTTAAGATGTGCTCTAGTTATGGCTCTTATTATGCTTTGATAAGTTAATGAATGGTTGAAGAATGCATGGACTAATAAGTGTTGTTGCAGCTACTTGAGAGGGAATTAGACCTTCTTGGTGGTTTTAATATAAGGTACAGAGATTTACACTTAGATATGCATTCATGACCTGTAGCTTACATGTATACTATGTGATTAATGAAATTTCTAGTATGTCCTAGTCATGCTAGGTCAAGTTTTGGCTTCGATTTTGAGTGATTAACATTTTTTTATCAAAAATATGATTTTGGGAAGTCTTAGGCAATTATGGGCAATGGTCTAGAATCTAGCCTGAAAAAGTGGCTCAAATCCCTGGACCGCGTGCTCAGAACTGAGGATTTTAATCGCATGGAGGCAAGTCTGTGAGTGTAGCTATAGCCTCATAACCACATGGAAACAGTTTCAAGGTTGCATTTGTGATTATAGGTTAGTGAAACAAGGTTTGAACTCAGGGATTGACCACCTGTGGTGTTTCTTCAGCTCCTGGGTGATTTGTAGTCCTTGCAGGATGTTTGTTTGTGGTTAGTTTGTATGCCCTACTTTCATAACTGGAACTAGGAGTTTGGGTCATGTCATAGTAGCACTTCGATTCACATTTACCTGGAGGGTTATAAAAGCAGTTAAATGTGGGGTGGCGTCATTACATATTGGTATCAGAGCTTTCAGGCTCAGACACTTGGATTAGATGAGCTAGATGTGGTTATTATGCATGCATGTCAATCATATGCATGCATTGCACTTGCTATGGTTGTCATGTATATAGTTAGTGTTACAGTTTGAGTTATCATGCATGATTTAGATAGGTTGATATATTGTTTTTGATAGGTTGAAGACGATATAGCCTCCCCTGAACTTCACTAAGGTATGTTTGATTATGTTTATATTTGGTTATTTGACATGGTATTTTTGCAGGAAAAAGAAGATCAAAGGTGACAAGTAGAATCATGGATTACAATTCATGTGGATCTCATTATAGATTAGTTAAGAAAAATGGGGAAGCGTATTCTCTTGACATAACAGATACCTTAATAAGTCTAAAGGAAAAAATAAAGAGTGGCGATGCGGACAATTATAGGATAATGTAGTCATAGAAAAGGCTTGCCAAGGCACAATAAAAGCAAGTCGAGGTCAATGTAGTGATTCTTCAAAGTCTATCAAATTTATAGAGATAGGCACAACCACATACTAGTTATAGACAGGAGGAAAGGACTGATGGGCCATATGGTAGCAGGTCTCATGGAGGGCACAGGTCGAAAAGGGATGATACAGTCAAAGGTGGTAGATGGATGGATACACCTGACAGGAGAGGTAGTGGTTATGGGTTCTATTCTAGTTTTAGTTTAGATAGCGATCATGGTCATCATCGATATCATCCTTATAGCAAGAGTGAGAGTGGGTACTTTCTTCAACAAAGAAAAACCTCCTACATTCAATGAAGAGTTGAGGAAACTGTAGGATGCACAAGCATGGTTTCTTGGGATGAAGAATTTCTTTGAGTTTCGTGATTATAGAGAAAACTTGAAGACTAGGATAGTTATTTTTAGTCTCAAGGGAAAGGTATACATTTGGTGGGAATATGTGAAGCGTGTCATAGGCATTCAGAAAGAGTAGTTGAGATGGAATGAGTTCAAAAGGCTCTTTAAGAAGAAGTACTTGTCAAGGAGATACTATGATGGTATGGCCAAGGAGTTCTACGAATTAAAGATGGGGTTATGAAAAATGAAGAGTACATGACTAAGTTCCTATAGTTGTTGAGGTATGTGCATTATCTTAAGGATGAGAAGATGAAAGTTCAAAGGTTCTTCAGTGTAATTCCTTTAGCACTTAAGGATCAAATTGAGTATGAGGAGCCTTGGTCATTGGAGGAAGTCATTGGGAAGTTGAAGCGCTGCTATGAGCAATCAAAGCACAAGACTGGGCCTAAGTGTGGCTGGAAAGGAAATGACAAGACCAAAGGAAATGACCTTCAAAGAGGGAAATAACTTAGTATGTAGGTGAGAAAGAGAATTTGGCTCCTTACGAGAAGTTCAGTACAACAGAGAAGGGACATGGATCTACACATGGAGAGTGACAGAATAAAGGTAGTGGTAGGGAAGCATTACAGTGTTTGGATATGTGGCAAGGACTATCACAAGAAGGATTTTATGTTGTACCAAGTTTTAAGACCTTAGATATACAATACTCAAGTGGTGCAAAAAATTGGGGATGTTGGTTAGAGCATTCCTCATATTTATGCAACAATTGATAACAAGCAAGCAGATACCAAACATCCGTTATTGAGATGGAAGGTAAGCTATGTCATCAAGTTGTTTCCATTTTGATTGATCCTGGATCTAATTATAGTTATGTTAATATCGACCTGGTGGATAAGTGTGAATTGAGAAAATAAGTGCATGCAAAGTCTTGGTTGGTGTAGTTGGCGACATGGACAAGGAAAAAAGTTCATCATTGGGTGAGAGCTTGTGTATTTGAGCTAAATGGTATGCCTACATCAACACACCTAAATGTGTTTCATTTGGGTTCGTACAATATGCTTTTAGGTATGGATTGGTTGTACCTTTACAAGGCTAAGCTAGATTACTACGAGAAGACTATTGAGCATTGGGATGATGATGGAGAGAAGAGGATCTTACAGGGAAAGAATAAGCCTACATTTGTGAGAATGATTACAACTATACAATATAAGAGTAGCTGCAGGAAAGTATGTGTATTATTTGTCACGCAAATTTCCAGTGAGAAAGGGAAGGATGTTGAGGATGTTGAAGTCTTGAAGAGGTATCCAGTTTTGTAGCAGTTTCAAGATGTATTTCGAACAAATATTTCAGAGTTACCGCCTCATAGGGAAGTGGAATTTTCTATTGAGTTTGCACTAGGAGTAGCACCGACATCAAAGGTATCGTACAAGATGAGTACTCCAGAGTTGGTGGAATTCAAGTTGTAGCTTAAGGAAATGCTTGATAAAGGATACATTATGCCAAGTGTGTCACCTTGGGGTGCACCAATGTTGTTTGTAAAGAATAATACTGGTACTCTTCGGTTGTGCATTGACTATAGGTAGTTGAACAAGGTGAAAATCAAGAACAGGTACCCATTGTCACAGATTGATGACTTATTTAATCAGTTGAAGGGAGCAGTTGTGTTCTCAAATATTGAGTTGAGATCAGGATATCATTAGGTACAAATCAAAGAAGAGGACATCTACAAGACAACATCATGTACCAGGTAAGGGAATTATGAGTTTATAGTTGTTTTTTTTTGTCTTACTAATGCTCCAACTACTTTCATGTGTTTGATGAATACTGTGTGCGTCCTTATCTGGACAAGTTTGTCATAGTATTAATTGATGAAATATTGATATATTCTAAGAATGAGAAAGAACATGTATAAAACCTAGAATCAATGTTAAGTTGTTGAGATACCATATATTGTATACCAAGCTTAGTAAGTGCAGTTTCTTTCAGACTGAAGTTCATTACCTCGGGAATGTTGTTTCCAAGGAAGGTATAGTAGTGGACCTAGAAAAGATAAAAGCTACCATGGAGTGGGAAGCTCCTAGAAATGTGGATGAGGTCAGATCTTTCATGGGACTAACGGGTTATTACAAAGGGTTCATCAGGAACTTCTTACATATTTCCTATCCTATTACATCTTTGCAACAAAAAGGAAATAAGTTTGAATGGAATGATGAGTGCACAACTAGTTTTGAGCAATTGAAGTGTTTTATTACAAATGCTCCAGTATTGAATATTGTAGATCCTAACAGAGTTTGTGGTATGTAAAAATGCTTGTAAGAGAGGATTTGGTGGATTCATGATGTAGGAAGTACAGGTGGTATGCTATGAGTTAGGGAATATGATTGAGCATGTATAGAAGCATGTGACGCACGATCTCGAGTTGGAAGCTATCATTCATGCATTGAAAATGTGGAGACATTATCTTCTTGGTAGAGGTTCATATTGATGAGTGATCATAGTGGGCTAAGGTACTTGTTTGACCAACCTAATTTGAATGTCAGGCAAGCTAGATGGTTTTCTACTCATAGTGAGTTTCACTTCGAGACTAAGTACATTAAGGGAAATAAGAACAAAGTTGTAGATGCTATTAGTAGAAGAGTGTAGGTGAATCACATTGCAACAGTGAGTTATTATGGGACAAATTTTCAGGATCGGATCTTATAGGCATGACAACATGATGATAGGTATCAACAATTGAGGGACATGTTACAATAACACGGTGAAGATAATAGGGATGAGAAGTATCATCTCACCACCGGTGGCTTGGTCAGATTCGAGAACAAGATGTACCAGATGATAGTGATCTCAAAAAGCTTATCTTGAGGGAGTTTCATGTCAAGACGTATTCAGGTGACCCCAGATCTCATAAGACATTGATATTAAGAAGTTTTATCATTGGCTGAACTTGAGGAAATAGGTAGTTGAGTTTGTTGCTAGAGTTTTGGATTGTCAGCAGGTAAAATCCAAGAGTAAGAATCCATGTGGTTTATTATAGTTGATATAATAGTTACACTTTTCAACACTCCCTCTTAACTAGGAGGTATCCATAATTGATCAATTGGTACAAGGACAATACTCACTTTGGAAAGTTATCATAAGAAGAGTATTAGAAAATGCAATGTTAGGGATCTTTATACCATAAATACCAAGGTATCAACCCAACAGGGACTAAGGTATCATCAAGGAAACTTGCCACTATAGGTACCACCAGGCTACAACCTTGGTATTAATCCAACTAGATATAGATACCATCTATGCCACCATGCCAAGACACCAACCCTCACACTGATCTAGGTATCATCAAAGTCAAGATATCTAAAAATAGAGCTCCATATCGTCAAGACCAAGATACCCTCCCACGTCGGGATCTAGACAACATCAAGTCCAAAATATAACTAAGATCTCAATACCAACTAGGTCAAGATTTCCTCCCAAGTACCATCATAAGGGCATGTATCCTAAGGTACTCATCTCCCCCTCTCCGATATATCCATCAAACCAAGCATGCTTATCAAACATTCAAACTTCTTAAGGAGAGATCAACATATAAACTACTTATTCATCCATCATAGTATAATATAGCTTCACGACCCCAACTAGTATCAAACTTCCAATATATTGGTTCTTACTACCAATATGTTAGTATAAAATCTGGGGTCTACAACCATTCTGATGTTGCTTAGGTCATCATAATATCCAAACAAATATTGAAGGAAGATTCATTTTCCAACTTCTCAAGGAGAAACAAAATCAGCCTCAACACTTCTGAAAACAACCATGTCTTGCTCACGACTCATCAAACACGAATAACCATTAGTAGTGATTTAGGCATTCTTTGATCTCATTCTTTCCTCATGTCCTTTACTAGATGTATGAGTTCATGACACATTAAATAGATAATAATTTCCTTCTTCTCAACTATGGAGGATATACCCTTTCCTTCATCGAAGCTCCCTCTCAACTTAGGGAGATCAACAACACTATTCTTCCAACTACACATGATCTTTCTTTTGCATCATCATATGATTGAAGAAATTCAATCTTTAGGAACATCATTTCTTTTATATTTATATGGAAACAAGGTCATCTTTCAATCATCAATGTAAACTTCAATGTCATCAGGGTTCTTACAACTCCCTTTTTCCATCATGCTCAACATCATCATAAATTCATCATCAAGTAGGAGGTAGGCATAATTTTTTACAGCCTCTTGAAAACTATGTACCTGCAAATCTAATCAACAAGTACAACCAAGCACACATATATATATATGTACAAGAGCATTGAATTAATTTTATCAATCCAGGGATATCATATCGTTACAATGAGAGCATCTAGGATTATCAAAACTTTAATATTGAACCTTAGATATTCAAAAACTAAACCAGGTTATGGTTTCAACCATAGGGGAAGCATTTACACCTAGGGTTTCAATTTTATGCCCTAACATCTGACATCAACCTTTACTAAGTTTTTTTTTCCTCAACAACAAGCCCTAAAAGGCTATGGTTTTACCAAAGTGAACCAATATTAAAAGATAATACTACAGGGGTTGATTCTAAGTTATAAATAAATCACCCTAATAATATAAGAATATTTATGATTCTATAGCAAAACCCTATATATGAGAGAGTCATTAATATAAAGCAATTGTAAAGACAAAATGATTGTACCTTATTATATGATGAAGGATACAAATCTTGTAATCTTATACATACCTTGAGTTGCTTCTACTACAAACCTTGAGAGGGCTTCCTCTTGAAGGGCTCCCTCCGCAACAAAGCCTCTTACAAGTCTTCCTTTGAAGGCTCCCTCTGAATCTAGCCACAATCCTTTCTTTTAGAATATTCCTGCAAGTCTTTCTTCCAAGGAAATACAAGGGAAAGGATTACAATCAAGTAACATGAATTAAACTAGATATGTAGAGGAAATCAACAAGGTAATGAAATAAATATAGAATACTTATCTTTTGTGAAAAAGGTGGAAGCTCCCTCTGGATCTAGTATTGATTTTTTTTAGGCTCTTTTATGTTCTTTCCTTTCATCATGCTTACCAAAGCACAAGGGTTGTTTTGTTGCTTATTATGTACCTGCATTATTCATTTACAAGTACTACTGAAAAATATATCAGGACGATGTCAAGTTTGTTAATATATGGATTTCGTTATATATTAGAGGATGTATTCCTTAAGGTTTTCAAATACAAACACCAATAAATTATATGATGTCATACCCTAAACTATCTACAAACCCTAGAAATCAAGAGCTAAGGCTTCTATGAAGGAATAATCATAATAGGGTTAGGGTATTTCTTATTAACTAGGGCTTTGAAGTATCAACTAGCATTTACTATCCCTAGATACCTACAACCTTTAACAAGATGAAGACTTGTAAATCCCTAGAATCAAACATGTCAAAAAACCCTATATGTATAAAAACATGTTTACGTACCTTAAGGAATACATACCTTAACCCTCCATGATCACATATTTCTTCAAGATGCCATGATCTTCTTGTTTTTTCAAAATATGCTAATACCAAAGAATATCTTTAGAGGTACAACAGACTTCCATTAATGATATTTCTAAGAGAAAAGCCAAACTAAGATGTTCTTCACAAGGTAACTTCTTTTGACTCCAAGCTCTGCTTCTTTAAGAGAAGCTTTCGAAAGTGTCAAGACAAGATGCTTGAAAAAATGGCTAACTATTGTTCTTGTTGAATTCTTGTATGTTGTAGAGGTTTTAACATGTTCTTAAACCATACTTCATGTATAACTTCTCCCTCCATATATACTATAAAAAACTTGATGCTAAGCTTAATTCACGGTCTCTTTTACTACTATTTCAGACCCCTGAGATACCTGTAATTTCATACTTCAAGGATCACTACAAATTTAGACTTACCGAGATGCTTGATACTTCCACCAAAACTGGCTTCAACATAGGCTTTCAAGAATGACAAGACATGCTGCTATTCTCAAGGGACAAACTGTTGTTCTTCTTTAATTCTGATTAGGTTATGTTGTAGGCATTTCTCCAAGTCCTCAAACTATATTTCTTCTTACTTCAAACAAAATTTGGAGATACCACAATTCATTCTTCCTTTGATGCCCTTGATGATAGTTCTAAAATCAATCTTATTTAATTCAAACTTTTGGTTAGGGATTCTTACTGTCACTAGACCTTGAGACTAAACTTAAAATGCCTCATCAATCATGCATTCTTGTTTCTTCTTCAAGGACCACACTTTGCTTTCCAATGGGGTAGCTATTTGAAACTTCAATTATGTAGAAATTATACCAATGGATTTAATATGATCTTGTAATGTACTAAAAAAATATATTGAATCACTTCTACAAATTTGCGCAAACCAAATTCGATCACATAATCACAAACAAGCAAGAAAAAAAAATTAATCGATGATACAACACATGATGTATTTGGGGAAATAAACTGCTCAAAACCCCGCTATTTGAATATTCGAAATGGTCAAGATCATGAAACAATACAATGTTGCTCCTCTCACTCAGAAACCTCTGCACTCTATTGATTATCTCACTCTTATCTAGGAAAAATCTATCCAATACTTAACGAATTCTCATCCCATGTCTTCCCAGCCTTTCTTACATATTCTTGGAGGAATTGAGCCCCTATTAATTAGGAAATTCCTTGGAATTGATTACGCAATTAATCGAAATCTTGTTGGTGACATCATGCATGGCCTATACAATTTTCTAATTATTCAACTGATAGTTATCTTCCCTTTAACCCCAATCCCAACTGGGCCTTCCTTAGAAATGACATGCAACAACTATTTATAATGAATTATCAGTTAATTGATTGGCCCCTACTTGTGAATTATATCAGATTTAATTCACTGGACCTATCACTAGCTCATCTCTCAGTTAGAACTAGTTAAACTAATTTTAACTCAATTGCTTGAGTTAACTAATTACCACTCACAAATAACTAAAACTGGACCCCCTAAAATTAGAAAAATCCTCTACATGCCTCCTCTTTGACCCCCAACTCAAATTTCCTAAGCTAATTCATTCTTTCTCACTTAGTTAACTAATACAAGTTGTCATGTGATGGAATTACAATTTCTCTACCAATTGAATTAAGGGGAAATTAAATCAGAAGCCCATGTTGGGTGCCATTTCAACAAATTCAGGCTCTCTAAGATGTGATTACGGGTCTTGTCTCCTTCTATAGTATTACTGTAGTTTCAGACTTCAATGACGATTTTTGGATATCTAAAATGTGTTACAGGACTTGAATTTTGAGCACAATTCTTTGATCTTTCTCCTAGTATTCTCGGCATTATTTAGACTTAGAGTATAGCCTTTTGGATGAAAAAAATGATTCTTGACTCTTTTATTTACTTCAAACTTGTATACCAGGTTTGTGGCCTAATTGCAAAGGTTTTGACATATAAACAAGCCCATAAATATATTCTTCAAATTTAGTATTGATTCTAAGTAGCTCAGCCTTGTACACAATCCTCTTTGCTAGACTTGAAACCCTTTCTTCCACACAACAATGATCTTCTAACTTCCATGATGTCATTTTCCTTAGCTCTGATACCATGTTGGAAAATCTATCACGACAACAATTTTAGTTCATTTTCCATTCTTAACAGTTCTTTTTTATTATATTCTTCTTATATTATTATGTGTGTGTTCTTATCATCAAATAAATGCTAAAACAAGATCACAACCATGAACACAAGAAATAGGCTCCAAGCTAGGGAAAATCCCTCCAACCAGGCAAAACCCAAAATAACTTCTCTTCTTATCAAATTCAAAGGAGACTTCCAAGACCTAAAACAAGACTATCGACCTTCACCAAGACTCAATTCAACCAACCTTTCTTCCCACAATATTTTTCTGCAATCCTGGACTGAGAAAACCCTAGCAACCTTAGGGTAATTGCATACGAGAGCCACAAAAGGAAAAATTCAGACTTCTGAAACGCTACAACTTCTCTTCCTTCTTTCGCAACGCTCTCCTACCTTCTAAGAATCTTCACAGCTCTTCACTGCAAATCAAAACATGTGTGATGTGTGTCATGTTATCACCAATAAAATTTCATTAAGGTTAGGAAGGTCATTTGGTATAGGTTTTATTGTGTTGGTAAATTTATTCATGAAATTGATGAAATTTTATGAATTAGGTGATAATCCTAGGTTTTTTAGAGTCCCACATGTCATGTCATCATGGTCATATCAATAAAAGTCCATAAAAAATCCACATGCATTGGTTCAAATTCGATTTTAGCCACTTGTCTAATTTTTCCTAAGTCTACAGCGAATTCGATGGAAAACAGGTTGTTTTCGCTACAGACTCACCTAACAAGTCCATAGCGAATCTGCCAAAATCATAACAGAAAATTCTACGAACTTATGCTTTTTTGCACTAGCAAGATAATGGATGAGGTGTCAATTTTTAAATCGATATAATTCAGTCTTAGGTTATGTGCTGAGTTGTTTGAGCTTCTGTTATTGTAATAAAAGGTTACTAATAGGGGGGTGAACTGCATTTTCCACTAGAGCATTACATCTTCAATTATTATCAGTGTTTGTACAATGATAGCAGAAAACAAGAGGAACACAAATGCACACAGTTTTTAAGGTGGAAACCCACTCCGAGACAAAAACCACCTAATTTTTTTCTAATAATTCTTTAATATTCAACTCCAATTGAAAATAAAGCTCAAACTTCCTAGAATCTAGAAAAGCATTCTTCTCTAGCTCCCACTGGATGGACTCTCCAACGCCCTATATTCTTCAGGAGTCAACTGAATGGATGCCCCAACACCCAATGAGATACAACTCACCCTAGCACCACCCTACCACCCTATAGAAGAATAAAAGAAGAATGGACTCACGTACCAGGGAAAATGGCCTACTTTACAATGATATAGAATGATGCAGAAGAAAAAGATATACTAGACCATAACCCCAACTTTGACACAACCACCTAATGATGATCCTATACCTCCCAACACTGCCTCTTCAACCCTTGGAAGATAGATACTAGTACAATTTGTACAATAATGTATTTACAATGACTAAGTACAATGATACCTTTACAATGATTGTATGCAGTGCTGCCCACTTGAAGACTTCATATGATGAACTTCTTGCTGTTGTTATGCACCTTGGTTGCTGCTCTTGTCATGCTACCCTGTGTTGCACCTTGCTTTGCTTTTCTGTTGTAGAAAGTCTGGTCCTTTGCAATCCTTGACAACACATGATCTAGCTTTTTCTTGCCTTCTAGGAGCTCGATATTGAATCTGGTGTATCTTTGTTATTTCAGATCCTTAATATCTAATTTTTGGTCCTATATTAGTCGTCTGAGTCATCTTTCCAATTCCACGGGTCTGACCCAAATTAGATTCTTCAAGAGAGATTTATACCCAATTTCTCACAATGCCCTAATTATGGACTGTTTCAGCAGAGTGCACTTGTATGGCGTGCCATGTGTCACTATTTCTTCATTTGGCTCTGAACATGATAGAGCGAAAAATACAGACTGTGCACTATATGATGCTTTCTATATAATTCCAATCCAATACTCAGAGAGAGAATTATGACGATTTTACCAAGGTCACTTCTTTGAGATTAATTTCAGGAGCCTGCAAAAACCCTTAATTCCACAGATCATATCTCCAAAAATTTTGCGCAACTTGATCTGAAATTTTCATTGCAACTTCCTCAGGATTTTGGCTTCGTCTCATAAAAATTTCAGCTTCTGAGCCTTCGTAGAAAACAAGTTAGAGCGAACATTCCACAATGACCTGTTTCAGATGGCCGAATCCCATGCATAAGGAGGAAATGAGGATCACAATTTATATAAGTGCTTAAGTTGAGAGGGGCTTAAATAAGTGAACATGGGAGGGATTTTAGGAGCTTAAAAAAATATTAATTATGACTTTTCAATGACCCATGCCCCAACCCCATGTGGTTTTAGCCCACTAACTGGGGGTACAAACTTCAAACATGAATATCTCTCAAACTGTGAAGAATTACATGGCATGCCATATATCAACAGAAACATTTCGACAAGTAGAAACCATCAAAAGCATTATTGACCTAGAATATATTAATTTGGTAGGTCAAAATTCCCATGAAATATTGGGTTATCCCTTGGTGCTGCTTGGGTTGACATCAATGACAACTGCTGATCAATAATATCCCCCTTTAGCATTGATGGCAACACAAGTACTCCCCCTGCGATCATGACACCTCTTCCTACAACATTCTCTCCCCCTTTGACATCAATGGCAAAGGGTAACTCCCAGTGAAACACAACCATCCTACGGACCTGTACACACTTCCACTCGCGCTGACACACAACCGTCCTGCAGACCTGTACACACTTCCACTCCCCATGACACACAACCGTCCTGCAGACCTGTAATCTACTTCCACTCCCCCTTTATATTCTGAAAAAGGAAAATATAATGAGAAATTGGGAGAATCCCAAGCTTCTGGCGAAGATATTCCAATGCTGGTGAATATTTAATATGTGATTCTTTTGGTGCTACTTGGAATCTTGCTACTTGTCCAACTGCTTGCATAACATCTGGTCGGGAGGCTGTTACATATAGAAGACTACTAATCATAGATCTGTACAACCTTTGATCCACATCCTTAGATGAGTCGTCTATGCTCAATTTTCAACCTATTACCATTGGAGTAAGGATGGGTTTGCAATCTTCCATTTTAAATTTCTTGATAATTTCCTTGATGTACTTGGCTTGACATATAAATATTCCTTTCTCTTGCTGAGATATTTGAAGCCCTAAGAAGTATGTCAGCTCACCAAGTAAAGACATCTCTAAATCACTTTGCACCTTTGTAGCAAACTTCTTACTTAGTCGATCATCATTGCTACCAATTATTGTATCATCCTCTTTAGCTATTAGACATGCTTTAGTTGCTTCATCCAGAACATATATGTCGTTTGGAGCTCGACTTGCTGTAGCCACAATTTCACCATACACGCCTTTCCCGATTTCACATTTCGTGGAGTTGAATAGTATTGTGTGTCCTTGATCACACATTTGTCCAACACTGAGCAAATTGTGATTCATGTTTTCAACCAATAGAACATTCTTGGCTAGAACATCTTTGCTTCCGAGAGTGACAGTACCCGATCCTATAACATTTGAAGATCCATCAGCTTCTAAAGGACATGGTTCCAGCCCTTCGGTAGATACAAATTTATTTCTATCTCTCCAAATATATGTATCAGAAACTTATCAACATACTAGCCACATCTTTGTACTTTGAGCCTTGGTGCGGAGTGACACGATTATTCTTTCTTTTCTCTTCCATGTCTATTCGTTATGTGGTCAAGATTCTTATGTCAGTTTTTCTGTCCAGCCTTTCTGCTATTTGTCCAAAGTTTCAACATTTGTAACATTCAATATTATTTCTTAAATGTTCAAATCTATTGATGTTTCGCTGAGCCCTGGGAAGTTCATATTTGACAGATCTCCTGGAATTGTATTCGTTCCTAGGGTACGTGCGACATTCTACAGCTTTATGACCAAATTTTCCACATGAATAACAGTAGCCATAAAAATATGTTGGTACCTAGATGGAAATTACCAGGGAATGCTTTCCAAGTCCGTTTCGTAATCTTGTTCAATGAATTACATGCATGTCGTATCTCATAGGTTCATTGTATTTTGTTGTAGAAGGTCCTGCTTCTTCTTCTTTGTAACCGATGCTAGTTTTGTCGTTGTAAGATCGTTGATTATTGATGAGTTCTTCCATTTCCCTTGAGCTATTGGCATAGTTTTGGATAGTTTTTCTTTTCTTCACTTCCTCATGCATCGAGACTACTTCAACTTCTAATTCTTCCATTTCTTGGTTGCTTTCTTCCAAATTCTTTTGAAGTGACTCTTCAATGCATTTGTGTTATTCAACTTCAATTTTGAGACCTTGAACTTGTTCTTCAAGAGTTTTGGAACGGATCTTCTTCGCCTTGAGATCTTTTATAAGCTTGATTGCTTCCTCATAAAATTCTTCTATGGTCCATCCTTCTTCTGTTTGATACCTCTTGTTTATCATGTTGTAAATAAACAGCATTTTCATAGTTTTTCTTCACTCACTATCTTCATCGTATGATGAGCGCAGATTTTAGAGAGAAAGTTCCTTTGGATCCATGTCATAGAATTTCCTAAAGTCTTCTTCCTTGAGTTTCATTATCGCTTGACATTTTGATTCAAATGCCCAACCTCATTATGTATGGTGTTATCAATGGAAGTTTACCTTTGAATTTTCCCTTACCAATTTTTAGTTTTCTCGTAAAGTAAGAATATTCTTCATCTGAAAGACCTTCTCCATCATTTTCCTTTTATTCACACTTGCAAGTGCATGTCTTTTCAATTGAAGGTTGTTTTTCCTTATTGGTTTTCTTAGATGCAATGAATGTAGTTTCTAGATGCAAAGTACCCTCTTCTTCATCAAGTCTCATTTCATATGCTATGAGAACTCCATGTAATTCCTCTTTTCTGAGTTTGTCCAGATTTGAACTGTATTCTAAGACTGATACCTTTGGGTTGAATCTCCCTGGTAAAATTCTAAGAATCTTTCATATAATAGTCTTCTCGTCAACTAGCTCTCCCAATCCTTCCAGAGTATTGGTTATTTCATCAACGTATTGGAAGTATGCAGCAATGTTGCAATCTTCTTTCATTCTGAGTTGCTCAAATTTTGCTCTATAGATTTGAAGCTTTGATTCTTTGACATTTGAGTCACCTGCATATATATTCTCAAGCTTGTCCCATACATTTTTGGCAGTTTTACAACCCAACACCTTATGATAAGAAGATTCAATAAGTCCACTGATAATAATGTTCTTTGCTTTTGCATCATTTACCAAATTATTCTTATCTTGTTCATCCGTGGTTGATGTAAATCCATTTTGAACAGTGTCCCATACTTCGTAACCTTGCGCCAAGAGATATACCTCCATTCTTCCTTTCCAAAGTGCATAATTATTTTCATTGAATAGAGGTACACCATTCTTGGTATGCTCCATGACCTCCTTCCAGCTGTTAAATTGCTATTGAAGGAACCAAGCTCTGAAACCAATTGTTGGAAATACTGAGAGGGGGGGTGAATCAGTATTTCTTTCAATTAGAGCATTAGTTAATCTTCAATTATTATCAGTGTTTGTACAATGATAGTAGAAAACAAGAGGAACACAAATGCACACAGTTTTTAAGGTGGAAACCCACTCCGGGACAAAAACCACCTAATGCTTTTCTAATAATTCTTTAATATTCAACTCCAATTGAAAATAAAGCTCCAATTTCCTAGAATCTAGAAAAGCATTCTTCTCCAGCTCCCACTGGATGGACGCTCCAACGCCCGAGATTCTTCAGTAGTCAACTGAATGGATGCCCCAACACCCAATGAGCTACAACTCACCCTAGCACCACCCTACCGCCCTATAGAAGAATAAAAGAAGAATGGACTCCCGTACCAGGGAAAATGGTCCACTTTACAATGATATAGAATGATGTAGAAGAAGAAGATATACTAGACCATAACCACAACTTTGACACAACCACCTAATGATGATCCTAGACCTCCCAACACTGCCTCTTCAACCCTTGGCAGATAGACACTAGTACAATTTGTACAATAATGTATTTACAATGACTAAGTACAATGATACCTTTACAATGATTGTATGTAGTGCTGCCCACTTGAAGACTTCATATGATGAACTTTTTGCTATTGTTATGCACCTTGGTTGCTACTCTTGTCATGCTACCCTATACTGCACCTTTCTTTTCTTTTTTTCCGTAGAAATTATGGTCCTTTGTAATCCTTGACAACACATGATCTAGCTTTTTCTTGCCTTCTAGGAGCTTGATATTGAATCTGGTGTATCTATGTTATTTCAGATCCTCAATATCTGATTTTTGGTCCTGTAGTAGTCCTCTGAGTCATCTTTTCAATGCCATAGGTCTAACCCAATTTGGATTCTTCAAGAGAGAGTTATACCCAATTTCTCACAATGCCCTAATTATGGACTGTTTCAGCAGAGCTCACTTGTACGGCATGCCACGTGTCACTGTTTCTTCATTTGGCTTTGAAATTGATAGAGAAAAAACTACAGACTGTGAAATATCTGCTACTTTTTATGGAATTCCAATCCGATACTCAGAGAGAGAGTTATGACGATTTTACCAAGGTCACTTCTTTGAGATGAATTTCAGGAGCCTTCAAAAACCCTTACTTCCACAGATCATATCTCAAAAAATGTGGCGCAAATTGATCTGAAATTTTTACTGAAGCTTCCTTAGGAATTTTTCTTAACCTCATATCAATTTCAGCTTCTGCACCTTCGTAGAAAACGAGTTAGAGTGAAAATTCCACAATGACCTGTTTCGGATGGCCGAATCCCATGCATAAGGAGGAAACGAGGATCACAATTTATATAAGTGCTTAAGTTGAGAGGGGCTTCAACAAGTGAACGTGGGAGGGATTTTAGGAGCTTAAAAAAATATTAATTATGAATTTTCAATGACCCATGCCCCAACCCCATGGGGTTCTAGCCCACTAATTGGGGGTACAAACTTCAAACATGAATATCTCTCAAATTGTGAAGAATTACATGGCATGCCATATATCAACAGAAACATCTCGACAAGTAGAAACCATCAAAAGAATTATTGACCCAGAATATATTAATTTGGTAGGTAAAAATTCCTATGCAATAATGGGTTAGCCCCTGGTGCTGCTTGGGTTGACATCAATGACAACCGTTGATCAACAGTGTGATCATCATTATCATCCCATAATTTTGTTTTGCTTTCCTTATTTGGCCTCCTTCCTCTTGCATTCAAACTTACCTTTTTCAAATTATCCTTGTGAGCTGCTTGCTGCCACATTTTCCCTTTTGTTTGAATATAGCTCTATTTGTTGTCATAGGTTATTTTCCACATTTTTCAAAAAACAAATTGTTGTCATATACACTTTTTGCAGGTGTCAGCTTTTAAAGAAGGAAACACTGTTTTGGAGGAGATGGCATCACATAAGGACACCAATAAGGGAGTTTTAGTCATCAAGTATGAACTTATGGACCTAAAATTGGCCATCAAAGACCCTAGCATCGTAGAGGCCTTCATCAAAGCTAGTTGCATGAGATTTTATCAGAAGTTACAAGGGGATTTGCTCTGTTTTTGGATTGTTTAAGCAGTCAAGTTCAAAGATAGTTTCTGGATAAAAGGAGATTAATTATAAAAAAATGAGAGAGATTATTGTTAAACACGGATCAAATAACATTAACCTCTTTCACTTTTCTCACAAGTGTTATAGGTTTGGATATTCAAAAACGTCTTTGGGCTCTAATTTTAGAGTTCATTTTGCACTGTTTTAGACATGTTTTTCAAATTCAGATTCTAGACATCTGGAGATGGTTTTCAAAAACATAAGTGATTTTTTTCTTCAGAATGATATTATTTACAATAAAATCCTCCCATTTTGATATAGCTATCAAGGATCTAGAGATAGGAGCTCATTTCTAAGCCCTAGTTTTCAGAAAAATAACTCCATTTTTATTGGTAGATGAACCAGCTGAAGGTGAAAATTTTGCTTCTTGTGGAGGGTAAGATGTATTTTGAACCAAGTTTTCCTTATCATGCTTCATATTATCATCTTACGTAGCCATGGACATTTTTTGGAGGTGGAAATTGAAAATTTCAAAATATGTTGTCTATTAGGCAAATTCGTAGCGTGTCTCAGGCTTGAAGCCCAGAAAATGCTATGAACTTGATGTAGATTTTTTTTTGCTATATATCATAGGTTTTTTCATGAAGGAGGCAGGTAAGGTTATATATTTGATTATTTTGACTCATTGGAAAATATCAAGTCAGCAAAGGGAGCAGATAGTTTGGAGGAATGGTCAAATTTAAAGGTGTTGCGGACTCTTGCTACAGACTTGCCTAAAAGTCCCATGTTTCTGCAGCGAAGAGGATTTTGGAGATTTTTCAAGTTTTGATTATATTTTTGGATTATTCAACCACCTAGAAAGATTATAAGTCATCAGTTGAATACTTGGAAGAAGACATACTCCTCGACAAAGATGTTCAATTTTCCAGCTCATCATGGTGTTAGAGTCAGTCTGTTTATCCCTCCGTCAGAGATCAAAATCTCTTTTATTGCATTTCATTTTTAGGTGTCTCATTCAGCTCAATCATCTGCATTCCATTAAGAGCATCGATCTTCTGACAGAAGGGTCTTATCACTCATGTTCCTCGTGTCTTGTACCTGCTGGCTCAGGTCTGTTCATTAAAGTTCATCAAAGTCAATTTTTCAGTCACTTTCAGTCCTATTTGGTCTATTTGTCGATAAAGAGTCATTTTAGTTTTAAACCTCATTAGGTCTAGGATTGAGTCTTCAAAGTGTTCAATAATGCCAATAGGCACATGAGGAAGGATTCGAATAAAGTTTCATTGCAAAAATTTCATTGTAATAATGCTCAATCATGACTTTTCTTCAAAACTCTGTTTTGAAGAAAAATCGTCATTTTATCTTTTATAATAAATTGCCATGTAATTTTCAAAAATTTTCAGTTGTCAATTTCTTCGACACAGCCCTGGTCACCTTTTCCAAATTCCTTGTCATCTACCCCTGCAAAAAATAGACAAAATTTTCGTCATTCAGCTCAAAAAGTCAAAATGGGAACAAAAACAGAGTTTGTATTAGAAAGTGAAAAGTGCCAAAGCCAAAACATAAGAAAGTCGGTTTTTTAAGAAGAAAAAATCAATTTCTCCACTATATAAGGTAATTCCATTGTTTTTACAACCCATTTTCATGCCAAAGACATCATTAAGCAGAGTCAAAATTAGTGGAAGAGCGAAATAGTGGTATGAAGGCCGAGCAGTTGGTGAAGCTACCTGCGCGGCGCGTTGGGTAAGGGTCGCGGCGCACACAATGGTCGCGGTGCATACAACTATTGTTCACTGTGCAAAACACAACGTGCGCGGCGCACAAGGAGAGCGCGACGCATTGGGTTATGCGTGCGGCGCATAGGCCTGAGACTAAATTTTTTTTCTAGTCTTCTCCAAAATCGCATTTTTCTTGGTTTCTCCATGCACAAGTAAGTTTATAAAATTGCTCATAGTTGGTGTTTGGAGATTGGTTTGAGAATTTAAATGCCAAACATAAACCCTATTTTCTTGTCAAAAACTGCTCCTTAAGGTTTGGATTTGAAGTTTTAAAAGTCTGATTTTTGTGCCAAGTATTTCAAATCCCATTCTCCATCTGTGGTTCCTTTCCCCATCACTGTCATATCATCATATGGTCCCTCCCCTTTTCCCCTATGTCCCAAAGCCACTCATATCACTTGTTCCCATTTATCCCTATCCCTAAACCCTACCATTCCCTATCACTACCACTCTCCCATATCATTTGTAAAATTCCTAAATCCCCAAACCCCACATTCCTAAACACAGTCAAGTGACTATTATTGCATTCTAATTTCACTTGACAGAACCTCTTTTTCCCACAGTCCCTTCCTACTTGGCATATTTTGGCAATTAGAAGACAAAGACACCAAGTTTAAATTTCTCATTTTCAACAAACCAAACATACACTTGACATACACCTTGCAGCACCATGACGGAAACTGAGTCATCATATGAACAAGACAGTGACTCTACCACAAAGCTTCATGCACCGAGAAGGCCTCGTAAAGGTGGCAAACACGTGAGGGAGGAGCCCACCTCATTGATTCAGTTGCAGGCCTGCCCACTTGCCATGGCTTGTTTTCGGGAGCAGTCATGCTATCAATACTGTGAGATGATTGCTTAGATTTAGCATCATCAGGAGTTAGCTCAGTTGTTTGTTTTACATTTGCGTGATGGTCATGTTACTCTTGCTGGAGTAAACTTCACCTTGACACCAAAAACCATTTCTCAGGCAACAAGAATACCAAATGTGGGTGAAGAGTGGAACAAGAGACATCAGGTGGACATAGTGCATTATGAGCCATACATCAGGCCTAGCTATGTGAGGCAGCTCAGCAGGGTATTCCCATTCCAGTTTCTGAAGTAATCCTATGCGCCATTGATGAGACTCATTATCAAATACTTCAGTTGTGAGGGTCGTTTCTCACGCCTCTATGCATACCACATCAGGTTGTTGATGCATTTCACGAGAGTGAAGATGATGAACATTCCATATTTCATGTGCCGAAACATAGAGAGGATGACTACTCTTGTGCAGAAGAAGACTCCCGAGCAGCAGTACAACAACATTTATCATTATGCGCTCATCAAAATCATTGTGGTACATCAACTTGGATTGCAGGGAATTGCATGGGAGGATTTCATTTCCCGTGAATTCTTCACAGCCCCTCAGCCTCCTCCAAATATTTTTCATGATGCAGGTGAGCCTTCAGATCAGTTTGAAGGGCCCGAGACAAAGCCTATCAGTGTGCCAGTGGTTGTTACTTATCAGAGAGGCACGAGAGCATTATTTGCAGCAGCCCGACAAGTACTATCTCCACCCGGGGTGGAAGGGGTCTCGTTGACGTCACCAGCAGCAGAGACATAGGTACATGACAGAGGAAAGAGGCCCATGCAGGAGGAGGGCCCTTCAGGAGGCCAAGATACTGATTTTGTCTTGATCGATGTTGATTCGAGCTCTCCCAGCTCAAAGCTGAGAGAGACCATCCAGGAGCAGAAGGCTGAGATCGACACATTGACCGAGAAAATGGAGAGATCTCAATGGGTCATTAACTATTTGGAGCAGCAGAATAAGAAATTGGAGGATTAGCAGATAGTCATGGAGTTGCGAAACATTCATGAAGACCGGCAGGCTGCCCAAAGAGATCAAGGTGACATGACACCTATTGAGCGGGAAATTTGGCTTGAGAGAGTCAACATTCATCTTGAGAAGATGTTGGCAAAGGCAAACAAGGAGAAGGACATGCTCAGAAACATGAAGAACCATTATTGGGCACAAACACATGTTTGCAAAGCAAGGATCAAGATCTTGAAAGCGAGGCTAAGGAGGGCACTGAAACGTCGGAAAAGGCATGATAGGCTTCAAATATTGGCCGAAGCTTTGTTGGATGAGCATAGTACTGGATGAGGGACCTTCAGTTCAAATTTCAATGAATTTGGAAAAAAAATTGTCATTTTGAATTTTTTTGGTCACAAAACAGATTTTCCTGCCCGACGCGTAGCGCCACCTTGCGCGCACTTACAATTGGCAGCTCTTCAGGGGGAAAACTTTGCATTTCTGGATTTTTTATGAAAATTTATGCATGATCATGAATTACCTAAGGATTTTATCAAGTTTTGGGTTACCTAAAGTGTCAAAAACACCCCAAAAATGACCTTTCTGCCACTTTTTGCACCCATAGGAAGCAGTCTTGGGATATTGAAGTTTTGGAGGGGAAAATAACATCCAAATCTACAAATTCCACTTGGGTTGGAAAGTAGATAGGTAGGGATTTCCAACGAGCTATCATGAGCTCAATTTGGAATTCGGGAAGGGCCTCAAAATCAGCTTCCAAGTTGTGCTACGCATAGAGATTTTGGGCGCCGCGCATAGAGAAATTTAGCCTTGTTTTCACTCCACAGCTCAGAATTTCGCCTAGTTTTGTCCAGTTTCACTTTTTCATGTAACTCTTGATCTACCTTGATGTAATTTTATGAACATGATGTAACTTTGGCACATTTTTACTTGTTCTAGAAGATTCATTCACCAAAAGGTGAAATGTGAGTGAATGAATCAGTTTCCTAGCATATAGAGGCAAGTTGTTTTCATTGCCTATTTTTCAGTTCCTAGTTTAGATATGGTTGAAACAGCTCCTAGAATGATGATCTCGACCCCTAGAGGCATGGGAATGGGTTAGTCTTGTCTATATGATGTATTTTCTCAGAAATGTTCAGGGTTGGACTCTTGGGAATAGTTTGGCACTTCATTGTACATTCATTCTGCATTTTTGGCAAAGGAAAGACCAGGGTTTTGCAGCACTTTTTGGGATCCTTGTGGCTCTGTGTTTTGATGGTTTTTTTCTCTATCTATTTTTAATTTCACTGATGTTTATGTGTACCATTTCGCTTCTCTGTTCTTCTTAGATTAAACAAATCAGTGTTAAAGGTGGAATTCAATAGCTTGCTTTGCTCTGCCTTCATTTTTGTTTAATTTTATATGTTTTCATCTGTTTGAGGAGGAATCTTGAGACCCTCTTGCCCTCTTCAGCTCCTCACCAGTCTTATCCATCCATTCACTCAATCAAAAGCATCAAAACTATTTCCTTCCTTGCCCCAATCAGAACTCTGCAAAAACTAGGCCTTATCCCCGCACCCAAAACTGCCTTTCCCTTTAATCCAACAAAAAACCCCCAAAATCAAACTCAAACTCCTTCATTTATATACCTAGCCTAAAATTATTTTTTATTTCAGTCATCTCAAGCCCTATTGATTACTTTCCGCTGAGATTGACCCGGAGAGAGCCCTCTCCTGTTCTGGTAGGGCTAGCTACCAGACTGAGCGTGGTTTGATGTTACCCTGAACTTTGCCTTCTTTCAGCCTGAGGTAGATTTAGGCAATAACATAGTGGCGACCATACTGGGGAAGAAAATGGTTTTCTTGTTGGTGTTAATTGTTTTATAGGCTACAGACGGAGCCTGAAGTTATGCCAGGTAGCCTTCGAAACGCTCTTGCTTTGCATTAGCGAAAGTACATAAACGTTGCTTCAGTCAATCTCCGGTCTAGCTTGTAGACGTGACACTTAACTTGTAAATTGCCCCCAGTACATCTAATCGTTCTAGAATTTGGATGATGAGTTTAGAATTTGTTAGGCTGAACAATTTGGTTTTGTCCCTTTGATTTTTGAAAGCAATCCAACACACTGGCTTCCAGAAGGCATACTAGAGCAAATCCGGATCCTGATCCACCTCCAGTGTATGAAAATCCCAATCTGATTTCAAGAATCCATCGCCGAGAAAGTCTCGTGATTCCTCCGTTTAAATCTCAATCATGTCCCACAGTTTTTGAATACCTTGAAGATATTGATTTTGATGAGAAATTTGAGTTTTATTTGTTTGAAACGAAGTCTGAAAGTGCTATTGGTTCTACTGTCATAAATCCCGAGTTTATCAAGTATCTTGAAATTGAACAAGCCAATAAATCCATTGATAGATACATCTTGAACATTCAAAACTCTATTGTGGCAACAAATATTCCTGAGTTCATAGAATCTGCTTCTGAAAAAATTGGGCCATCAGCAGTCACATCTGATTCACCAGTTCATACCGAACCTTCTTTCATTCCTACCATTCCCGTGCAACCATCCATATCTGATTAGCAATCTGCAGTAGTTTCTCCTCCTTCCCCACCACATACACGTCATTCAGCTGCTCTGACTCCTCCTATATCTCCAAGACCGATTATGAATCCACCAAGAGCAATGGCTGCCCGATTTGCACCTCTTGTCTTGCCCCAGAACTTGGATGCCATGCCTGCGGATTATGAGAGTAAGATCCCATTGTTTGATGGTACTCCTCAAAGTGTTCCCGCTCAACAACATATTGACAGAATGGAAGACTTCTTTGATCTTCACGAGATAGATGAAGAAAATGTGACTATGAGATTATTTGTGCAAAATTTCGGAGGTGAAGTACGAAAGTGGTTCCGAGCTTTGCAGCCTAGACGTATTACTACATTGGCTGAGCTTCAGAGATATTTTTTATATCGGTGGGAAATAAAGAAAGATCCACTCCAAATCACTTCTGAATATACCAAGATCAAGCGCAATGCTGGTGAGTCCATTCAAGACTATTGTATCAGATTTAATGTGGTTTATAATGCAATTCCTAATGATTTGAGGCCATCTAGAAAGTCAGCTTTGCTTAAGTTCCCAGATGGTTTTGATCCGGACATGGCCTATTCATTACGAGAAAGAGATCCGCCCACTTTGGAGGACATGCAGAAAATTGCAGTGATTGTTGAAGCGAATTTGAATGACAAGAGAGAAAGATTGAAAACAGATAAGAAATTTGTGATAAAGGAAGAAGCTTCTACATCAGATCAAGTACTTTGCAAGGTAGAAAAGATGATAGAAATATTGACACTTGATAAGCCCGAACCGCATATCAGAAATCCCAATTTCTGTGGTCAGCAGCAACCACAATTCTGGATCAAACAACGTGAGAAACGAGCACCAGAACCACCCGCACAACAGCAGGTAAAGACTCCTTTACAACAGAATTTTGTTGGCCCAGAATCAGATGATGAAGAAAATGTAATAGGAGAAGAAAATCACTTCTTTACACCTGATGACATGTCAACCTTTATCACTGAAGATGAGGAGTTTGCAGAAAATTCAGCTGAACAAAAGGATGAGGATTTTATCTTGGCAAATGAGACAGCTCTTGAAGAAGAGTCAGAAGAGTATCAAAAAGGTTATATGAATTCTTTGTCTGCCCAGCAGAAACAATATTCACTTAGAAGCAGAGATGTCCCTATCAATCCAATCCAAAAGAGAAAGGAAGTTTCAGCACCAAAGAATGATGCACCCATTGCACAGAAGAAGGGAAAAGAGGTAGTTGGTCCCGCTACTAGTAAGCCTCCATCAACAAGTGAAAGATCTAATCAGCCAATTTTATCGATACAGAAAGCCGAAAAGAAATATGCTCCAGTCAAAGAGGTAGAAAAATTTCAGCTTTTAACTTAGAGAGTGAGATTTCTAAGTTAAAAGTTTCCATCCCTTTGACTAAGTTAATGATAAATAGCAGCTACAAGGGTCAAGTATCTAAAATTTTGAATTTCGATCCAATGTCTGATATGGTGAATGTGGAAGATGATCAACCTGAGTTGATATTTGGACCAGCATTGGATGGTGAGTCTCCCGATAGTGATGTGCTGCCTTTTATATTAGCCTTAGATTGCAAGATTTTGTGTTACATAATGCCATGTTTGATTCCGGAGCTTCTCACAATCTCATGCCGAAGGCGATTATGGAGAAATTGGGATTGGACATCACTCGAAAGTATCATAATCTGTATTCTTTTGATTCCAGCAGAGTAAGATGCATTATGCTTATTAAGGATTTGGTGGTTAGTTTAGATCAGATTCCGACGAAGAATGTTTTGATGGATGTGGTTGTGGCGGACATTCCTCCTAGATTTGGCATGCTTCTTTCCAGATCTTGGGGAGCGAAATTGAAGGGAACATTGCAACTCGATTTCTCCTATGCTACCATTCCTGTGTTTGGTCAGATGAGAAAACTATATCGGGAACAGAAGATGAAGTATATGATTACCAGCAAGGAGAAACCAGTAAATCATCCGATAAATTATGTACATACAGATTTAGAGTCTTTTGTTTTGTATTCAGATAGTTTCAATGATGTAGATAGTCAGTTAGTTGAAGCAGAGGACATTCCGAAGATCACAGAAAATTTCAGAGAAGTTTTGATGAAAGAGAGACAAGAACTTGAGGGTTCTGCTGAGCAATCAGCCTTCCAAAAACAACAGAAAGTTGAGGGACAACAAGTAGAAATAACAAAGCAAACAAAGTTTCGGCACTTGGAAGAAGATGAAGATGGTCTGTGGACTATGGATTTCGATGGTGCCATTGGAAGTGATGGTGCTGGAATTGGTATTTGGGTACGTAGCCTTTTTTCCGCCCCAAACAAGGCACCTATTAATGTGAGAGTTTGTTCTTACAAGTTAGCATTTGATTGCTCGAATAATGAGGCAGAATATGAAGCTTTGATTGCTGGTCTGAAAATACTTAGGAAGTTGAATGCTAAGAGGATTACAGTTTATGGCGACTCTGAATTGGTAATTAAGCAAGTGAAGGGTGAATATCAAACTAAGCATCCTATAATGCGGGCTTATCGAAACGTTGTCCTTGATATTTTGAAGTTGTTTTCAGATTATACTTTGACTTGTATCCCTCGCATTCAGAATGGTATTGCAGATGCTCTTGCTAAGGCAGCAAGTAATTTGAAGATCCCAATGAACTCAAGTAACAAGTTTTAAATCCATGTAAAACATCATCCAACTGTCTTGGACAATCAAAGATATTGGCAAGTATTCCAAGATGATGATGAGATTGATGAATTTATGCAAAACAAAGGTAAATTCAAGGATACTTCAATTGATATGGGGCATGATGCTGGTGAGGCTGATGTGCAAATAAATCAAATGGAAGTATTAAAACTGAAAGATAATGTCATTCCTAAGGGTTTGATACCTTTAGAAGAGCTCTTTGATCAATATGACGTGGCTAGAAAGCCAACCTTGCGACCAACTGAAAAGGGAGTTGAAGATGTAAACATTGGAACAGCTGAAAATCCAAAGATGGTGAAGTTGTCTAAAGCATTGCCACCAGAGGTAAAAGAAAAATATGTTAGTTTGTTTTCTTCTTTTGCTGATGTTTTCGCTTGGTACTATTCAGATTTGAAGACGTATGATACCAACATAATTCAGTACACCATTCCCATTAAGCCAAATCAAAAGCCTTTCAGGCAGAAGTTGAGAAGGATAAATCCGAAGTTGCTGCCCTCGATTGAAAAGGAGGCGAATCGATTATACAAGGTTGGTATCATTGTTCCTATCAGATTTTCAGATTGGATTTCCAATTTGGTGCCCGTACGTAAGAAGATAGGTGAGATTTGTTTGTGCATTAATTTTCGGAATTTGAACAAGGTGTCTTTGAAAGACAATTATCCATTGCCCAAAATGGATCACATATTGCAGAGAATAGTTGGAGCATCTCGTATGTCACTACTCGATGGTTATTCCGGGTATAACCAAATTCTGGTCCATGAGGATGATAGAGACAAAAAAGTGTTCACCACTCCGTGGGGAACTTTCCATTATGCTAAGATGCCTTTCGGTTTGAAGAATGCTAGTGCAACATTTCAACGTGCAATGGATATGGATTTTTGCAAATGAGAAAGATGTTTTCCTAGTTGTGTATCTTGATGATTTGACCGTCTTTTCCAATTCTGATGAAGAACATCTCTACCATTTGAAAGTTGTTTTTCAGCGATGTAGAAAGTATGGTGTGTCACTCAATCCGAAGAAGAGTTTGTTTGCCATGGATGAGGGCAAACTCCTTGGTCACAATATCTCAAAATATGGCATCCGTATTGACCCAAAATGAGTTGAAGCTATTCAGCAAATTGAGCTTCCTCGAAACAAGAAGGAGATTCAATCTTTTAATGGTAAGATGAATTTTTTACGCTGCTTTGTGCCTAACCTTGCTGAACATCTAAGAGAGATTACAAACATGCTTAAGAAGGATAGTGTAGTAAAGTAGAGTGAAGAGGTGGTAAAGTCTTTCAATTTAGTGAAGTTGGTTCTTTCATCAGCTCCGGTTTTGATCAGCCCGGATTACTCTCAGGATTTTATTTTGTTCTCTTTTGCTTCAGAGCATACTATAGCAGCAGTATTAATGCAGAAAAGAGATGGACATGAGAAGCCAATTGCTTTTTTCAGCCGTACCATAAGATATGCAACCTTGAAATACAACATCATTGAGAAGCAAGCTCTTGCTCTTGTGAAAGCGTTGAAATATTTTCGGGTATAAATCCAACATTCTCCTATTATTGCTTATGTTCCTAACGCTGCTGTAAAGGATGTTTTAGTACAAACTGATCCGGAGGGGAGACGAGGCAGATGGATTGCTACCTTGTTGGAGTATGATGTGGAGATAAAACCTACAAAGCTTGTTAAAGGACAAGGGCTGGCGAAGCTTATGGCTGAATCGAATTTTCATGCATTGGACATCAATCTTATTGCTGCTATGTCCGAGGAGAATGAGGAAAGTCCATTAGTTCAGGTATCGGAAATCTTTGGGCTTTCTCCTTGGTATTCTGATATTGTATATGTGCTTCAAAATTTGTCACCACCGCCAGGCATGGCTAGAAATAAAGGTAGAAATCTGAAATTAAAGGCTGTTAAGTTTTGCATTTTGAACAATGCACTTTATTGGAAAGATCCCAGTGGTGTTTTGCTGAATTTTTTGGTGGAAGTGGAAGCGAAGCAGGTAATGGAGGATTTTCATAAAGGAGATTGTGGCGGTCACCTTTTTTGGAAAACAATGGCCAATAAGATTTTGAGAGCCAGATATTATTGGCTGACACTTTTTGCTGATGTATATAAGACTGTCAAAAGCTGTCATGAATGTCAGATTTTTGAAGGAAGGCAGAAATTGCAGCCTTTGCCGCTTAAGCCTATTGAGGTAAGCGCCCCTTTTCAGCAGTGGGGTTTGGATTTCATTGGTGAGATCCATCCTCCTTCTTCAGGACAGCATAGGTGGATCCTCACAGCGATAGATTATTTCACGTAATGGATCAAAGCAATTCCCACCAGGCAAGCTACGGATGCGGTAATAATTTCATTCCTTGAGAATAACATTTTTTCTCATTTTGGTTGCCCGAATAAGTTAATCACTGATAACGCAGCAGATTTCAAATCAAAAAGTATGATTGAGTTTTGTGACAAGTATAAAATAATTTTGGGACACTCAACCGCTTATCATCCGCAAGGCAACGGATTGGCGGAGTCTTCCAACAAAACCTTGGTCAACATCATTAAAAAGTTGCTGGAAATAAACAAGAAAAGTTGGCATAAGAAGTTAGTCAATGCACTTTGGGCCGATCGGGTGAGTCAGAAGAAATCCATTGGTATGTCCCCCTTTGAGTTAGTTTATGGAGTTGATACAGTGTTTCCTACATCTCTCGCAGTTCCAGTGGTCAAAATTCTACAGGAAGCTGGCAGTGAAGAAGATCATATGCAAAGGCGAATAAATCAAATGATCCATTTGCAGCAGATGAGGGAAGAAGTTTTTCAAAACACATTCAAACTGCAGGAGAGAATTAAGAAAATTTATGACAGAGAAGCGAAGGCGGACAAATTCCAACTAGAGGAAGTAGTGCTGAAATGGGATGCAAGGAATGAGGAAATGGGTAAGCACGGTAAGTTAGAAAATCTCTGGAAAGGACCCTTTAATATTGCTACGTATCGTGGTCAGAATGCTTTTCTTCTGAAGGAGATGAATGGGGAAGATTTTCCTGGAGGGCCGGTCAATGGTCGGCTGCTCAAGCGGTATCATTTCTAAGATGTTTTCTGCTGTTTACATTGTCATTGTACATACCATTTATTTCAGTTTCATTGCAAGTGTGTGCTGTGATCTTTTCTTCAGTCTGGGGACCGAAGTGAAGGCTATAATTCTGAAGATGGATTTTAGTTTTGGTTTGAGTTTGTCGAGTCAGTTTTTCAGTCATTTCAGCTCCAAAGTTGAGTCAGTTTGAGCTAAATTTTCAGTCAATAAATGAGTCAAAAGTCTTGTGTTGATTTGTCAAGTCATCGACTCCATAGCCCAATGGACGAAGGCACTGCCTACTCTCCCAGAAATCTGTAGTTCTCGGCACCTCCCAGGAGCTACCATCCCCATTGGAGCCAATGTTAGAGTCGGTCTGTTCATCCCTCCATCAGAGATCAAAATCTCTTTTATTGCATTTCATTTTTAGGTGTCTCATTAAGCTCAATCATCTGCATTCCATTAGGAGCATCGATCTTCTGACTGAAGGGTCTTATCACTCATTTTCCTCGTGTCCTGTACCTGCTGGCTCAGGTCTATTCATTAAAGTTCATCAAAGTCAATTTTTCAGTCACTTTCAGTCCTGTTTGGTCTATTGGTCGATAAAGAGTCATTTTAGTTGTAAACCTCATTAGGTCCAGGATTGAGTCTTCAAAGTGTTCAATAATGCCAATAGGCACATGAGGAAGGATTCGAATAAAGTTTCATTTCAAAAATTTCATCGTAATAATGCTCGATCATGACTTTTCTTCAAAACTCTGTTTTGAAGAAAAATCATCATTTTATCTTTTATAATAAATTTCCATGTAATTTTCAATAATTTTTAGTTGTCAATTTTTTCGGCGTAGCCCTGGTCGCCTTTTCCAAATTCCTTGTCAGCTACCCCTGCAAAAAATAGACAAAAGTTTCGTCATTCAGCTCAAAAAGTCAAAATGGAAACAAAAACAGAGTTTGTATTAGAAAGTGAAAAGTGCCAAAGCCAAAACATAAGAAAGTGGGTTTTTTAAGAAGCAAAAATCAAGTTCTCCAATATATAAGGTAATTCCATTTTTTTTACAACCCATTTGCATGCCAAAGACATCATTAAGCAGAGTCAAAATTAGTGGAAGAGCGAAACAGTGGTATGAAGGCCGAGCAGTTGGTGAAGTTACCTGCACGGCGCATTGGGTAAGGGTCGCGGCGCACACAGTGGTCGCAGCGCATACAACTATTGTTCACTGTGAAAAACACAATGTGCGCGGTGCACAAGGAGAGCGCGACGCATTAGGTTATGCGCGCGGCGCATAGGCCTGAGACTAAAATTTTTTGGCGGTCTTCTCCAAAATCGCATTTTTCTTGGTTGCTCCATGCACAAGTAAGTTTATACAATTTCTCATAGCTGGTGTTTGGATATTGGTTTGAGAATTTGAATGCCAAACATAAACCCTATCTTCTTGTCAAAAACTTCTCCTTAGGGTTTGGATTTGAAGTTTTAAAAGTCTGATTTTTGTGCCAAGTATTTCAAATCCCATTCTCCATCTGTGGTTCCTTTCCCCGTCACTGTCATATCATCATACGATCCCTCCCCTTTTCCCCTATGTCCCAAAGCCACTCATATCACTTGTTCCCATTTATCCCTATCCCTAAACCCTACCATTCCCTATCACTACCACTCTCCCATATCATTTGCAAAATTCCTAAATTCCCAAACCCCACATTCCTAAACATAGTCAAGTGACTGTTATTGCATTCTAATTTCACTTGACAAAACCTCTTTTCCCCACAGTCCCTTCCTACTTGGCATATTTTGTCAATTGGAAGACAAAGACACCAAGTTTACATTTCTCATTTTCAACAAACCAAACATACACTTGACATACACCTTGCAACACCATGACGGACACTGAGTCATCATATGAACAAGACAGTGACTCTACCACAGAGCTTCATGCACCAAGAAGGTCTCGTAAAGGTGGCAAACACGTGAGGGAGGAGCCCACCTCATTGACTCAGTTGCAGGCCTGCCCACTTGCCATGGCTTGTTTTCGGGAGCAGTCATGCTATCAATACTGTGAGATGATTGCTCAGATTCAGCATCATCAGGAGTTAGCTCGGTTGTTTGTTTTACATTTGCGTGATGGTCATGTTACTCTTGCTGGAGTAAACTTCACCTTGACACCAGAAACCATTTCTCAGTTAACAGGAATACCAAATGTGGGTGAAGAGTGGAACAAGAGACAGCAAGTGGACAGAGTACATTACGAGCCATACATCAGGCCTAGATATGTGAGGCAGCTCAGCAGGGTATTCCCATTCCAGTTTCTGAAGGAATCCTATGCGCCATTGATGAGACTCATTATCAGATACTTCAGTTGTGAGGGCCGTTTCTCACGCCTCTATGCATACCACATCAGGTTGTTGATGCATTTCATGAGATTGAAGATGATGAAAATTCCATATTTCATGTGCCGAAACATAGAGAGGATGACTACTCTTGTGCAGAAGAAGACTCCCGAGCAGCAGTACAACAACATTTATCATTATGCGCTCATCAAAATCATTGTGGTACATTAGCTTGGATTGCAGGGCATTGCATGGGAGGATTTCATTTCCCGTGACTTCTTCACAACCTCTCAGCCTCCTCCAGAGATTTTTCATGATGCAGGTGAGCCTTCACATCAGTTTGAAGGGCCCGAGACAGAGCCTATCAGTGTGCCAATGGTTTTTACTTATCAGAGAGGCACCAGATCATTATTTGAAGCAGCCCGAAATTATCTCCACCCGAGGTGGAAGGGGTCTCGTTGATGTCACCAGCAGCAGAGACACAGGTATATGACAGAGGAAATAGGCCCATGTAGGATGAGGGCCCTTCAGGAGGCCAGGATACTGATTTTGTCTTGATCGATGTTGATTCGAGCTCTCCCAGCTCAAAGCTGAGAGAGACCATCCAAGAGCAGAAGGCTGAGATTGACACATTGACCGAGAAACTACAGAGAGCTCAATGGGTCATTAACTATTTGGAGCACCAGAATAAGTAATTGGAGGATCAACAGATAGTCATGGAGTTGCGAAACATTCGTGAAGACCGGCAGGCTGCCCAAAGAGATCAAGGTGACATGACACCTATTGAGCTGGAAATTTTGCTTGAGAGAGTCAACATTCATCTTGAGAAGCTATTGGCAAAGGCCAATAAGGAGAAGGACATTCTCAGACACATGAAGAACCATTATTGGGCACGCACACATGTTTGCAAAGAAAGGATCAAGATCTTGAAAGCGAGTCTAAGGAGGGCACTGAAACGTCGGAAAAGGAATGATAGGCTTCAAATCTTGGCCGAAGCTTCGTTTGCTGAGAATAGTACTTGATGAGGGACCTTCAATTCAAATTTCCAGGAATTTGGAAAAAAATTTGTCATTTTGAATTTTTTTGGTCACAAAACAGATTTTCCTGCCCGACGCGTAGCGCCACCTTGCGCGCGCTTACAATTGGCAGCTCTTCAGGGTGAAAAATTTGCATTTCTGGATTTTTTATGAAAATTTATGCATGCACATGAATTACCTAAGGATTTCATCAAGTTCTGGGTTACCTAAAGGGTCAAAAACACCCAAAAAAGGACCTTTCTGCCACTTTTTGCACCCACAGGAAGCAGTCTTGGGAGATTGAAGTTTTGGAGGGGAAAATAACATTAAAATCTAGAAATTCCACTTGTGTTGGAAATTATATAGGTAGGCCTTTCCAACGAGCTATCATGAGCTCAATTTGGACTTCGGGAAGGGCCTAAAAATCAGCTCCAAAGTTGTGCTATGCATAGAGATTTTGGGCGCGGCGCATAGAGAAATTTAGCCTTGTTTTCACTCCACAGCTCAAAATTTCGACTAGTTTTGGCCAGTTTCACTTTTTCATGTAACTCTTGATCTACCTTGATGTAATTTTATGACCATGATGTAACTTTGGCACATTTTTACTTGTTCTAGAATATTCATTCACCAAAAGGTGAAATGTGAGTGAATGAATCAGTTTCCTAGCATATAGAGGCAAGTTGTTTTCATTGCCTATTTTTCAGTTCCTAGTTTAGATATGGTTGAAACAACTCCTAAAATGATGAGCTTGACCCCTAGAGGCATGGGAATGGGTTAGGATTGTCTATATGATGTATTTTCTCAGACATTTTCAGGGTTGGACTCTTGGGAATAGTTTGGCACTTCATTGTACATTCATTCTGCATTTTTGGCAAAGGAAAGACCAGGGTTTTGCATCACTTTTTGGGATCCTTGTGGCTCTGTGTTTTGATGGTGTTTTCCTCTATCTATTTGTAATTTCACTGATTTTTATGTGTACCATTTCCCTTATCTATTCTTCTTAGATTAAACAAATTAGTGTTAAAGGTGGAATTCAATAGCTTGCTTTGCTCTGCCTTCATTTTTGTTTAATTTTATATGTTTTCATCTGTTTGAGGAGGACTCTTGAGACCCTATTTCCCTATTCAGCTCCTCACTAGTCTTATCCATCCATTCACTCAATCGAAAGCATCAAAACTATTGCCTTCCTTTCCCCAATCAGAACTCTGCAAAAACTAGGTCTTATCCCCGCATCCAAAACTGCCTTTCCCTTTAATCCAACAAAAACCCCCCAAAATCAAACTCAAACTCCTTCATTTATATACCTAGCCTAAAATTAGTTTTTATTTCAGTCATCTCAAGCCCTATTGATTACTTTTCACTGAGATTGACCTGGAGAGAGCCCTCTCCTGTTCTGGTAGGGCTAGCTACCAGACTGAGCGTGGTTTGATGTTACCCTGAACTCTGCCTTCTTTCAGCCTGAGGTAGATTTAGGAAATAACACATGGAAAGCCACATCAAAAGTTATGACACCACCTCCTAAAAATTCGGAAGACAGGTCTCCTGACTTGGTGGGAGTATTTATGGTTTAGTCATGGTCTATTCCACCTCAGGCACATGACCTTTTTGATGTGAATATGTAGCTTTAAGTTTTTTTAATGTAATAAAGATGTTTTAGAGTCCTATTAGGTTTCTAAGTCCTAAAAATAATAGTTGTCGGTTTTATCTCCTTGTAATAAGCTTTTGGTTAGATTAGGTGTCAATTGAAGTAATCGAAGGTCTAGCCTTGTTAGCAGACCCAATGTAAATATGCCTAAGCCTATTAATAGGCAAATTATTGAAGGAGAGAGGGTTGATTGATGTTTAATACAGACTACTATTGTAAAACTTTTCATCAGTAATATACAGTGGCAGCTTGCTTCTCTTTACCTGAGATTCATTGATATTCTCATGAGCATTTGTCTTTTGTATTCTGCAATTTTATCTTTAGTATCCTTGTGTTTGATTACTTAGAATTCATGGCTTACATGATCTAACTTCCTTCAAACACTTAGTCCGTTGTGAATGTTATCTTTTCATCTGAATATCTATATGCCTCAGCTTCCATGGGAGGAGTTGTTAGAGTCGGTCGTTACAGCCCTCCGTCAGAGATCTTTTCGCTTTTTGCATATCATTTTTAGGTGTCTCGCTCGTTCCACTTCATTGCATTTCGCTAGGGGCATGCCATTGACTGACGAGGGGGTCTGGTTGTTTTGTGTTTCCTCATGCTTGTACCTACAGGGCTAATTAAAATTCCTCAAAAATCACTGAAGTTCATGGTCATAAATGATTAGTTTCATTAAAAAGAGTCTTTAGTCCTAGAGTCTAGGGTTTTCAGTCCTTTGCATACATGTAATAAAAGCCCGCAGGCCATGAGGTTGGTTTCAAAAGATTTCTATTTCACGTTTTTATTATCAAAAACATTTGAAGACATTTTTAGTCCAAAACTCTGTTTTGGAACTAGAAATTGTCAAACTTCATTTTTTGTAATAATTGTATTTATTTCATCATAAGAAGTTTCAGAGCAAGCCTCTGATCTTTTCCAAAGTCAAATGCCAAATCCCTGCAAAAAACAACAAGGTATCATTAGTCCAAGATTCAGAAAAGTAATGAAAAAGCCAAAGAACAGTATTGTGTTAAGTGATCGAATGACAAAGTGCCAAACATTATAAAAGTGGGTCATGGAGTAAATTTAAAATCAAATCTGATTTTATGAGATATTTTCTTCACATATAAATCATGGTAAACAATTCATTTGCACGAATCCTCAAGGCAGAAATCGAGCTGGTGGTGTTGAAGGCTGAAACCGTGTTTTGCAAAGTTGTGGACAGGCATTGGAGGTGCGCGCTACGCGCAGAGGAGGTGCGCTACCCATATAGGGTGCGCTACGCAGATAACATCACCAGCCAGTGTTAAATACCATGGGCGCTACGCACTTGAAGTGCGCTACGCATTGGGTGGGTGCGCTACCCATACAGTCTCAGAGCTAAATTTTTTTCCCTTGCGTCTAGTTTCACACCAAATCGGCACAATCAGTTTGCAAGTAGGTTTTTAATGGTTGTTCAGTGATTTTTGAACAATATTATGGTGTTTTTAAAGTGGGGAAATTAGTGTGTTTGATGTGGAGAGGTGAAACCCTATGTTCATAGTAGATTCCTTTCTTAGGGTTTTGAATACATGTTGATGGTCTTGTGAAGAATTTCCCAACTTGTATTGTTGATATATATATACCTATGCATCTATTGTCAAAGTGTCACTGCCCTCACGCTCTCAGTTTGTCATTTTACCACTGCTGTCATCGCCATTATATTACCACTGTCATTGCTATTTGTCTCACTATGGTCATTGTCACATTGTTTCCCATTTCCCATTGACAAACACAGTCTCATACTCATTTTCCCCTTTGACAAATTTTAGCCAGCATTACAAAGGCTGCACACTACATCACACTTTCTACTCATTTGTCAAATTCACTTGTGATCAAAACAGAGACCGTTTTTATGCCAATCCACTAAACAGAGCTATTACCACTGTGACTTATTTTCTTATGATACTTTGGTACATATGCAACATATTTGGGTTTTGAGAATACATTAAAACTTTGACTTCACTACACCTATATCAACATACATATTGCAGACATCTTATTTTCAAAGCCATGTCAGAGACGGATTCAGTTTATGAGCAGGAGTATGACAGTGATTCCACAGCAGAGGGTAATGTGCCATCGAGGTCTCACAAAAGTGGCAAAGGTGGTAAGCATCTCAGGGAGGAGCCTACTTCTTTGGCTCAATTGCAGGCTTGCCCGCTTGCAATGGATTGTTTTCAACATTAGTCATGTTTCCAATACTGTGAGATGATTTCACAAACCTAGCATCATCGTGAACTAGCTCGTCTATTTGTTCTACATTTACATGATGGTCGTGTAAACCTCGCCAGAGTAGATTTCATTCTGTCACCAGAGACTATTGCTCAGGCCACCGGGATACCAAATATAGGAGAGGAATGGAACAAACGTCAGTAGTTAGAGAAATTCCACTATGAGCCATATATCAAACCTGGGTATATGAGGCACCTGAGCAGGGTTTTTCCTTCCAGATTCCTGAAGGATGAGTTTGCACCATTGATGAAACTCATCATTCGGTATTTCAGTTGCGAGGGCAGATTCTCGTGTCTCTATGCGTACCATGTCTGTTTGTTGATGCATTTTACGAGGGTACGTATGATGAACATTCCATACTTCATGTATCGCAACATAGAGAGGATGATGATTTTTGTACAGAAGAAGACCCCACCACAGTCACATAGAAGTATATATCATTATGCGCTGATCAAGATCGTAGTGGTACATCAGTTGACACAGCAAGGCATCACTTGGGAGGATTTCATCTCTCGTGACTTATTTACAGCGCCACAGCCGCTTCCTGAGGTAGTTCATGATGAGGGAGAGCCTTCACACCAGCCTGACATTCCTGAGATCGAGCATATCAGTGCTCCATTGTATGTGACATATCAGCGAGGCCACAAGGCCTTATTTGCAGCTACACGACAAGTACTATCTCCACCCGGGGTGGAAGGGGTCTCGTTGACTCCATCAGCAGAGCGAGTATTATCTCCACATGATGTGGAAGGGGTCTCGCCTTCTTCTTCAGCACAGGTACAGTTTCAGGACAGGGGCAAGAGGCCCATGCATGATGAGGGCCCATCAGGAGGCCGGGACACTGATTTCACGATCATTGATGTTGATATGAGCTCTCCTAGCTCGAAACTGAAAGAGATCATCCAGGAGCAAAAGGCCGAGAATGACACACTAAAAGAGAAATTGCAGAGGGCTCAGTGGGTGATAAAATACCTGGAGCAGCGTAACAAACAGCTAGAGGATGAGCACACACTCTATGAGCTGCGGCGAATCCGTGAAGATCGACAATTGGCCCGGAAGAGACCCAGCGACATGACACCAATCGATCGAGATTATTGCCTCACACGTGTTAAAATTCATCTGGAGAAGTTGTTGGAAAAATACAACAGAGACAAAGACATGCTTCGTCACATGAAAGGTCATTATTGGGCCCGCATGCACGTCTGCAAGGCAAAAATGAAGATTCTGAAGAGGAGGTTGAGTGAAGCACTAAAACGGCGGAAAAGGCCTGATCCACTTCGGATTTTGGCTGAGGCTTAATTTTCTGGGCATGATACATGATGGAGGGTCTTCGCTCTAAATTTGAGCAAATTCGGAGAAATTTTTGTCATTTTGAAATATTTTGGTCTCAAAACAGATTTTTCAGCTATACGAGTAGCGCGTCGACGCGCTCGCTTTTGTTTGGGACACTTGCTGAAGGAAAATTTTATATTTTTGGGTTTTTCATGGTAATTTATGCATTCTCAAGTATTTCCGAAGCATTTCATCAGGTTCTGGATGATCAAAAGGCCCAAAAACACCATGAAAACCACCTTGCTGCCACCTTTTGCACCAGCAGGAAGTACTTCTGGGAGAATGAAGTTTTGGAGGGGCAAATGAGCTCCAAATAGGGAAATTCCACTTGGGTTGGATATCCAACATCCAGGGCTTTCCAACGAGCTATCATGAGCTCAATTTGGATGCCAGGAAGTGCCCCAAAATCAGGCTGGAAGAAGCGCTACGCATATGGATATTTGGTCAATTTTTCACCTTCCAGCTCAGGATTTCGGCCAGTTGGACCAGTTTTGCTTGTGGATGAAAATTTTGAGTTATCTTGATGTAAATTGATGGTTGGCATGTAACTTGGACTCACTTTTACCTATTCTAGATGATTCACTCCTAAAAAAGTAAAAAGTCAAGTGAAAGAATCAGTTTCCTTCCTTTTAGAGGCAAGTTGTTTGGCTGCCTATATTCTAGCTCCTTGTTTAAAATTAGTTGGAATTGCTCCTAGAAGGAGGAATTCGACCCCTAGAGGTGTGGGAAGGGGTTAGGATGGTCTATATGATGTAATTTATCAATCATTTTCAGAGGTTGGATAGGTTGGACTCTTGGGAAAACTTTGGCACACTATTGTACATATTTTTCATATTTTGGCTAAGGAAAGATCAGAGGTTTTGCGGCACTTGTTGGGATTCTTGTGGCTTTCAGTTCTTGATGGTGTTTTCTCTCAATTTATTGTAAGTTCTTTCATGTTTAATGTATTCCATTCCCTTCTTATGCTTCTAAAACTAAATGAATGAGTAAATGAGGTTGAATTCATTGTTTCCAGTGCTCTGCCTTTAAATTTGTTTACTTTTACATGTTTTTTCCTGTTTGGAGAGGATCCATGTTCTCCCTTGCCCTCTTCAGCTCCTTTTCATTCTGATCCATCCATACACCTAATCAAAAGCATCAATACTATTGCCTACCTCACCCCAACTCGAATTCTGCAAAAATCTGGCCTTATCCCCGGACCCAAAATTGTTTTTCCCATTTTTTCAACAAAAAACCCAAAAATCAAAATCAAACTTTCCTATCTCTTTACTAGCCTAAAATCAGTATTCATTATAAGTCATCTCAGCCCTTTTGAAGACATTTTGCCGAGATAGACCCGGAGAGATCCCTCTCCTGTCCTCGTAGGGCTAGCTACGAGGTTGAGCGTGGTTTGATGTAGCCTTGAGTTTTACCTTATTTCAGCCTAAGGTAGATTTGAGCGCTAACATAGTGGCGACCATACTGGGGAAGAAATTGGTTTGCTGGTTAGTGTTGTTTGATTTATAGCTACAGACGAAGTCTGAAGTCACGCCAGGTAGCTTTCGAACTGCTCTTGCTCTGCGAGTGCATAGTAGATAAACGCTGCTTCAGTCGATCTCCGGTCTAGCTTGTAATTGTAACACTTAACTTATAAATTGCCCCAGTACGTGTATCAAGTTCAGATCTGATGGTTGATGGTGAACAACGGTCAAACATCAGAAGGCTGAAGACAATCACTGTTTGAGCAAAAGAAAACAAAAGGTATTATCTCCTCTGTCTGAAGATGAGATAGATCAGCTATTGAAAGGTCATGTTCCAGCTCAAGTTAACGCAGATCTGCAATGTGCACATGGTCAAGAAGGTGATGGTGGAACTTCTTCCTTTTATGAAATGGATGACAGCCCTGTAAGCAGCTTTATAGATCAGCAGGTTGAAGATGTCTATATGGCTGAAAATGATGAAAGAGAAGAGCTTGTTTCAGATCTGCCTACAGAAGAAGACAGCATGCAAGTAAGTCCAGTTTCAATTTCAGAATGTGATAATGTCAGGACAGCTATTTCAATTTCAGATTCAGATCGTGATGACCAAGAATATCTTGTGCTGAATCCCATCAAAGAGAATTCTACTGTTGAAATCATCTGGGATGCAGAAGACATATTTTTTGATCCAAATGTTCTCATGCCATTAGAACAAAGTCTTCATAAAGAGGTAATCCAGTCAGTTTATGTACGACAAGATGGGATCTTCGCTCAAGTAAGTGAAAAAGTTTCTCTTGATGAATTTATGGTAGATGCTAGAAATGTCATGTTTGGGTATCAAGAATCAGCTGAAGTTTCTTTTCTTATAATTGATGGATGTAATGAGGAACATGAAAATCCGACTGTCCTATCATATGAAGATGACCAAAACTATATTCAAACTGTATAAGATCAAAACATTCAGGATTGCCTTTCAGTTTCTTCTTCATATGTTTCATGTTTCGAAATGTTTTCTCAAGAGGAGATCTGCTCATCTACCTGTTCGGAGTTTTTTGAAGCCCAGGAGCATACTTTTACTGAAGTACATGATAAAGACAGATCAGAATCAGAAGAGAAAGACACCTTGTTTCTTCAGCAGGAGGTAAATCTTCATGTTTTTCAGGATCCAATGGAAAATTTGTTGCAGTCAGCAGTGAAAGTGATTATTGTTGTATTCAGTGATAAAGGAGATCATGGTCAGCTATGTTTTTGGATGCCCAGTTATCAGTTTGTATTGTTGACCAGCAGATCTGATCAGGGAAATCAGTCAAGAAGCCATCTGCTTGACTGGTTACATTGGAAAGCAAATTATACATGATTGTACATATTTCATTAGTATGTAGGTGGTTGTCATCATGATTCCAAATCTTGATGGACTGCTGCCTTTTTTCCAAAAGATTTGTAAATTCTTGTTTTAAGTCAGTTATGAGTCATTTGTGTTTGGTCTGTTGAGTCAGTTTTTTCAAGTTATTTCAGTTTGTCATCGAGTCGGTTTGAGTCAAGTTTTAATCGAGTTTCAGTCAAATTTCAGTCAGTTTTCCGTCAAGTTTGCAGTCAATAAATGTATTAAAAGTCTTGTGTTATCTATTGAAATATGGATTCCATTGCCCAATGGATGGAGGCACTATCTGACTCCCCCAGAGATCTGCCGTTCTTGGCATCTCCTCGGAGCCACCATCCCCCATTGGAGCCAATGTTAGAGTCAGTCCTTACAACCCTCCGTTAGAGATCTTTTCGCTTTTTGCATATCATTTTTAGGTGTCTCGCTCGTTCCACTTCGTTGCATTTCGCTAGGGGCATGCCATTGACTGACGAGGGGGTCTGGTTGTTTTGTGTTTCCTCATGCTTGTACCTGCAGGGCTAATTAAAATTCCTCAAAAATCACTGAAGTTCATGTTCATTGCATTCATGGTCATAAATGATTAGTTTTGTTAAAAAGAGTCTTTAGTTCTAGATTCTATGGTTTTCAGTCCTTTGCATACATGTAATAAAAGCCCGCAGGCCATGAGGTTGGTTTCAAAAGATTTCTATTTCACGTTTTTATTATCAAAAACATTTGAAGACATTTCTAGTCCAAAACTCTGTTTTGGAACTAGAAATTGTCAAACTTCATTTTTTGTAATAATTGTATTTGTTTCACCATAATAAGTTTCAGAGCAAGCCTCTGATCTTTGCCTAAGCCAAATGCCAAATCCCTTCAAAAAACAATCAGGTATCATTAGTCCAAGACTCAGAAAAAGCAAGGAAAAGCCAAAGAACAACATTGTATTAAGTGATCAAATGACAAAGTGCCAAACATTATAAAAGTGGGTCATGGAGTAAATTTAAAATCAAATCTGATTTTATGAGATATTTTTCTTCACATATAAACCATGGTAAACAATTCATTTGCACAAATTCTCAAGGCAGAAATCGAAGTGGTGAAGTTGAAGGCCGAGTGTTTTACAAGTTGTGGACCGGAACTGGAGGTGCGCGCTACGCGCAGAGGAGGCGCGCTACCCATATAGAGCGCGCTACGCATATAACCTCCCCAGCCAGTGTTAAATACCAAGTGCGCTACGCACTTGCAGCGCGCTACGCATTGGGTGAGCGCGCTACCCATACAGTCTCAGAGCCAAATTTTTTGCCCTTGCGTCCGGTTTCATACCAAATCGGCTCAATCAGTTTGCAAGTAGGTTTTTAATGGTTGCTCAGTAAATTTTGAACATGATTGTAGCGTGTTTGATGTGGAGAAAAGTGAACCCTATGTTCATAGCAGATTCATTTCTTAGGGTTTTGAATACATATTGATGGTCTTGTGAAGGATTTCCTAGCTTGTATTGTTTATATATATACCTATGCATCTACTGTCAAAGTGTCACTGCCCTCACGCTCTCAGTTTGTCATTTCACCACTGCTGTCATCGCCATTATATTACCACTGTCATTGCTATTTGTTTCACTATGGTCATTGTCACATTGTTTCCCATTTCCCATTGACAAACACAGTCTCATACTCATTTTCCCCTTTGACAAATTTTAGCCAGCATTACAAAGGCTGCACACTACATTACACTTTCTACTCATTTGTCAAATTCACTTGTGATCAAAACAGAGACTGTTTTTATGCCAATCCACTAAACAGAGCTATTACCACTGTGACTTATTTTCTTATGATGCTTTGGTACATATGCAACATATTTGGATTTTGAGCATACATTGAAACTTTTGACTTCACTACACCTATATCAACATACATATTGCAGACATCTTGTTTTCAAAGCCATGTCAGAGACGGATTCAGTTTATGAGCAGGAGTATGACAGTGATTCCATAGCAGAGGGTAATGTGCCACGGAGGTCTCACAAAAGTGGCAAAGGTGGTAAGCATCTCAGGGAGGAGCCTACTTCTTTGGCTCAATTGCAGGCTTGCCCGCTTGCAATGGATTGTTTTCAGCATTAGTCATGTTTCCAATACTGTGAGATGATTTCACAAACCCAGCATCATCGTGAACTAGCTCGTCTATTTGTTCTACATTTACATGATGGCCGTGTAAACCTCGCCAGAGTAGATTTCATTCTGTCACCAGAGACTATTGCTCAGGCCACCGGGATACCAAATATAGGAGAGGAATGGAACAAACGTCAGCAGTTAGAGAAATTCCACTATGAGCCATATATCAAACCTGGGTATATGAGGCACTTGAGCAGGGTTTTTCCTTTCAGATTCCTGAAGGATGAGTTTTCACCATTGATGAAACTCATCATTCGGTATTTCAGTTGCGAGGGCAGATTCTCGCGTCTCTATGCGTACCATGTCCGTTTGTTGATGCATTTCATGAGGGTACGTATGATGAACATTCCGTACTTCATGTATCGCAACATAGAGAGGATGATGATTTTTGTACAGAAGAAGACCCCAGCACAGCAGCATAGAAGTATATATCATTACGCGCTGATCAAGATCGTAGTGGTGCATCAGTTGACACAGCAGGGCATTACTTGGGAGGATTTCATCTCTCATGACTTCTTCACAGCGCCACAGCCGCCTCTCGAGGTAGTTCATGATGAGGGAGAGCCTTCACACCAGCTTGACATTCCTGAGATCGAGCATATCAGTGCTCCATTGTATGTGACATACCAGCGAGGCCACAGGGCCTTATTTGCAGCTACACGACGAGTACTATCTCCACCCGGGGTGGAAGGGGTCTCGTTGACTCCATCAGCAGAGCGAGTATTATCTCCACATGATGTGGAAGGGGTCTCGCCTTCTTCTTCAGCACAGGTACAGTTTCAGGACAGGGGCAAGAGGCCCATGCATGATGAGGGCCCATCAGGAGGCCGGGACACTGATTTCACGATCATTGATGTTGATACGAGCTCTCCTAGCTCGAAACTGAAAGAGATCATCCAGGAGCAAAAGGCCGAGAACGACACGCTGAAAGAGAAATTGCAGAGGGCTCAATGGGTGATAAAATACCTGGAGCAGTGTAACAAACAGCTAGAGGATGAGCACACACTCTATGAGCTGCGGCGAATCCGTGAAGATCGACAATTGCCCCGGAAGAGACCCGGCGACATGACACCAATCGATCAAGATTCATGCCTCACACGTGTTAACATTCAGCTGGAGAAGTTGTTGGAAAAATCCAACAGAGACAAAGACATGCTTCGTCACATGAAAGGTCATTATTGGGCCCGCATGCACGTCTGCAAGGCAAAAATGAAGATTCTGAAGAGGAGGTTGAGCGAAGCACTAAAACAGCGGAAAAGGACTGATCCACTTTGGATTTTGGCCGAGGCTTCGTTGGCTGGGAATGATACATGATGGAGGGTCTTCGCTCCGAATTTGAGCAAATTCGGAGAAATTTTTGTCATTTTGAAATATTTTGGTCTCAAAACAGATTTTTCAGCTATACGAGTAGCGCGTCGACGCGCTCGCTTTTGTTTGGGACACTTGCTGAAGGAAAAATTTATATTTTTAGGTTTTTCATGGTAATTTATGCATGCTCAAGTATTTCTGAAGCATTTCATCAGGTTCTGGATGATCAAAAGGCCCAAAAACACCATGAAAACCATCTTGCTGCCACCTTTTGCACCAGCAGGAAGTACTTCTGGGAGAATGAAGTTTTGGAGGGGCAAATGAGCTCCAAATAGGGAAATTCCACTTGGGTTGGATATCCAACATCCCGGGCTTTCCAACGAGCTATCATGAGCTCAATTTGGATGCCGGGAAGTGCCCCAAAATCAGGCTGGAAGACGCACTACGCATATGGCTCAGGCGCGCTACACATATGGATTTTTGGTCAATTTTTCACCTTCTAGCTCAGGATTTCGGCCAGTTGGACCAGTTTTGCTTGTGGATGAAATTTTTGAGTTATCTTGATGTAAATTGATGGTTTGCATGTAACTTGGACTCACTTTTACCTATTCTAGATGATTCACTCCTAAAAAAGTAAAAAATCAAGTGAAAGAATCAGTTTCCTTCCTTTTAGAGGCAAGTTGTTTGGCTGCCTATATTCTAGCTCCTTGTTTAGAATTAGTTGGAACTGATCCTAGAAGGAGGAATTCGACCCCTAGAGGTGTGGGAAGGGGTTAGGATGGTCTATATGATGTAATTTCTCAATCATTTTCAGAGGTTGGATAGGTTGGACTCTTGGGAAAACTTTTGGCACACTATTGTACATATTTTTCATATTTTGGCTAAGGAAAGATCAGAGGTTTTGCAGCACCTGTTGGGATTCTTGTGGCTTTCAGTTCTTGATGGTGTTTTCTCTCATTTTATTGTAATTTATTTCATGTTTAATGTATTCCATTCCCTTCTTATGCTTCTGAAACTAAATGAATGAGTAAATGAGGTTGAATCCATTGTTTCAGTGCTCCGCCTTTAAATTTGTTTAGTTTTACATGTTTTCGCCTGTTTGGAGAGGATCCATGTTCTCCCTTGCCCTCTTCAGCTCCTTGTCGTTCTGATCCATCCATACACCTGATCAAAAGCATCAAGACTATTGCCTACCTCGCCCCAACTCGAATTCTGCAAAAATCTGGCTTTATCCCCGGACCCAAAATTGTTTTTCCCATTTTTTCAACAAAAAACCCAAAAATCAAATGTTGGGAAAAATATTGAGAGGGGGGGGGTGAATCAGTATTTACTGCATATTCAAAACTTTTTACTTTTTCATTCCTTAAAACCCATACGCTACTTTTCTGAAGCCAAGTAGCGTATACACGCGGATATCCTTCATAAAACTCGCGTATACACAGAGATATAATTATGCCATTAGTTCTTCACTTATATCATTCCATCATTCATTCATTAGATGTTCTATAAACAGTAAACATGTGCAGTAAGAACAGAATGAACCATCACACAAAGCATCACACATGAACACCAGGATTTTTAGGTGGAAACCCAAGTCGGGAGAAAACCACCACTGCAGTTGCTCAGCCTTCAATATTTTATTATAGAGAAAACATCTTACAACATATGCGCTGGTGCAGACTCCTACCAGCACGCAGGCACCCACCTGCGCTCGTTTACCAGCCTCTCCTGGAAGGGAGCTCCAACCCCCTGACTCGTTTACCAGCCTCTCCTGGAAGGGAGCTACGACCCCCGATCTCGTTTACCAGCCTCACCTGGAAGGGAGCTACAACCCCCTGACTGAAGGCTACAACCCTCAGCACCACCTTGGACCACGTTTCATCAATTTTCACACTGGATCCAACAACTTCAATAGAACACAACTTGCAGGCCACATTTCATCATATTTTCAAACTGGACCCTTTCCATACTTTCAAACTCAAACATACATCACCAACAGATACATATCAATTCAGAAAACACAGATCAGATAGCAGAAATACAGCAGAATAGATCAGATGTTTCATACCCCATGCTTCAGCAAACCCTAGTTTTCATACTCGCTTTCCTTTCACTGATGTCGCGTATATACGCGCTTCCGTCCACACAAACCAGCGTATACCTCTGTATGTATTTCATTGCGCATACGCGCTTTCTCTTCAGCGAAGCCGCGTATATACGCGCTTCCTCTTCGGCGAAGTAGCGTATAGATCTTCAACCATCATAGAGCAGCATACTTCTTCAGATCAGACATTCGGTTCAGATTCAACCCTTTACTTCAGACAGATGTTCGCCTCATCACAGATCCAATCACTCCATAAACAGATCTAGCAAATACAGATACATTTCAGATCTAGATATCCCGCTTCATCATCTCTTCATAGGTGCATCATAGATTCAGATCTATCATCAAACCTTTACCCTTTCCATACAGATATACTTCATAGAGAAGTATTCATTCAAGTTCAGACATCTTGCTCCCACACCCATCATTTGCACAATGAATTTCTTCTCCTTATATAGGTTTTCCCTTTTTCAATACCATGAGCCCCTTTTTCAATACCATGAGCCAAACCAATACCATGAGCCCAAAACTACATTAGACGGGGTCAATTAGGCGGATCATTACCCAATACAATGGGTCAATACCATGGTGATTACCCCTAGTTTTTCACTTTTAGAGCGCTTTAGCCCATACGCGACTTGGCACGTTCTTTTCCGCGTGCATACGCGACTTCCCTTAGACAGATCCGCGTATACCTAGAGACATACTCTTTTCATCAAGATTGAGCACATGCTGACTTCTTTTCTTCACTGCCTTTTGTACACACTGTAGATACATCATATTTGGCTTATCAAGAACATATTCTAGCAAGCACAACTTCAATAAGTAAGTTGTCATCATCTTCATCAAGTGGGTTGCCTTTCAAGGACAACTCTTAGCATCATATCACATCAGATTTACATCATTCACCAAGTCCATCAAGTCAAGAATAAATTCATCAGGTGGATTGCCATCAAGGACAACATATGTCAACAGTCGCATGTCTTCATCTTTATTCAGTGGGTTGCCATCAAGGACAACACTCTGCATCATATTTCCAACATCAAAATCAAACTTTCCTATCTCTTTACTAGCCTAAAATCAGTATTCATTATAAGTCATCTCAGCTCTTTTGAAGACCTTTTGCCGAGATAGACCCGGAGAGAGCCCTCTCCTGTCCTCGTAGGGCTAGCTACGAGGCTGAGCGTGGTTTGATGTAGCCTTGAGTTTTACCTTATTTCAGCCTAAGGTAGATTTGAGCGCTAACAGGAGTTTCACATGTCATTGAGTTCTTTACACTGACTCCATATGCTCAATGGTAATTATTTGTCGACATCTTTCACCCGCACAAAAAGACACTTAAAACACATTTTCAGAGTTAGCCATCTGTTGATTTTCAGTTAAATAAAATCAACTTTAAATTTGAGAGAGCCCTATTAAGCTGGAAAGGCTAAGTTTTAGCTTAAAGTATGTTTGAAATAGTTACTCTAGGTTGACTGTTGAAGCAACCCATCAATATCAATTTAGTGATAACATGTCACTTCAAGGAGGTTGAAACTCTTCTTTATATACCCTTCTTACTTGCTTCCATCACTCTTTATTAGGCTAGCTTTAAAGTATGTTGGTCGACTTGGTCTTGGGACCTGACTAAACTTTAATACGCATCAAAATAATATTTTCTTTCTTGTTCCAAGTGCCCAATAGGGTCTTTTACATCATGACAATGATTTTAACTCAAGACAAAAACCCTAAAAGCACTCAATGGGTGATTTGACCTAATTACCAATGACCTTGAGCATGAAACCCATGCTTAAATAAATAAATTTTCTTTTACAAAAAGAAAATATTTTTCTTCTTTCGAGAAGTTCATAAGAATTACACAAATAACAATTATGAAGACCGGTACTAGCTAGAGTTTTCAACAAGATGAACAAAGAATAAGGGATCTTAAGGAGGGTTCTTTCCATCCCACTAACTCCCACGTCGATTAAGGTAGGTTCTATCATGGAACACCTTTGTCAAACACAAGTTTGTTTGAGAAAACAACTATTAAATGCTGAAACTTGTTATGTTAATTTCCTTGTACTCAAAAGAGGTGATGCGATGAAGGGAAGTCTTCAGTCTACATTGGTGGATGAGACTTTGGTTCTTTATCCCTATAATTTGCAATGGTGTTTCTTTTTACCAGTACTAGATGGTGTTAAAGGAGATAACGATGAAGACTAGGGATGGGGAGTCTTCTAGATTCCGATATTTAGAGAAATATTTTTTGTGGTTGATATCCTTATGTCACCTTCAAAAGGAGGGAAAATGGTTTTTCACTTGCAGAGTGGCTATAAGGGAATTTTGGAATACTAATATCCTTACTCTGGGCAGTATCTAGATTTTCAATAGCTGGTCTTTAATAAATGATGCAGGTTCAACTCATAATCCTCTAGAAGAAATATTTATTATCTAGTTAATTTGGTGCAAAAGAAACTTAGCACAAGGGCATGTCATATGGGATCCTGCTAGATGGGATACCCTTCACTTTTGCATGAAATTAGACATGAGAAGGTCTAATATGGTGGTTTTCCTTAGGGTAACATATCACCATTGGAGTTGTCTTATTGAATCTCAGTCTGGGAACAAGGTAAAGTGGAGTCCTTTCTCAGTCTGGCTTCCCTTTAATGTTATTGTATTTAGTTGGCTGAATTGGGATTTTTACTCAAAATTATGGTGCCCTGGAACTACCATTTTGTGTTTGATTTATTTGGTTCTAGATATTGTTGTGGGGGTTTAGTCTGAGGTGGGAATTACACGACGTTTGCCTTACTATCCCTCACCTTGTTCAAAGCCGTGACTGCCATCTTTGGGGAGGGAATTTCCTCATTAAGGAGTCTTATTTCCAATGGTTTGAGAGTCTCCAATTATCACTCTCCTTCTGGGACCTTAGCCTATTTCATTTGAATTTTGGTTGGGGCATTGCTATTTTCTAAATAGGGGTCCTATCATTGTGGTCAATGTCAAAGGTTGTTTTGTTGGGAAAAATACTGAGAGGGGGGGTGAATCAGTATTTAGAGCTGACTGAAAACTTTTATCAGAGATCTTTTTCTGCATTTAATTCTTTACTTAGATTATTGAATCATTTATTCAACAGAAGCTTAGTAAGCAGTAAGCAGTAAGCATGTGCAGTAATAACAGAATAAACCATCACACATAAGTAACATGCATGAACACTAGTATTTTAAGGTGGAAACCCAATTAGGGAGAAAACCACCACTGCTGTCGTCTCTGTCTTCAATATTTATTATAAAGAAAACTTCTTACAAATTTGCACTGGCGCAAACTCATACCAGCACGCAGGCACTCACCTGCAGAAGGCTACAACCTTCTCTCATTCTCCAGTCACTACTGGAAGGGAGCTCCAACCCCTAGATCTCATTTACCAGCTTTTCCTGGAAGGGAGCTTCGACCCCCTGATTTAACACCAGATTTTACTGGCTCCACCAACTTTCTTCAATTTCTTCATCAGACTTTCGTCAGGTCTTCATTATTTCTTCTACAGATCTTCTTAGAGATTCATTATTTCTGGATCTAGAGTTCTTGAATCTTCATCATGTCCACAGGTGCATCATCGATCCAGTTCTATCATAGCTCACTTATACAGATGTCTCTTAAAGAGATTTATTCGTTATCAACCCCTCTACTTGCACACCCTGTAGAATAATCCTCTTTTCCTTATATAGTTTTTCCTTTATCAATACCATGAGTAGAAAACCATTCAACCGCTAATGGTATTCATATTAAAAGTCGAACCAATCCAAATTGAAATCCCAATCTTCGTTCTTCCATACACGAATAATCCCAAAGGTAATCTTTATCTCCGCCAAATAATACTATAGCCAAGGTTAAGAAACATTAACGTGCCGCTGCTGGTTTTCTTTCTTTTATTGAAATTTTATTTATCAAATTTGTGGAATTTGATAAATAAATATTATTTACAACCTTTGGCAAATAAATATATAATAGAACTTTATATTAATGACCAACGCTTTTATCAAATGGCTTTTTAAAATAGACCTTTGGATCCAACCCCCCACATACATAATCGACGGCTTAATCAATATAATTTAAAAACTGGGGCCCATTGCTAACGATCGTTTCCATCCGACGACGAAGAGCACATCGCTCGGTCTTCAGGTGATCCGACGGATATCGTTCGTTGATGATGCATGTATGATAACGTGTGATGGCGCGTTGTACCTTGGGTAACCTTCGCACATCTATAGAAAATGAACACCGTTCGATGACCCCTTCCCAAATCAACGGCTCTCCACGATATCGCTCGACTTCCCTGATCGAACGATAACGTGCGATGGGGCGCTTTGATAGCAGTTTTCGTGGGTCCACTTTTGCTATGTGTCATCGTTTCTATGGAATTGCTCCCCAACCAGGAAATACTGCATATCACTGAAAGGTGGTGCGATGAAACCTGGAAACCGCCTTCACTGTTCACTCGGTCACGGTTCCGCTCTTCCACGTAGGGTTCCGTCGCGCTTCCTTTTGTTACGTTCCACCTCTTTCCTTCCAAGTTCCGTTCATGATTCCACAGGGTCAGTCCTTGTTCCACCGGGATTTCAATGCCAAATAATCTGTTTTAGTTATTCCATGTTATAACTGATTTTCCCTCGCTCCTCGTTCCTTTCTTCATGAATGCCAGTCAACTCCTTACTAATAGCATAGACCCTTCCATGTGGAGCTTAAAACTATATCTTTGTTCATATCATATTTCCAACGAACATATATAGCTCCACTATCTACCAGTTTGGATACACTGTCGACCGTATTAATATCGAACAACATACATAGCACCATTAATCCCCTCACAGGGTTTCTTACTTATCACGGATTCCATCACGATGCATACATATGTTCACACATGAATTACCATTTACTAGAACATTCACTTATTCTTTTCTATTTGATGGCCTTTTTCTCCTACTCTGTTTCTGGACAATTCTGCTTCAATTCACTACTTGTTTCTGTTCCTTGACTGATATTGCTCTATGTATATGCACTCTTCCTCTGCTGCTACTTTGCTTTTCTCTTTTCATAGTTACTGTTCCAGATGATCCTTCTTTTCCAATTCCTTTTCCATCAATGACAACATTTCCAACAATCTCCCCCTTTGGCATTGATGGCAATACTCTTCCTCTGTTTATCTACTCTTCCTCTGTTTATATGTTTATCTTTGAGAAGCCCCTCTTTGCTTTTCCTCCCCCTTTGACATCAATGACAAAGGGTTGATCAATATCATTTGTAATACCATTCTCCCCCTGATATCATGCTGCATCTTCAAACATAATATTCAATTAGATCAGACTACAACAAATAATTAGAATGCCAACAATGCATCCTTTCCATACGACCAATGCTCCCCCTTAACTTTTGCATCCAGAGATCCCTATCAGTATCGTAGTTGTGCTGAAGAATGCTGACCCAAAAAGAAATTTTGTCAGCAAATACCCATATGCAGTTTTCTTCTGTAATTAAGTAGATTTGATCTTTTGCATGGCTGAGACTACACCCAGCTTTTGTCAGATATATTCGAACGCTTCCCTGGGTAAAGGTTTGGTAAATATATCAGCAACTTGTTCTTTGGAGGGAACATACTCCAACTTCACCTTTTGTGCAAGCACTTGTTCACGTAAGAAGTGATACTTGATGGGAATGTGCTTGGTCTTTGAATGCATAAAAGGATTCTTTGAGATACTGATGGCACTTGTATTATCACACATAATGGAGATAGGAGGTGAACATTTGATTTGAATGTCTTGTAAGGTTTGCATCATCCAAAGAAGTTGAGTGCAACATGATGCTATAGCCACATATTCTGCTTCTGCTGTCGACAAAGCAATAGAGCTTTGCTTCTTGCTGAACCAAGATACTAACCGAGGCCCCATATAGAATGCACCACCACTAGTGCTTTTCTAATCATCAACATTTCCAGCCCAATCTGCATCAGTGTAAGCATGAAGGGTGAGATCAGCATCCTTTGGATACCATAGTCCAAAGTCTTGAGTTCCTTGCAAATATTTGAATATTCTTTTGACAGCCTGAAGGTGAGACTCTTTTGGATTAGCTTGGAATCGTCCCACAATCCCAACTGCATGCATAATGTCTGGTCTAGTCCCAGTGAGATAAAGTAGAATTCCTATCATAGATCTGTATTCTGGTTGATTCACCGTGGGAGAATCATCATGAGAACTGAGATTACATCCGGTTATCATTGGTGTACTTACAGGTTTGCATTCTTCCATGCCATACTTCTTCAGAATTTGCTAAGATATTTTGCTTGTGATAATAATATGCCATCTATTGTTTGTTGCACTTGCAACCCAAGAAAGAATCTTAGTTCCCCAAGTAAAGACATTTCAAATTCTTGCTACATAGCAGAAGCAAATTTCTAACTCATAGACTCTTCATTACTTCCAAAAATGATATCATGAACATATACAACCACAATTAATAGTTTATCATTTTCTGTTTTTGTGTATAGGTTGCTATCAGCAGACCCCTTTGAAAATCCTTGTTGTTGAAGATATTTGTCAAGACGATAGTACCATGCCCTTGGAGCTTGTTTGAGACCATATAGAGCCTTTTTAAGTCTACAAATAAGTTTTTCATCATTTCCCAAAATGAATCCCTCTGGTTGTTCTATATAAACTTCTTCTTCCAGATCACCATTGAGAAAAGCAAATTTAACATCCATTTGATAAACTTTGATTTGTTGGAAGCTTGAAAAAGCAAGAAACATTCTTATGGCTTCAAGTCTAGCTACAGGAGCAAAAGTTTCTTCAAAATCTATACCTTATTGTTGAGCATACCCTTTGCAGACAAGTCTAGCTTTATTTCTTATAACATCCCCATTCTCATTCAACTTGTTTTTGAATATCCATTTAGTTCCAATGGCATTTTTATCATGAGGCCTTGGTACTAATTCCCAAGTGTGATTCTTTTCAATCTGATCAAGTTCTTCTTTCATGGATTGAATCCAACATTCATCTTTGCTAGCTTGATCGACATTTTGTGGTTCAATAGTGGATAGGAATTCTAGATAGCTAGAATATCCCACAAGAGTCCTTCTTGTTTGTACACCTGCTTCCTTTTCTCCCAAAATTTGAGATTCTGGATGATTCTTTTGGACATATCTGGATGGAGTTTTTCCAGATAAATCTTCTTCGGGTTCTTCATTGGGTTCATTTTCTATATCATTACTATTTGATGTAGAAGGATATATGTCATCATCGTCTTCATCATGTGTTTGTTTTTCTTCTTTTGGAGCTGCAGGAGACTCATCAATAACAACATCAATACATTCAACAATCTTCCGAAGTATTTTATTGTAACATTTATATGCTTTACTCCTAGAGGAGTAACCAAGAAGTATTCCTTCATCTGCTCTGGGTTCAAAATTTCCAAGTTTTTCATCATTATTTTGATAAAGAATTTGCTTCCAAAAATTCTAAAATTCTTTACAGTGGGAGGATTACCATACCAGAGTTCATATGGAATTTTATCACTATTTACACGAACAGGTGCCTTGCTAAGAATATTTACTGCTGTATGTGTTGCTTCTCCCCAAAATGTGTCAGGTGTTCCAGAGTCATCAAGCATAGCTATAGCCATTTGTTGAACTGTTCTATTCATTCTTTCTGCTACGCCATTTTGTTGTGGAGTGCCTGCTACAGAAAGTTGTCTTTTTATGCCATGTTGTTCACAAAATTCAAGGAATTCATCTGATGTATATTCTTCTCCTCGATCAGATCTAAGACACTTGATTTTTAGATCTAATTCATTTTCAAATAGTGCTTTGAAGATTTGAAATTTCTCAAATGCTTCATCTTTGTGTTTCATCAAGCCAATCCAACACATTCTAGAGAAATCATCAATAAATAAGATATAGTATTCTTCACCACGTGGTGAGTTTTTCCTCATGGGTCCACATATGTCAGTATGAATGAGTTCAAGAGGCTTGCTTGATGATCCTTCCTTGGCATTAAATTGCACTGTGGTTTGGTTACCGAATTGGAAAGATTTGCATATGATATTTCCAGGTAGAGTAATATTGGGAAGATCACGAACAACTTTGAGTATGCTTGATTTGTTGATTTAAGAGAAGCTCAGATGCCCCAACCTTCTATGCCATAGCCAGTTTTCTGAATATTTACTCAAGTAACATTGTTCTTTGCAGTTTTTCAATACATACAGGTTGCTTGGAGTTCTGTTTCCTTTTATAATTGTTTTACCTGTATCAAGATCACGTACCACACATTATTTTGAACTAAAGACAACTTCAATTCCTTGATCACACATCTGACTTACACTTAACAGTTTGTGCTTTAATCCATCCACATACATGAGATTATTGGCTTTCACCTTTTCTTTTAGAAAGACAGACCCTTTTCCCTTAATGACAGTAGGAATATCATTTCCAAATGTAACATTCTTTTCCTTTTCTAGAGCACTATATGCAAGAAGTTTGTCTTTGTCACCTGTCATGTGTTTTGAGCATCCATTTGGAATATCATTTCCAAATGTAACATTCTTTTCCTTTTCTAGAGCACTATATGCAAGAAGTTTGTCTTTGTCACCTGTCATGTGTTTTGAGCATCCACTATCAATGTAACATTGATTTTCTTCACCTTTTGCAAATAAAGCTATGCCACAATTTTCAACCAGTAATTCCTTCTTTTTCCATACTTTGGTGCTTGAGGGAAAATGCTCTTTTGGCTGAACTTTGCTCCTGCATTCAGATTCTTCATGACCAAAGTTATTGCAATAGGCACATTCAACTTCATTTTGAAGAGGAGAAAAGTTGTTATAGTTATTCTTCTTTGTTCCAATATCAATCCTTTTCTTTCTTGCTTCTCTTGTCATGATGGTTTTATATGCAACACATTGAACAACTTTATGACCAAAATTGTGACATGAGAAACATTGTCCATTGAAGAAGAAATTTCTGCGATCATGAAATCTTCTACTTGAATTTACCTGTTGATTGGTGTTTATTTGAAAGGTATTCCTTTTAGTGTTCTTTGAATTGAGATGGTCATGCTTCACCTGTAAATATTCTTTATTCCCTTGCTGAGTGGAAGAATGTTGTATACTAGCTGTAGCTGCTTTTAGATAATCTGGTGCTGAAGCTTGAGAAGATTCTCCGATATATCCAAGACCTGTCTTTATAAGAGGAGAACATTGTACCTTGATAATCTCATCTAAGGTTTCAGATCCTTTAGAAAATCTAAGATTCAAAGTCTTCACTTTCTCAATTTCGTTTCTTAAACTTACTATTAATTTCTCATTGTGTTTTTCTTTTTCTTCAAGCTGATTTTTCAGAGTTTCTATGGTTATTTTACTTTCTTCTAAGCGTATTTTGAGTTGATTTATTTCATCAAGAAAATCATTGTCCTCTAAAGCATCCATAAAAGTATCTTTTTCTTCTCTAGACTCTTTTTCAAATGCCATAAGAAGTCTAAGATCTTGTTCACATTCTTCCTCACTGTCTGATAACCCATCACTGTCTTCATGAGTATAGTAACTTTTTCTAGTGCTAAACCGATTCTTAATCCTTCTTGCTACTTCCTTCCCTTTTTCATGTGTTTCTTTGCGAGGACACTTAGCAGCATAATGACCAACTTTCCCACAAGTAAAACATTTGAAAGGAAGCTTACCTCTGAACCGTCCTGTACCAAGTTGGAGTTTCTTTACAAAGTTTACCTCATCTTTTTCTGAGATATACCCTGATCCTTCTGTCTCTTGTACTTATTTCCCTTTTGTAGAAGCTCTAAAGATGGCTTCTTTAACTTCAGATGGTCCTCCTCTTCTCATTTCATATGCAGTTAGTATGCCATGAAGTTGAACCACAGTAAGATTTTGAAGATCCTGCTTTTCTTCAAGAGTAGAAACTTTTGACTCAAATTTTTTCGTTAGTGATCTTAAAACTTTCTCAACCAAAGTAGATTCGGTTATTTTTTCTCCTAGATTTCTCATACGATTTACAATATCATCAAGACGTAAAAATAAATTAGCAATGCTCTCCTCATTATGCATTTTTAGATTCTCATATTGAATTCTGAGGGTTTGGAGTTTAGTACTTTTTACCTTTGCATCACCTTCATAACTTAGAATGATTTTGTCCCATATTGCCTTTGTTGTATCCAGCTACATGACTTTGACAAATTCTGATTCAGTTAGACTTCCCAATAGAGCATTGACAACCTTGGCATTTGTTTCATAATTCTTTCTTTCTGTTGGATCTGATGGTACTGCGACTGGATATTGATATCCTCTTTCAACAATAGCCCATACATCTGCTCCCAGAGACTGAAGATAGGATCTCATCCTTGTTTTCCAGAAGATTAAATTGCTTCCGTTGAAGAGCGGAGGCCTGATAGAAGCTGTTCCATCTTGATTTCTCATCTTGTTTGATCTTCCTTCTAGCGGCTAAGCTTTTCACAAGGACTTGGCTCTGATACCAATTGTTGGAAAAAAATACTGAGAGGGGGGGTGAATCAGTATTTAGCGATGACTGAAAACTTTTATCAGAGATCTTTTTCTGCATTTAATTCTTTACTTAGATTATTGCATCATTCATTCAACATAAGCTTAGTAAGCAGTAAGCAGTAAGCATGTGCAGTAATAACAGAATAAACCATCACACATAAGTAACACGCATGAACACTAGTATTTTAAGGTGGAAACCCAATTAGGGAGAAAACCACCGTTGTTGTCGTCTCTGTCTTCAATATTTATTATAAAGAAAACTTCTTACAAATTTGTACTAGCGCAGACTCATACCAGCACGCAGGCACTCACCTGCAGAAGGCTACAACCTTCTCTCGTTCTCCAGTCAATACTGGAAGGGAGCTCCAACCCCCAAATCTCATTTACCAGCCTTTCCTGGAAGGGAGTTTCGAACCCCTGATTTAACACCAGCTTTTACTGGCTCCACCAACTTTCTTCAATTTCTTCATCAGACTTTCGTCAGGTCTTCATTATTTCTTCTACAGATCTTCTTAGAGATTCATTATTTCTGGATCTAGAGTTCTTGAATCTTCATCATGTCCACAAGTGCATCATCGATCCAGTTCTATCAGAGCTCACTTATACAGATATCTCTTAAAGAGATTTATTCGTTATCAACCCCTCTACTTGCACACCTTGTAGAATAATCCTCTTTTCCTTATATAGTTTTGCCTTTATCAATACCATGAGTAGAAAACCATTCAACCACTAATGGTATTCATATTAAAAGTCGAACCAATCCAAATTGAAATCCCAATCTTCGTTCTTCCATACACGAATCGTCCCAAAGGTAATCTTTATCTCCGCCAAATAATACTATAGCCAAGGTTAAGAAACATTAACGTGCCGTTGATGGTTTTCTTTCTTTTATTGAAATTTTATTTATAAAATTCATGGAATTTGATAAATAAATATTATTTAAAACGTTTGGAAAATAAATATATAATAGAACTTTATATTAATTACCAGCACTTTTATCAAATGGATTTTTAAAATAGACCTTTGGATCCGGCCCCCCACATACATAATCGACGTCTTAATCAATATAATTTAAAAACTGGGGCCCATTGCTAACGATCGTTTCCATCCGACGACGAAGAGCACATTGCTCGGTCTTCAGGTGATCCGATGGATATCTTTCGTTGATGATGCACGTATGATAACGCGTGATGGCACGTCGTACCTTGGGTAACCTTCGCGCATCTATAGCAAATGAACACCGTCTGATGGCCCCTTCCCAAATCAACGGCTCTCCACGATATCGCTCGGCTTCCCTAATCGAACGATAACGTGCGATGGGGCACTTTGATAGCGGTTTTCGTGGGTCCACCTTTGCTACGTGCCATCGTTTCTATGGAATTGCTCCCCAACCAGGAAATACTGCCTATCACTGAAAGGTGGTGCGATGAAACCTGGAAACCGCCTTCACTGTTCACTCGGTCACGGTTCCGCTCTTTTGTTACGTTCCACCTCTTTCCTTCCAGGTTCTGTTCATGGTTCCATAGGGTCAGTCCATGTTCCACCGAGATTTCAATGCCAAATACTCTGTTTTAGTTCTTCCGCGTTATAACTGATTTTCCCTAGCTCCTCGTTCCTTTCTTCATGAACGCCAGTCAGCTCCTTACTAATAGCGTAGACCCTTCCATGTGGAGCTTAAAACTATATCTTTGTTCATATCATATTTCCAACGAACATATATAGCTCCACTATCTACCAGTTTGGATACACTGTCGACCGTATTAATATCGAACAACATACATAGCACCATTAATCTCCTCACAGGGTTTCTTACTTATCACGGATTCCATTAGGATGCATACATATGTTCACACATGAATTACCATTTACTAGAACATTCACTTATTCTTTTCTATTTGATGGCCTTTTTCTCCTACTTTGTTTCTAGACAATTCTGCTTCAATTCACTACTTGTTTCTGTTCCTTGACTGATACTGCTCTCTGTATATGCACTCTTCCTCTACTGCTACTTTTCTTTTCTCTTTTCATAGTTACTGTTCCAGATGCTCCTTATTTTCCAATTACTTTGCCATCAATGACAACATTTCCAACATGTTTCTCTTCATTGCATTCGTAGCCACCCTGTATTTGATTCTTACTATGTTGCTAAAAATTTATAATGCCTTTCCAACATGGCTGAGTGAGGCAAGAGGTAGGAAATAAAGGGAAACTAAGTTACTTCTAATAGGAAGTCTCTACCCAGGGTGAGGAAGCGGTTGTTAGGATATTTCGACACATAGGAAATAGTTAAGTATAACTTGGTCTAGCATAGAGTTAGGTAAAGTGTGTTTCTTTACTATGTACATTTGTAACTTATAATCTGATAGTCACGATATTTAGTGATCCGACGGTTCACTCTCTCCTCGGTATTACCGGCACTTTATCTGTGGCTTAACACCCAGTTGGTCCATGATCTCTATTTAAAGAGCATGGAGGGTCATTTTTCTGGTAACTGTTTATGAGAGAATATTATGTAAATTTTCTTTCTTTATATTAATAAATTGCCTGAAATGGCTGCGTTGGCTCAGGCCATGGACTGTTTCCCTCTTCGAGGGTTTTAACCACATCAAATAATTGTGTACTGATCTATGATCTATTTGTGAGCGGTGACCTTCGGTGTTTGATCTAAGGAACGTACCCTGTAAATTCCTACATGGTATCAGAGCTATTTTGAGGGTCACATCCATTGTTGATCCAAATCTGAAGTTCGTTTCACTGCATGCGACTGTCATTTTCTAGATCTACTTCTAACCACTTTCAGGTCGGGAGAACTACTCTGTTGTGTACAAAGAATCTGTTATAGTGAGGAACACCTTTCATTTCATGCGAAAAGGTTTCTGATTTCCCAAGTTATGTCATTTAAGATTTGGACCTATAAAACATTTTTTTGCAATTTTATTTATTAATCCCTCTATTTATTTCGGTTTATAATTGTTTTTTAATTGCCAGATATATATCCTATTCTCTACATATTCTATTTTCTTTGCGTTGTGTGCAATTTGGAAAATCAAGAACATGAAGACGATTTTTTTTTCTACGTATGCTCCTCCCCCGCAACTGTGTGATCTTGGGAAATCAGAAATAACAAGAAAAATAGATAGTTGTCGGAAGGACTAACCAGAAATCTAGCATTCTATCGTAAGGCTTGTATTTTTTTTCTTGCACGGACTGTTGTTTTTTTTTTGCAGGAAAAAAACACGCAAACCATAGAGCCAAAAAAAAAAACCCTTCCTCCTTTCAAACAATTATAGAATCCTTTTACTAGCTCACTTGGTGTAAAGTTACTTTATGAGAATAGAGGTCTTGGTCTCTTTGATAAGGTTCTTTTTCTAAAAAACTATTTGTTAAGTTGTTTTTTCTAAAAAAATCTTCTGGAAAATTGCCCATTTTAAAAAAGGGGGTTTTATTTAAAAAGCACATGTAAAAGTAACATTGTAAAAGTGACCCTCACTTATTTTTAAAAGTGGGTCAAATACAAAGCCGTTTTTTTTTAATCGACCTAATTTTTTGAGATATTTCCATTGGAGCAGTTGGTTTTAGCCTTTTCAACTTCAATTTTTAAAAAATGGGAAGTGCATTCCCGGTTATTTTTAATAGCACCAATTATTTCCAGTGGCTATCCTACATGGTAGAATTACTTAGAAGTAAAGGGATTTATAGAATAGCCACATGACAAGAATCCAAACATACTAATGGAGATAAATTGGCCAAATGGGAAAATAAACAAGATCAAACATGAGGGTTGATAGGAATGTCCATTGCTCAAGATCTTAGATTTCATATCCAAGAAATTGACTCCCCTGTTGAAGCTATGGAAAAGCTAAATACTATTTTTGGCATTAAAAATGAAATCAGAGCCCACCAGCTTGAAAATGAGTTGCTTATTTTGGACCCCAATAATGTCTCCTCTATTGAAGATTTTTTGTCCAGATTCAAGACCCTTAGAATTCTTTTAGAAAGTTGTAAGGTCAAAGAGGAAGATGGTAATCTTATCTATTCCATTCTTGCTAAGTTAGGCCCTGCATACTCTATATTTGTTTCCACCTTCCATTCCACTAGATAAGCCCTCATTTCTCAAGGGACAACCTACAAGTCCCCCTCTTTTGATGCATTTTGTGATTCTTTGATAAGAGAACAAGAAAACTCTTACAACTTGGTCTTATCAATACTAGAAACTCTTCTAAGAAATCCTTAGCAGCCCAACAGCAACCATATCCTAATAATCCTAAGAAGCAGCATCCTAAAAATATTGGTCCTAAACCAAACAAGGGTCTTAAGCAATTTCAACCACAAAATGAAAAAGAAACTCAACAAACTGATAAGGAAAATAAAAAAAAAGTGAAGAATACAGATAGAAATTTCAACTTTTCTAATCGTGATGGCCACGTAGAGTCAAAATCTTTTAAGAAGATGGAAGCCTTGGAAGCAAAAATGAAGAAGCATAAAATAAATTTGGATAACTCTTCAAGTTCATCTTTAGGAATGGCAGTTTCTACATGTGGTTGTCAAGCATCAAAATTTGGTTATGAATTAAATCTATTGTATTCTTCTCATTCTCATGATTGCTCATTGATTCTGGAGCCTCTTACCACATGGCCAAAAAGAAAGCCATGTTTTCATCTTTAAATGATTGTAAAGCCAAAAACATTTATGTTGGTGATGATATATCTCTTAGTGTTGTAGACTCCAGAACCATTCCTCTAGATAATGGTCAGTTTAATGATGTATTATGTGTTCCTATCTTGTCCTGCAATCTTCTATCTGTTTATCAGATAACTCATTCAGGTGAAGGGAAAACAATAGACTTCTCACCTCATGATGTTGTAATTAAGGGCCTAAGATATCCTAGACATGTTTTAGCTACTAGCATTGTTGATGACTCCACAAGGTTGTACAAGTTTGACAACTTCGGGTCATCAAGTCTTCCCTCTGTTTTTGTCGCTCATAATGATGAAGTGAGCAAACTTTGGCATGAGCTATTTGGTCACTTAAACTATCACTCTCTTAAAACTCTATGTAAAGAAAATATGGTGATAGGTCTTCCTATGGTATCTTGTCGTGATGGTGTTTGTTCTGGTTGTGTACTTGGAAAACATCATTGGGATAGTTTTGATGAGCGTGCCTCTTGGCACGCTTCAGCCCATTTGCATGTTGTGCACAATGATTTATGTGGTCCACTTCCAATTGTTTCTTTCTCTGGCTACAAGTACTTCTTAACTTTCATTAATGATTTTTCCAGACGCACTTGGGTATATTTCTTAAAACTCAAGAGTGAAGTTTTTAACATGTTCTTGGAATTTAAGGCCTTTGTTGAGAAACAATCTAGACATCAAATTCTTAAGTTAATATCTGACAATGGAGGAGAATGTGTTAACAACAAATTATCAACTTTTTCACTGAGCATGGCATTCAAATGCAACATATTGTTCTGTATACTCCAAAACAAAATGGTGTAACTGAAAGGAAGAATCGAACTCTAAAATAAATGGATAATTGAATGCTTCAATCTAAAGGACTTAGTCTTAAATTTTGGGCTGAAGAAATTAATTGTAAAAATTACATAGTAAATCGCACTCCTACTAAGGTTTTAAGGAATATAACTCCAGAAGAAGCCTGGAGCTCAATCAAACCAGATGTAAGTCACTTTCGTGTTTTTGGAAGTGAAGCTTGGGCCCATATTCTAGATGTGAAACATAAAACCTTAGAACCTAAGAGTGAAAAATGCATTTTTGTTGGATATTCTGAAGATGTCAAAGGATATAGACTTCTTCAACCAAAATCCAAAAATGTAATCATTAGAAGAGATGTAAAATTTGATGAAAATATATCAGCCTGCAAGCCTAGTTCGGCAGGTGTGCCACCTTAGGCTTGCAAGCCTGATTCGGCATGTGTGCCACCTCTCTCTATATCTTCTATTTCGACAGCATTCCTTCTAGTTCGGATGATGACAATGAGGATGAAAATCCTCCTCCACATCCTCAAGATATTCCTTCGGCTCCATAACTTCCAAAATGGGTCCGCTCTACTCGGGATGCAATAGGTTCTCTTGCAGGTGACCCTGCAGATCAATGTCATACACGTTCTCAGTTTGACAGAGCCTCTTCCTTATTGGCTCAAGTTCTAGAAAATCCTAATCCAGACACCTTTGAAGAATCTTTAGATTGGGATGCATTTATGAATGAAGAATATCATTCCGTATTAGCAAACGATACTTGGGATCTTGTTCCTCTTCCAAAGGGAAGAAAGATTGTCATATGAAAATAGGTTTACATGACAAAGTTTAGACCAGATGGAAAAGCGGATAAACATAAAGCTCGTCTTATTGCTAAAGGATTTTCACAATTTGAGGGCATGACTATACTGAAACCTTATCCCCAATTTCCAAAATGAATTCTATCTGCCTTTCTCTTTCCCTTGATGCCTACTTTAAATGGGAAGTCCATCAGATGGATGTTAAATCTGCCTTCTTACATGGGGATTTTAATGAAGAATCTACATGGAACAACCCCCTGGATTTATCCAAAATGACTTTAGCCTTGTTTCTCACTGTAGGAATTCTCTTTATGGTCTCAAACAAGCCCCTCAAGCTTGGTAGGCCAAAATGGATAGCTTTCTCTTAGATAATGGCTTTTCTAAATATCATTCCAACAACATTGTCTACACCAAGAAAGTAGGTAAGTCCTTAATCATCCTTGTTATTTATGTTGATAATCGTATCCTTATTGGTAGGGATCCCAACCATATAAACCATGTGAATTCTAGCCTCAAAAAGAAGTTTGAAATGACATACTTAGCACACTTGCATTATTTCCTTGGTCTTCAAGTCTTGTAATCCAAATAACGTATTACCCTTTCTCAGTTAAAGTATGCATGTGATCTTCTGCACCACTTTGAAAAGGAAGAATGTAAGCCAGCCCCTTCTCCCTTTTAGTATGGATTCAAGCTTTCAGTCACTTGTACTTCCCCTGAAGTTGATGCTACCGTATACTGTCAACTTTTTGGTAAACTTCTATATCTAACCCACACTCGTCCTAACCTTTCCTTTGTCATTGGTCTTGTTGCCCAGTTTATGCACAAACCTCATTAAATTCACTGGAAATCATCTAAAAGAATACTTTGATACATTTGAGGTACAGTTCAGTTCAGGATTCATTACAGTGCAGGAGCATCTCCATTGTTGATTGGTTTCACTGATTCTAATTGGGTTGTTGACCCTGGTGATTGAAAGTCTACTGTAGGCTATATATTCACTCTTGGTTCAGGACCCATTATATAGTCTTGTAAGAAAAAAAGTTCCATCTCTCTTTCTTTGACAGAAGCAGAGTATCGTGGTGCAGTTGAAGCCAACAAGGAAGCCCTGTGGCTTCATCAAATCCTATCTGAATTTGGTCTTCGTCAACAGCATCCAACTACACTTTGGTGTGATAATCATAGTGCCATTCAGCTATGAAAATATCTCGTTCAGCATCACCACATGAAACACATTGAGATACACATACACTTCATCAGAAAACTCATTCATGATCGTTTTCTTCAAGTGAAGTATTCTTCAACCAATGATCAAGTTGTTGATATCTTTACAAAGGCTCTCATAGAAGCGAAGTTTACCAAAATTTGATCTATGCTTGGAGTTCAAGAAATTTATCATTAAGGGGGGATAGGCTCTAATTCCTCCTTCCTTCAGCTATTGTGTCACCTTTGTAAATCCTTCAATCCTATCCCAAGTTGTTCTTAAGGGGGGATGTTAGGATATTTTGACACATGGGAAATAGTCTCCTATTGTGTCACCTTTGTAAATCCTTCAATCCTATCCCAATTTTTTCTTAAGGGGAGATGTTAGGATATTCTAACGCATAGGAAATGGTTAAGCTAACTTGGTCTAGCATAGAGTTAGGGAAATTGTGTTTCTTTACTATGTACATTTGTAACTTATAATCCGACAGTCATGATATTTAGTGATCTTATGGTTCACTCTCTCCTCGGTATTACCGACACTTGATCCATGGATTAGCGCCCGATTGGTCCATGATCTCTATTTAAAGAGCATGGAGGATCATTTTTCTGGTAACTTTTTATGAGAGAAGCTTATGTAAATTTTATTTCTTTATATTAATAAATTTAATGAAGTGGCCGTGTTAGCTCAGGTCATGGATTATTTCCCTCTTCGAGGGTTTTAACCACATCAAATATTGGTGTACAGATCTATGATTTGTTTGTGAGCATTGATCGTTGGTGTTTGATCTAAGAAACTTACCTTATAAATTCCTACATCGGTTCACAACCCCACCAACTCACCTAGTTTTCCAGAGCATGCTCCTAGTCAGGAAGACATTCATGTCAGGTTATACATCTTACATTGATTATGGAACCTACAAAATATATGCATGATGGTAGGAATTAAATCATATCCTTTATGAACGGCCTCCAAAGGAATTAGTGGCACATGCAAGACATATTGGTAAGCCTGCAAAGGGAACAATGATGTCTGCAGGAAAAACTAGAGCACGTGGAAATTTGTCTAGCCCATACTGATCAGGTGCTCAAAAGTATGCTCAAAAATGAAATTTTTCGTAATGGTGTGGAACCTAAATGATAAAGAACTACGTAGAACTCGTCATTCTGAATCTGGCGTAACTCGTTTTGCGGAAACCGACACTGTATGCTCCCATAAACGCGTTACATCCAGTTTGTCAAATAGGCAATTTTTTTTTTTAAATACAGGACATCCCAGTCAGCAGTTCATACTTCTGAATAGGCATGCCTACGTGGCAGGGTCAATATGCATATCATTTTTTTCCTCAGTGAATGATATTGTGCAAGGTGGCACGTTTTTATTGGGTCGAAATGACAGTTTTTAATTGGTTGTTTGGGTGGCCAATCACAGGCTGCCACGTGGCCCAGCCATCAGCCACCATGTGGTAGCTCAAGGGCCACAAAAATTATGGTAAGGGTCAAACCACACCCCATGGGGGTCAAACAGAAGACCTCACTGCCAATAACGAACCACATTACCACTGCACCACGACTATGTTTCTTATTATACTATGGATTCTGCATAGTTTTGTTTTAATATTGTTTGCATCATGGGGGAGGGGGCTAGGATTGATGGAACTCTAAATTAGACATAAATTGAGGCCCATATAACATTTCTTATACTCATCTACCTTCCATATGCACATGAAAATATATATTAAATCTCTCCTTCTGCACTTAATATTTTTTTCTTATGCCTCAATATTTTCTTAGGAAGGTTTAAAGGTAATTTCATATTTGTGCCTAATATTGGTTATTTTTGTAGAATATTGTGAGAATATTGGGCATATTAGGCAGATTTGGACAAGGAGGTAATTTAGGGACTTGCTCCCTGCCACTGGAAGATCAAGATTGAAGTATAAATGAGCACAATGTCAGGAAATTATGGAGAAATCTTGGAGAGATTCAAGGGGTTTGTCCACCCTCCTTAACTCTCAATGGTAGCCAAAGGATCCTCATGATATCCCCTCCAAAAATTTTAATTCCAGAGGTAGCCAAGAAATTCAATACCAAGTGCACTCAAGCCATACTTCACTTGGAGTTAAGTGGATCACCCCAGAGATTCTCTCTAGCAACTCGAGTTCCAGAGGTAGCCAAGAAACTCAATCTCTATTTACTTGGAATCAAGTGGACTCAATCACCCAAAATATTCTCTCCATAAATTCGTATTCTAGAGGCAGCCAAGCAACTCAAAGAGGAGTGCACTCAATATTTGTTTACTTGGAGTCAAAGTGGACTCAATCACTATGTTTTAGGGAACTGTTGGTAGCTGCCCTTGAGGATAAATAAATTTGATCAAGAGCTAATTAGGGTCGATTCTATTCTCAGTTCGGCCATTCAATTCTAGTCCATTCAATATAGTCCATTCCATTCCATCCCATGCCATCCATTTTCCATTCTATTATGCTTTTGTTGTTTAAGACTTTTGGGATGTAATAAGACTTCATTTTAATACAATGAGTATTTAAATGAATTCTCATTGATCTAGTTATATAGAGTTGGGCTTGTGGATTAGGGCCTAATCCATGTGCCTCATCTTCTCTTCCTGTTACCATTCTTTCCTTTCTGTCATTTAGCTAGTTTGTTTCTATCCATTAGTTATTTTTTGTTTCTATCATTTAGTTACTCTTGCTTCTGATAGTTTCAAGTTGTTGTTTTGAATTGTTGCTGTAGGTTTTCATTTTCTTAATAGAATGGAGGATAAAACTCTAAAAGTTTTGGATCTATAATTCTCTTCTCATCTCTGTCAATAGAGCTTGAGGAGGGCGAACCTTCCCACAAACCCAAAAACTGGTTTATGTTCACTGTTTTATCATGCATTCTTTTATGTTTTCCCATGCATGAATATGAAGGTTTGTTTGCAGGAATAGGCATAAAAAGCCATAGAGATATTATTAATTCGTTCCACTCGATTTTCCAGTCCCTATCCATCTCTGCATTTGCTTCCAAACACCTTTGCTACACTTCTAATCCCTTCTATTTAACTTATTGCAGCTGTCACACCCTTTTATTCCCAAAAACATTTCAAAAAGACTAAGTCTGCCTTCTATTCCTTCGTTTTCATGTTTTATGGCTATCATAACTATTTTAATGGAAAAACACTTCAAAAGCTCATAGGTTGACCTCCGCCCTTTTCTTCCTCGAAACTCCCACTATCGTACTTCGCCTTTTCGCAAAATCACACATTGCAATATTTTCCCTTTTTCATTAAGACTTACCACTCTGATCATCCAATCGTGATATTGTGACCGTGCTCTGCTGCAGGTCCCACCGCCATGTCACCCATTGCATTTTGCACTTCACACCATTCAGTTGATTTTCATTAATACTTACCGCTCTTTCCACTGGTTACGATATCACATTTCGCATGTCATAGCTTTTTCCGCGTCACACTTCACACTTCGCAGTTCTTACCTCATCGCACTTCACATTTTTCTCCCGCTCCCAAACAACATTTCTTCTATCCCTTTAATTTTTCGATATTGCGATTGCGATATCGCATATCGCAACTTTTTCCTCCATCGCATCTTTGTCGTCACACTTTTCAATTCATTCCACTCCAAAGCCCTTTCTGCGCTATAATAAGGTTTTATAAGGTTTAACCCTACTCTTTCCAATTCTAAGCCTTGTTTCATGCGTTAAGCCTTCCATTAGCCACTTTAGCCCTTTTCTTACCTCCAAACTGCAAATCAACACTTTTTCAATTAGAATTAAGTCATGGATAGCTTAGTTGCATGGGTAGAAGCATGGTAGATAGAACATAGGATAAGTAGAGTGCATTTAGCCATTTGGACAAGTTAAAGTGTGGTTTAGAATTAGTTTCCTTTTTGCCATTTATTTTCATAAATATAGTTTAGTTTCTTTTCATTCATTTCCTTTTTTGCAGATTAAATTAGTTTCATTCATTTCATTTATTTTCAGAAATTCAGTTTTCCTTTCTGTCATTTCCTTCCAGCAATTTAATTTCCAGTTCTTATCATAGTTTAAGAAATAGCACCATTTCGTAAAGCAGAAGAGGATGACATGAACAAATTACATCTGCTATGTATATAGCACTGTCACCTCCAAGTTTGTATGAACCCCAGGTTGATAAAGTAAATTAGGACAGCCCCTGGGAGTTGCAGCACTCTTGGTGCAATACCAGGGCTCACCACTTTTTGGTGCCCTTGTTGGGGAGGTGTCTAGTAGATGCTTTGATTTCATTTTTAGCATTCTTTTATGCTTACCTTTCTTTTCATGCCATTTCATAAATATTAAAAAAATACAGAAAAGATCATATTTTCATGCCTCATAGGAGTAGGGATACTCATATATATATATATCTATATATATATATATATATATATATATATATATATATATATATATATATATATATATATAATACTTCTCCAATACCAACCCCCCCCACTTGACCACGTGGTGCAGTAAGAACCACATCACCATACACTTTTGAAGGTAGAAGAGATGGATGGATATGATGACAATGAAGAAGATATTATTGGGTTTCCAATTCAAGATATGGACATGAATGTACATATGAAGAACATCCCTCCATATTTCCTTCCCAACTTCCATGGTATGAGGACAGAGGATCCAGAAACATTTATCTTTGAATTTGAGATACTTTGTAGGTATTATGGCTACTTATCACACACTCAAAAACTGAGATTTTTTCGTGCAACATTGAAGGATAGAGCTCCTAAATGGTTCATGAGTATAGGTACTAATTCAATAATATCATGGAATGATATGCAAGAGACATTTCTAGAAAAATACAAAGATCGTGATCTTAGAAATTTTTTTAGAATGAACCAAGAAGAAGATGAGAGCATTGAGGATCTAATAGAGAGGTTCATGTATAATGTTAAGAGGGAAAAATTGCATCACTTAGGATTTTACACACTAAAAACCCTATTACTTATAACAATTAGGAATGAGTGGATTGATCTCCTTAATCTCATGATTAAAGGACATGTAAATCAATTGTCATTTGAAGAAATTTGTGAAACATGCAAGTGCATATCAAGAGGAAGGGAAAGAGTAAGTAAGTCAGCATCAACACTGGTAAGGCAAGATGAACTTGGAAATTTTCGTAACAACTTTAAAACAAAAATTCTTAGCAATCTAAGTGAACAAGTAGAACTGTTAATAATGAAAAATGAGAAAAAAGAATATGATGATATTTTTGTTATCCATGCAAAATCTTATGCTACTAAATGTTTTTCATCATTCCCCAGGTTTAAAATTTTTTACCAGGAAGACAATGGAGCAAGGCAATCACCAAAGAAGCTATTTTATGTAGCTCCAAGGAGACCCTGGTAGCCTAGTCAACTTGATATGATGCAAGGACCCACTTCACAATTTCAAGCTTTTTCACATACATCTCAACCCCAAAACCAATCTTGGCAACATGATTGGCAAGGTCCTTATTGGGAAAACCCTCAACATCCTCAATATTTCCATCAATATCCTCCATACCTGACTCCATGATATCCCTACCATCCACCTCCACCACAACCATAGCCTCAACCACATCCATCTCATATATCCACCCCCACTCAACTACTTGTACCACCATACCGAACCCATACAATGAAGTATCTCAGCTCACTTACAATGCTGAGGTATAACACTACCAAACATATCCTCTTGATCTAAATGGTCTACATCTTAGTTCAAGAAAGGTATTGAAAAGAAGAGATTTTCTTAATTTCATTGGAGGACAAAATCAAGAAGAAGAAGATCCAAATGAGGATATCAAAAGATTGAGGGTTGTACTTAATGAAGAGCAGAAATCAGAATCAGATGTTGAGAAAGTTCCCTCATGTTTACCAGCATTTCCTCCATGTGTTCAAGAGAACTGTTGTATCCTAAGAGACAATTCCTCGGCTGTGAAAGGAATCAGTTCTTAAGACATTTTAAAAGTGTGTCACAGAAATAATTTTATCATGAAGTCTCGGTTCTATCCCAGTGGAAACTAGTTTTCTAAAACCCTCAATGATCTGGAATAATAAAATATTTCACAATGCCATTGGTTGTTGATATCTGAATGGAAAAGAAGAACTACAGGGAAAACTCAAAGTAATATGTTGTAGACACATAATCTATTAATTTTAAGTTTCAGAGGAAATTCATGGAGAGAGGGGAAACTCAAAATAACATGTTGTAAACACAGAATCTATTAATTTTTTGTTTCAGAGAGAGTTTGTGAAGAGAGGGGAAACTTGAAATAATATGTTTTAAACATAGAATCTATTACCTTTAAGTTTCAGAGAGAATTTGTGAAGGGAGAAGAGATGGAGTGAAGGAGCGCTTATTAAGGCTATTTAACTCTTACTTACAAACGTAAATCAGAGACCAACTCCTTCTTTACTTTATTTCATTCAAGGAATAAACCACACAAAATGGCACAAGAAACACGAAACATCATCAACAGTTGTAGGAAACTTGTTGCTTCTTTCATTCACCCATCAGAAAAAGAAGTACAAAATGTAGTCCCCAAGAGGTCGAGAACTCGGAACCCTTTCTATCTCTTTCTCTCTTCCTTAGATACATACAAAATAATTTTGTAACTACTCAAGCTTCTTGAAACTCCTAGACTACCCAAAACTGTTAAAATACTTATTACATTACAATCGAGGACACCATTGTAGCTTCGATCTTAACAAATAAAACAAAATAACATAAAATATAATCATTTTTCTAAATATGATTCATTATTGATTTGTCTCCTTCTGTTTCGGTTGTGATGTCCTAACAGTCTGCATAAATGCATCTCCACCCAACTTTACCCATGCTTTTGCGTTTCGAACACTCTCATCATGTCACCTGTTACCCGGCTCTGCCTCTTCTTCTTGTGCCTGTTGCGTTCTGTCTTCTCTTATCCTTTGCTTCACGTCAGGTCACATACCTAAGTCTTTCTGCCCACGTTCATACTTTCTTCCATTATCAAGGCATAACCTCTTTTAAGACTTTTGCACGTAGTATCAGGTCTTTTTCCACCTGAGTCTACTCCCACGTTTAGCCTTTTCTTCATAAACCACTGCAAGACTTGGACTTGAAATATATTATACTCACCTCTAAAGAATGCATCGCGTCCGCTTTCTATCGCACTTCGGTGTTTCACCGATTTTACATTATAATCCTCCTTTTCCTCCTCCGATGTGATTTAACACAGGAAATGCCTTACATCCAGATTTGAAATCCTTCGGAGTTCACCTTTGAAACTACATCGTATCCAACCTCCTTATCGTACTTCACAAGTTTTAAGAATTTCGCAATATTTGCGATTTTGCAATTTCACAAATAGGGCCGAAAACCTTATCGCATGTGATGTGTGATATAATTTTCATCGCATCACCACCTCCCGTCTTTATCACATCGCAACTTAAATTGCTTACCATGCGAAGAGTTAGCAATAAACACAAAAATCGTCGATGTGTGATATGCACCAACCGTCTTCTGTGATCTGGTCTGTCCATCGCTTTCTGTCATTTCTGAAACTTGATCCTCACCGTCCATCTCTAATTCACTCTGATTTTTCGACTTGACCAGTGTGCTCACGACTTTCTCCATTTGCCGACTTGACCCGTTTAACTGCACGTGCCCTCGTGCACTGCTCTGAATGAAAACTAGCCTGACTCTACCCACGCGTTCACGACTCCTTCATGCCTTTACTTCTTTGGTTTTGGTTCGAGTGCACATGTGATGATGAATCCTCGTTGAGCTTGTGTTATCCTTTCGAGCATATCACAGGTCTTCTTGAAATTTTAACAATTGTTCCTCAATAATCTTGAATTGCTCAGAACCTCTCTTGAATTTTAGCTGGTTCAAATTAGGCTACAACATCTGGCTCCAATTGGGGACATCACTTTGGTAGCCAAGTTCTGAGAACTTGTAGATCAGTAGCCTTTATTTGGCATGGAGTCAAGGAGCACCTGTAGATTAGTAGCTGGTAATCCCTAGTATTGCACCAAGAGTGTTGTAACTCTAAGGGTTGCCCTACTTTACTTTATCAACCCGGGGTTTGTACAAACTTGGAGGTGACAGTGCTATATACACAGTAGATACATTATGTTCATGTCATACTTTTCTTCTTTACGAAAGGGGTTCTATTTCTAAGGGTTCTTAGTGAAGTCTGTCACACTTCAATGAAACTAAACTAAATTGCAGAAAAGAAATGATAGGAATGAAACTAATTTAAATTGTAGAAAATAAATGATAAGAATGAAACTAATTTAAGTTGTAGAAAAGGAAATGACTAAAAAGAAACTAATCTATATTGCTGAAAAGGAATGGCAGGAATGAAACTAGTTCTAAACCATACTTAAATTATCCTATGATCTATCTATCATGCTACCATGCTTCTAGCCATGCAACTATTGATGAACTAACTAAACTTTTAAAAGGTGTTGCTTGTAGTTTGGGGAAAAAAGTGCTAAAAGAGGCTAATGGAGGGCTTAACACGTGAAATGAGGCTTAGAAGTGAAAATAGGGGGTTTAAACCTTATAAAACCTGATTATAGTGCAGAAAAGGCTTTTGGAGTGGAATGTTTTGAAAAGTGCAATGGCGGAGAAACGAGAGTACAATTCAGGAGTGGGAGCAAAGTGTGAATTGCAAAAAGGTAAAATCTGCGAAGTGCGACAGAGTAAAAATTGCGATGTGCGAAATGTGATACGCAATCGGCAGAAAGAGCGGTACGTATTAACGAAAACCACTCACAGATCTAAAGTGAAAAATGTGACGGAGATAAAGTGATGAAATACGATGAGGTAAATGTTGCAAACTGCGAGTTGTAATGTGGTAAATGTTGCAGAGAGCGATATGCGATATCGCAATATCACAATCGGCAAAAAGAGTAGAAAGTGTTAATGGAACCAAATAAAAAGTGCGAGATGCGATTTGCGATAAGGCAAAAACTGTGGGATGCGATTGCGATAGGGATGATGTGACAATGGGACCAGAGGCAAAGCGTGATCGCAATATTGCAATTGACATTCAGAGGTGGTAAGTCTTAAGGAAAAAAGGGAAAATCCACGAAATGTGATTTGTGATATGCGATATCGCAATATTGCAATCAACAGAAATGAGCAGCAAGTGTTAAAATAAAAGGGAAAAGTTGTGAAGTGTGATTTGCAAAGTATGGTAGCAGGGAACTTGAGGAGCAAGGTGGAGGTCGTGTTTAAATGGGTTTTGAATGGTTTTTCTTTTACGTATTTTGTGTTAAGAAGGTAAGGTAACTGCGAATGAAAAAAGCAAAGGAATAAGGCAAAGTTTATGGGCTTCAGTGCATTTAGGGAAAAAGGTAAGTTCAACAGTTAAAAGAAGCGGAAAATAGGAGGGAATGGAGGCATAACAGAATCAGTTTTTGGGTCTGTGGGAAGATTCTCCCTCCTCGAGCTCTATGGATAGAAATGAGAGGGGGAGGCTTGGCCACAACTTTTGGAGTTTTTCTCCTCTACTATATTACTCATAAGCAAATAAAACTACAAAAACAAACTGAAAGCAAAGACTAAGTAGCAGTGAAACTATCAAAAGATAATCTAACTAAATGGCAGAAGAAAAACTAGCTAATGACAGAAAGAAAAGATAGTAACAGTAGAGAAGCTGAGGCACATGGGTTAGGCCCTAATCCACGAGCCCAAATCTCTAGAATTAAATCAGTAAAATGGATTTTTTCCACTCATTGCATTCAAAATGAAATCTTATTACATCCCTAAGGTCTTAAACCACAAAAGCCTAATAGCTTGCAGAAACAATTCTAAATGGAATCGAATCACTGAATAACTAACTAACTACCCCCTTTCTAGCTCTAGCTCTGCTCTATTTATTCTACAAGTCAGCTACCAACAACTTCCTTGAAAATGGTGATTGATTCCACTTTGACTCCAAGTAAGCATAGATTGAGTGCCCTTCATCTTTAGTTGCTTGGCTGCCTCTTGGAATTTGATTTGCTGGAGACTCCAAGTGAAGTATGGCTTGAGTGCACTTGGTCTTGAGTTGCTTGGCTGCCTCTGCAATTAGAATTACTAGAGGGGGATCTCATGAGGATCCTTTAGCTGCCTTTAAGAGTTAAGGAGGGTGGAAAATCCCCTTGAATCTCTCCATGATTTCTCCCTAATTCCCTGTTGTTGTGCTCATTTATTCTCCAATCCCGATCTTCCAGTGGCAGGGAGCAAGTCCCTAGATTATCTCCTTCTCCAAATCTATATAATCTACCAAATATTCTCACAATATTCTACAAAAATAACCAATATTCTACAAAAATATGCAACTACCTTATATCCTTCCTAAGAACATATTAAAGCATTAAAAAAATTATTAAGTGCAGAAGGAGAGATTTAATATATCCTTTTATGTGCATAAGGAAGGTAGATGGGCCTTATTTTATGTCTAATTTAGAGAACCATCATCACCCCCTATTAAAACTGTTGCTCATCCTATGAGCAACCTATTCATCCTACATGCCTTTTGGTTCTTCCTGAATGCTGGCTTATTTTCATTTTCTGTTTATTGGCCCATGCGTTTCTCCCCCTAATTAATCTGCTTGCTACACCTCTATCTGCAATTCATCTTGTGGGTGCTTCATTGACGTCCTTAAGTGCTTTAAGAAAATCTATTTTTCATGCCAAGAGTTGGTGGGTCCACCTTTTATTCTATTTTTAGTTTTTTTCGTTTTTTGATCTTCTTTTTTTCTTTCTCCCGTTTTTTTTCATTGCATGCAAGATAAACTTAGAGTTCAAAGAAAGGGTTAGATGATTTCATACCTGAGCCTTACCATTGATTTGTTTTTTCAGGTGATATTAAAGCTCTTGATATGGCTATTGAAGCTATTCTGAAGTTACATATGATATTATGCTTGAGGTCCTTTGGAGCTTCTGAGCACATGAAGAGGAAGTCCAAGTTTGACTACCTTTGAATAAAGTGTTGACCAAATTTTCTTTTTGTGCCAACTTGTTGTTTTCCTCTTGAAAAGGTTGGAGAGAACCTATGCTCATTAGAGAGAGATACATGGAGAAATAAAATTATTATTATTATTATTATTTTCTTTTTAATTTTTTAAGGCCTACTAGCTACCTCAATGAGGTTTTCCGCTAGTAGGTCTACCTAGGCGCCTCAAGGGAGGTTTTCACCTAGGGTCTTTTATTTACTTACTTTTTTTTTAACCCAATGACTGCCTCATGGAGGTTTTTAATCAGTTATCCAATCTCAGACGCCTCAAAGAAGTTTTCATGTGAGATTTTATTCTTTCCCTTCTTTTTCTTCTTCTTTTTCCTTTTTTTTTCACTTTCCTACTCTACTTGAAAAAAACAAAACCTTTTTCAAGTATAGGAATACTTCCAATGGAGCCATGTGCACATCAAGATGATAGATAAAATCAGGTGCACACTTGGAATACATGTTCTAACATGTACCTGAATATAAGAGATGAATTTCTTTGACTGGGATTGTAGCAAGTACTGTTGGAGAAGAGTGTGTTGTTGCAACTTAATGACTGCTTGTAACCATATGTCAATATAGTTGTGATGCAGACCATTTAGATCAAGAGGATATGTTTGGTAGTGTTTTACCTCAGCATTGTAAGTGGGCTGAGATACTTCATGGTGTGGGTGTTACACAAAATTTTGTCACTGTCCCTGCAATCCCCATCCCGCACATTGGAGGACTATTTGTGTGACTTATATAAAGTGTCATGCCTTGCAAAGACCATCATTGCATCCCTTTCCATGAAGAAAAAATTTCCTCTATTGACCTTTCTATGAGCAGGCCATCAAAAACATATGTTTTTGGGTTGGCGTTGGTAGACCGTTATGCCCTCGCATTGATCAAGTAAATTAACACTAGGCCCCGCGCCCATTAATGCTCTGTCCTAGTGAGCTATTCGCGCCAAGCTGTTTCTAGAATTTTTTTAAATATAGAGGCGAATTTTCTATGCTAACCACTTCGTGAGCGAGTCAGCTCGGGTTGCTCGCTTGCATAACCACGAACACCTTCCTTTGGCCTCTTGTTTCCACCTTTTGGGGAACCTCCCAAAGGATAAGGCCTCCCTTCCATCATTTGAGGGATCCCAACCTCCTCCTCTCCCTCTATAAATAAAGCTATCTCCCATTGATACACTAGTTGAACAGCTGAATAAATGAAGAGGAATTACTGAACATTTTGTTGGTGAGATAGAGCAGAGAAAGAGACCATTGTGCAGAGAGAGCCTAATCTTGTGTCCTCACCTCATCCGAATTCCCCGATGAACCTTCGAGACGCGCTTCGACTGAACTTGCTGAAGGAGGCTGCAATGTCAAGGCTCCGGTTGTAATCTCTTTTTTTCTATTAATATACACATGACTGATGTTTGGTTCCCATCTTGTGTTAATATGGTTTATTTTATGCAATATGTTTAATCTTCCTTGACTGATTTGCTAGTTATGAATGCAATTATTGTCTTGTATGCTGCTTTTGTCCTTTGATTTGTGTGCAGGCACCCGTGTACCATTGCTGAAGGACCACAACCTATCAAGGCAGATATCAAGAGGCCATCATTGCTATAGCTGTGACAATCGTGTTGGAATATAGGTAGGACAATCTATCCCAGCCTTTTTCATTCATTAACTAGGAACCAACACATTAGCTTGTTCCCTTGTTGCTAAACCGACTCTAGGGCTAGAGGGATCGTCTCTGTCCGCAGAGAGGATTTACCTACACAACAAGTCGGCAACTCCACTGGGGATCAGATTGAGTTTGTCGTCTCGTTTTTCATTGTAAGTTTTCCTTATCGAGTTGACTTCAATCGTTTGATTTCTTTTCTACCTTGCTTTTCTTGCTTGACTGTTTGGAATCATCCTGTTCAGCTCCAGAGTGTCAAGATTGACATTTACTCTTTGGTTTTCTCCTTTTCCCATATTTGTCCAGCTTGGCGCATTTTATTTTTGAACAGTCGCGCAAATTTGCGCTTGTTGCTTTTGTTACATTAGCGCCAATCCTTGTTTGGCACAGATAACCACCTGACAGTTGCGTCGAATCCTGTAGGATTTGGTTTGACCTTTTTCCTGAGTCTTTGGTTAGTAGTTCTTGGCTCTGGGTTGTTTCTTTGATTTTCAATTGGTCTTTTGGAATTGTTTTTTACTTTGTAGGCTTGTTATTCTCAGTTGTTTTTCCATTGTCTCATCGGTGAGGTTTGTGGCCCTAGGGTTTCTAGGTGTCTTTTTCTCACTGAGCCTTCTGATTGAAGTTCGAGTCATTTTGGTTTTCGTCAGTTTGATTCCCTGATCGATTGTGTTGGTATTTCTTGAACCTTTATGTTTTCGGTTTGTTGAATGATTACCTTCATTTTTTTCTAACTCTCCATTTCATCACTTCGAGCATAGATCACATTGCTCATTTGGGTCATTTTGAAAGCCTTCTGTTTTCTTGAAAGAGTGCATCATTGGTTTTATTGTGTTTTTATGTCTATATTTCTTTTGAATTATTCAGGTTATATATTTACATTCGTAGTGCTCAAAACTAGTGTTCGCTTTGTTTTTTAGTGCATTGTGTGCTTCATTCATTTAAAAAACAAAACAAAAAAAATTGCATTCTTTCGTTTGCATCGAAAATGAAAAAGTTCTTTTGCATAACTAGCTCTCAGTGAACTAGGAAATAGTTTCTCGTTTCTCGTTTGGTTGTATTAGGTGCATTAGTGAAATCCTTTTTGTGTTTTCGTTGATTGTTACTTTGTTAAAGATCTCTATCCTTCTCTTAGTTAGCATTCATCAAACGGAAATGGTGTTCTTTTGCATGTAGTATGCATTCAGGAATTTGAGATCCCATTCGGTAGGGCCTTGAAACTCAAACATTAATTCAATATCAACCTTAAAATTAATTCAATCAATATAAGGAAGCATTGGAACCTAACGCAAACATTTTAGAGGTATAGGATAGTGACATGTTCCAGCGTCATTAAACCTAGTAGCTTTCGGTCGCCACCTAGCTTTAACCAGCACTAGTACGGACTTGTGCTCCCCATACCGTCACATATATAAAGGCATATGCTCATAGATTCAAATCCTTTATCCATAGGAATTCAAGTTTGCTGCCCTGTAACCGAGATACACCGAACACAGCATTCGGGGAGACTACCTACACGTACATCAAGTCCTTGGTCATTTCCCTTTCATTTGATCACCAAGGTGTGTATGGAAGTTCATGGAAACTTGGTACACCCCCTTGCTTAGATTACCTGAGTAGTCATTTCGATATTTTCGTGACTCCTTAAAAAAAGTCAACCTGAAAGTGATAGAGTCACCTTTTTCCTGTTTCTCGAATCTTAAAATATGAAACGACAAAGTTTTGTTTCAATGTCTAAAAAATATTAGCTGCCCACAAAATATTCTTGGTTAAAGTTATCTTCCTTATTATTTTTGTTTTAGGGTTTTTTCCAATGGAAACTTTTCCAGAGTTTAGAAACCAAGGAATCCCCTCCGAAGGGAATCCTGATCCTTTTCCTGCTTTTCGGAATGTTGGTGCTCCTTATATGGAAAAATTGTCCCTTCCTGGGTTAACTGTTGGGTTTCCTGTTTGGTTATTCTCGACCTATGTGGTATCGAGTGTTCCGCCCACTTTAAAACCATCCCCTCCACCTGAACAACATCATGTTGATTCTAAGGTGAACCTCTCCCCTTATTCACCTATTTCTTCGTCCTCCTCTTCTACTTCGCCTAGTGAAAGTATGTATTCTAGTAACCAAGTGGCTAAGAAGAAGTCAAATAAGAGAGAGGCTAGCTCTACGGCTATTGCGCCTCAGACACCTTCCATCGATAAACCATCCAACCTTCCATGGTGTTGAAAAGTGTAACTAGGTCAGTCTTCATGTTGACTATGTAATTATGTCTATATGTAAAGAAGAAGTCAAAGTTATAAAATATATTTGGTGTACTTGCTTCATGGGTTTCATGAGCAAGATTTTTATGTAGATAGACTTATTCTTGATGTCTACTATGTTTGGCTCTTCTAGGCATAGAATATAATTATGTGTCATGTATATATATGAAGGAATTTGTCTTCAGTATATTCTCTAGATCTTGTCAAAGCCTTGTATTACATCCAAGAAGTTTATGGAAGAAAATGTCCTCAAACTGACCTCTCTCAAATGATGGAAGAAGAAGTTGTTATAAGTTGTTGAAGTCGGCCTACAAGACTACATACAGGTCGGCCTAAAAGCCGAGTCATCACCAATATATATACCTCTATTCATGTGGATATTAAGAAAAACAATTTAATGCGGATTACTCTGAAAATTACAGATAAGTCTGAGCCAAAATTACAAGAATATTTTTCAGATATATTATAGGAAGCATTTGCGGATTCAATACAAAAGGGAATTGTGGCTACCACAACAGAGACAGCGTGAATATATACTAAGAGAGTGTGAAATCTACAGCAGTGATCATGCGGATACCACAGCAGAATCTACAGTAGAATTCAGTGCAAACATATACTAAGTTATAGTGCGGATAAAAGGAAAGACTTCAATAGGGATAAATTAAGGGACAGTGATCATAAGGAAAAGAAAGAGCAATAAGGAGAAGCGGATAAGAGACAAATAAAATAAGAACAGAAGTGCGGATAAGAGACAATGATCATAATGAGAAGCGGGAGAAATAGTGAGGAAGGTAAATCCTTGATTTACCTTCTCACAGTTCAAGCAATTCAAATATAAGCATACACAAGGTGAATATCAAGGTTCTGGAAGAAAAATCTAGGTCTAAGAGTCTAATTCTGGGTCATGGTACTTTTCATTTGAAGATCAATAAGAAGAATTATTTGCGGGTTTTCCTCTCCAAGAGGGAGAGGTTTTGCCTTGGCTCTAGGAGCCTAACTTTTGTGTCTTGCGCATTTTGATAATTGACTTGATGAACAATTAACTAAGAGAAGACATAGCTAACACAAATAAGTTCACAAGTAATTATCAAGAAGAGAATTTGTATTAACCTACAACCTTCCAAATTCTCAACACACGGAAAGTCAAATTCCCTTGCATGTTGTGCAAAGGTGACCACATTCTTCGAGACTTCCTTGGCATTCCCAAGGTACTTGAAGCGTGGTCCGGCAACCTCCCGTCATTGCCTTTGGCTTCTGGAATTCATATTGATGGCACATATTTTCCTAGCAATGATAAGACTCATAAGAAATAGGGTAAGATTACGAATCCCTATCATTTGTGTGAAGGGAATCATCCCATTCACCTTTGTCCATACATGGATGAAGCCACGAGAGTGTTGGACAACCCTACTATTTCTGAATGCTACCATCCTGTTGGTTACAAGAAGCTTTCTTCGAGTCCTCCGCTAGTTGATTCAACGATCGGTCAAGAGTCATCCTTGGTCGATCTCATTCCCTCATAACTTCAAATTCATGAATCCATTCCCGACCAACCATTGGTCATGGAATCGGTCGATCTGGTTCCGCCTGTTATCACTCAGATTTTCCTTGAAGTTGTTGGGAAGAGGAAAGGGGTCCGAGGTAACCACAAACCAACTTTTAGGTACAGAATATAGCCAATCTGTACCCAAATAGGGCTCTCTCTGTATAATTTAGCTTCGTTTTGAAAGATATTAGGCTAGTTATAAAGTCCACAGATTTTGATTGAATTTGGGTGATGGAATTCTATAGCAAAGGGTAAGATTGAGTAATTTAGGCGATTGGGCTAATGGAGTCAAAAGAAAATGGCTTAACTGGATTAAGTTTCTCAACAAAAGATGGTTTCACAGGGAAAGATAATCAAACAGGGAACAATTAAAGATCTAAAGTGAATGGAATGAACTTGAAATAGGTGAAGGGCAATTAAGAATCCTTCAAAATATTCAAAAGATGGAAATTGAGTGATAATTAATAAAGAGAAATTAAGTATTCTTTACTAAATAATCAAAATGTATAAACTTGTAAAATAGGAGCAATTAAGAATTCACTGTTTAAACCAGTTCAGAAGAAAACATTTAGAATAACAACAATTGAAATCAGATTAGACTTAAGCACTTTCTGATTTATTCATTTTCGTTAATTATTCTGAAATGAAACACAGATGGTATAATAAAAAAATATAAATACTTCAAAACATAAGAGATAGATGACTTATTGATCCGTAGTTTGACACAAGAATCCTGTAAAAAGTCTTTCGCATCAATTCCTCATCCAAACAGCCACGCAAAATTTCTCCAACAACACTTTATTCCAAAATAGTCAATGTTACAGCAAAGTCTAAGAATTCACCCCTCAATACTCCAATTGAGGGAGTATTTATACAAAAAATTACAAAAAATATCTCATAAAAATTTGAGATATAATCTAGGATGACTCATAAGTATTTTACAACAAACTAGAGACAGATGGTCTCGTAGATAAGAGAAATGATAACTAATATTGTGTTGTTTCCTTCTTTTAAGAATGTGCTGGAGGCAGGCCCTATGATTTGGCTCGTTGCTGTCCTTTGTAGTAACTTTGTGCTGGATGCTCTTTTTTACTGATACTCGTTTATCTGCACTGATACTCTTTGACCTTTGTTTATCCTTTTATCCTTCTTATCATAACTTACTATAGTGAATAAGCAAAAATTCGTGTAAGGATAATTTTTACAAAAGTTATAGCATTCCTTCCCACCATTCATCTTTCGGTATTCTGGTACTTTGCAGCTTTCTCAGAGTTTCATCTGCCTCAGTATATCTAAAAAGGTAGGCTGTGTTGGGAATAAATGTTTTATCTCATGCTCGAGATAAAAAAAAAATTCCAATTTATCATGAAGATTTTTGCCTGTAGGTAATGCTGCTGCTGATGAACTAGTTGAGGAACTGGATTGGTTATCAGCATGTTTGTCCAATTTCTCAACATAACTTTCAAGGTCCATCAATTTACCTTCTGAAAATAAAGGACTGGGCAATCCTTTATTCAATAAAATATCAAATATTTTTAAGAAGGCATTGATTTCTTCTTGTATGTCAGAGCACCTTCGTTCTAGGTTCTGCATCAGAGTTCTTTTGGTAAAAACTCTTTTTGTTTCCAAAATTTTTCCTGTCCTGTCCTGAATACCAAGTTCTTCAAGTTGATGCTCGTTCTGAGTATTTAGAAAGTGGATAAGTTGATTGGCCTCTTCAGGCTTGTTTCCCAATTATTCTCTTGCTTTTAGAATTTCTTCCAGAGCTACTTTAACTAAATCATTCTGTTCATACATTATTTGAATTGAGGGGTAAACATCATTTATTGAATGGACGATGTTGTCCCAAAGAATTTCTCTTATTTCCTTCATAGGCTTCTCCAATGTGAGATCCTTCTCCAATGCTTTAACCAATTTTTCTAATCTGTTGACCTCTCTTTTTTTATCTGCAACACCCATTTTAGAGAGATCATATTTATGTTCTAAAGTGGTGAATTGTTCCTTTGTTATTTGAAGCTCTGTCACCTGGAGTTTCAATTCCTCCATTGACTTTATTAATTCCTCTGTACTTAAATTGGAAGTATTTACCTGTAACAATTCTGTTGGCTGACCAGTTGTAGATGTACCTGTAATTACCTCTGCTGTTGATGCTGGAACATTAGGCTGCTTGTCTTTCAATGCCTTTTCAAGATCTTTTTCAGTTTCATTGAGTTTCTCATTCAGTTTTAAGAGAAATTCCATCAATTCTTCTTCAGAATTTTGTTTTATGATTTCTGCAGTCTGTGGATGTCTTGAGGCTGGTAACTTCAGTTGTTTTCTCAAGGCTGCAATATCATCATCTTTCTTCTTTATCAAAGCTTCTATACCCTTGAAATCTTTTGGATTATGTCCTAATCCAATTATTATTTCCTCCAAAGCTTTTATCATGTTGTCTTTAGCTTGAGAGGAGGCTTTTTCAAGATTTAATTGAGCATTAGTATTTTCCAAAGAATCCTACAATTTCTGAGTCATCATTGATTTATCTGTCAGAGTAGAATAAATCATTTCACCGGTTTGTTTATGTAACTCAATTTGATCCAAAAGATGGATATCCTTTGCAAGGACTTCAAAATTTGTTCTGATATAATCTGCAGCTGTTTGAGGTTGTTGCACTTTAGGTTTCAAGTGACTCATTAGCATTTTTCCCTGTTGGATGTCATAGGCTGACATCAATCTTTCCTGATTCTTAGGAGCCATCTTCAAACATTGATTGTAAACTTGAAGTCTGAGTGGATCATTTCTGGCCTTTATATTTATGAATGTTCTTTTGATATCCCAGGCATCTTTCAATGGTGGTTTGAAAGATGATACTTCTACACTCTGCTGCTTTTGTAGTTCTTTTCTCAGAGAAGTAGCGGATGTCCCACTCATTGTACCTGTCTTCTGACTACCTATTTCTTCTCCTCCTTGGCTATCAGGGATTTCATGAACAGATTCTACTTCTGGAGGAGGATTTAATTTTTGTCTTTTAGCATTAGGCTGTTGTAAAGATCCACTGAGAGGGGTAGCCGCTTCAGCATCTCTCTTCTTACCCTTTCTATATTGAGAGGAGTTTGTAAAATTGACATTTCTGCCACCTTGGTCTGAGTAGGAGAAACGTGTACTTGACCATGTTCCTTAGAAGTCTGAGGTTGTTTTGTCATTGTGAATTCTTCTGTAACTTGTATATCAACCTCTTTCTCCTTTCCTTTAGATGCCACTGTAGCCAATGCACTGATTTCCTGTAAATTTTGCTGGGAAATTCCAGCAGAAGAAGGACCAATCCCTAGTCTCTGCACCTGTCCAAAAGAGTCTAGGTCAAGCATTTTTTCAAGGTCTTTCATAACATTGTAAACACTGACATGTTCACTATCTTGCTCTATCAATGTCCCTTCCATCCATTCATCCGTATTGGCATATTTTTCAATTTCTGGGATTCTTTGATGAATGTATGGTGATAATTTATTTTTCATTCTTCTATCACAAATAAAGCTGTATGGGTCATAAGGTACCCAGTAGAAAATTTTTTGTAATCTGAGATAGTCTTTTAAGATTCTTTCAGCTTCTTTACCAACATCTCTATAATTACAGATAAAGGGACCTAATTGACTTTTAATTCTGAGCTGGGCCTTTTTCTTTGCATTGCAAAATTGGACTATATCTGAATTAATCATTTGTCTGAAATACTCCAATGCAAAGAGTCTCATTGGGACATATTTTGGAAATTTGAATGGGCATAACTCACATCCATATATTCTGATTTCTGTGTGATTTTGGTATAAGTACCAATCACCAATCTTGTATTGATTTGAGAGCTGTAGAATTTTCTTGATTTCACTATTGACTCTAGGAGGGGAGACTCCTGTCAACAAAGTGGTTTCAGGGTGTACAAATAGGTCAATGAATTCATTATAGGAATAAGGGGAATCAGGGGAATTATGTGTGATTGCTGACCAAAATATTACAGACCTGGCATTACCTTTGGCATCAAGTTTTTTGACATAGAAAGGGAAAGTTTATGATTGAAAGTAAAGCATGAAATGATAAATAACAGAAGAATATTTAAATACTCTTTCATTCTCTAATCTCATAAACTGATCATGGATTTTTTCAGCAACGTAGGAAGCAAAGTCATACTTGACAGCAGGGGGCTGTCCAGGGGTAAAAATTGACATTAATACTAGGGTCAATTGATCAACATACTCACTAGTATTGAAACCCATTATAGAGGATATCATGTTCAAAATAAGCCTGCCCACATCAGTGAAAAAAGTATAACCATAAGGGGGAGGGCCTTTAGGCTGATGTTCTGGCAACATGAAGGTTTGGCAGAGGTGATTCAACTCTTCTCGAGATAAATTGGCTGATTTTTCAAGTAAATCTCCCATGGAAATGGGAGTCAGGGTTTGGCCAGGCTGAAACTGCAACATCTCGTTAATAGATTGAGCAGTTATTGGGAAAAGGATGGTTTGACTCGGGGATAAGACTGCTCGTTGGTTGGGATCATAATTTGCATGACAGTAATGGATTATCTCAGGAAAAATGTGGACTGAGGGAAGAAGATACATGGGAAGATTGGATTCCCATAGTCCAACAATGTCTAGGCCATTCACGTAGTTATCTCTGTAATGGCAGAAAATTCAAAGGGGATTTTCACTGAGAGTCGGGTCTTTAATTTGGAAATATTTGTCTGCTAAAGGCAGATAATCTAAATCTCTATGAGGGGCATTCAAAGGTGTGACATTTAGAGCCACGGGAATCTCCATTTTTTATTCTTGTGGATTCAGAAATGAAAATTCAGGTTTTGACGAAAAACAGGCACAATCACAGGTTTGGGGAGTGCAATAGTAGTTTTGGGAATTGAGGAATGAAATGAAGACTAATCTTGAACTCTGTTTCAGTTTTCGTGTGGAATTTAAAACAAAAACCAGGATTTTTTATAGAGTCAGCGGGAATTTAGGTAAATACCTATTTTCTGGGGAATAAACAGTGATTAAATAGGTGCTGGCTATGGTGGATGAATTCTGAATGCTTGATTGCAATTTTCCTCAGCAAGATGACAGTTGGTGAACTTCGACAGTTGATTTCAGAGTTCGTTGCATGGGAGACCGATAACTACACGACATAGTGAAAATGACGCGGGTTTTTGTTTTATTTTCAAAGTCAAAGGTTGGCGGGTTTTTTATTTTTTTAATGGATGAAATCAGCAAGTACGGGGGCTTTCGTCACAGGATGGAGGCGGTAAGCGGTTTCCATCGCACAGCTTTTGGGGAAGAGCGGTTTTAGGCAGAGGGCGAGTGATTCCATATGATGAACGACGCGTGGCAAGGCATTGTTCAGAAAACCGCTTGGCCATCGTGCGTTATCGTTCGGACGTGGATGCCCAGTGATATGAATAATAACCATTGATCTTGGATTGATTGATCAGACGGTCGTCGGGAGAGGGAGATGACAGGAAATTAATGGTGCGGGCAAAATGCAATTTATTAAAAATAATCGCATCGGGGATGATTTGATTGGAGGATTAAGTTTTTAATTAACCTGGAGGGTTAATTAATCCTTTTATACGACGGAGGGTCGAGTTTTATTTATTAATTGGAAATTTACCCAATTAATTAAATTTATATGGTTATTTTTCAACCAACGGGGTGGGATATTATATTAATTTGGAAATTTAATTAAAATGTTACGGGAAAAGGAGAGACTTTCATAGGGATTTAAATAATAAGTTAAAAATTTATATGGAAATGAATAAAGCGCTAAGTATAAATAATTATATTAATGTATTTAACTTATGCTTGAATGAGAAGGATTTTTTTGTGAAATATTGCACAATTTTCCTAAGTAAAATGGGATTTTACTTGGGAAAAGATTTTTTTTGAAGTGAATGAATGACATGATGAATGGTTTTAAATACTTAGGTTTTTCCAATTATTGGGCCGAGGGTCCGGTCCCTCCAAAAGTCAAGAAAATGCCTTGAGCCCCTCTGATTTTCAAATACCTTAGTACTTAGGGGAAATTAGTGAAATTTTTAGGGAAAAATGAGAAGGGAAGTTAATAATTTTAACTTTGCTTTGCTTTGAACTTTGAACTTCTTCTAGTGTAGTATCTGCCTTTGCACTTGTGATGAAAGTAAAGATTTAACACATCTAGAGTCATTATCCATCACATGTAATTTTGCAACATCATCTACCTACCTTACCTACTTTACCCTACCATTTTTTCTTCTTTATTAGGGTGCACTTAGACTGGCAAACCCTTATCACACTTTTCTTTTCTCTTACATGTAAAAATCTATCTAAGTCTAACCTTATTACATCCAAGGGCTCAGATTAAGTTGTTGAGCTCCTTTTATTACCTATCTACTTATCTGCCAATATTAAACAGTTTGGTAAGATTTTATTCTCTATTTCTAAAACATAAAATTGAAAAATGAACTAGCCAAGCTTAAACTGTTTGACTATTCATAAATTGTGGCATAGGATACAAGTTGCACACAATTATATTCATTACATAAGATCAAAAAAGTAGTGGCATTTAGACTTGCACACTTTCCTTGGCCTTTCTTTTGGTGGGGTTCATTTTCTTTTATCTTTTTTTCCATCTTTATTCTTTTCACCCTTTGATTTTCTTTTAGGGTATACCCTCTTTATATTTTTTAAATTTTTTGATTTTTTTTTGACAATATGGAAAAATTTTGCAACAAGAAAAGGTATGAACATATTACATAGCCCATCAAGTCAATCATGATATATGACACCTATTGGTATAGGAGTCTAACACCGCCCATGGTTCATCAGGTCTTTTCCATCGAGAGTGGATCTCATCTCCCTCATGTTCTTCTTGTTTCTTCAGATTCCTAGGACTTGGAGAAAGATCCTCCCGTCCCTGTGACTCAAGAATTTTCTCTTCCTGCTCCCATGTCTCTGGTCCAGGAGGATTCTCCTCTTGCTCTTGTAACATTAGGGGATGACCATCTGAGTTCAATGGTACCCCCTCCAAGTAGTTTGGTCGCTTCCTTCGATTGGAGTCAATTTGCGGGATACTGCCTTCCTTCTTATGTGCCTTTTGAGATCATGGTACAAACCTTTGATGTGGCCATACCTAGAACAATTATAGATGAAGGAATGTCTGTTAGTGTTATGTATTCAACTACTTGGCAAGATTTTGGTTCTCCACCACTTGTGCCTGTTACACGAAATTTGTTGGTATTTAACAGAGGAACCAGTCAACCGTCAGGGGTCCTTCCGGAGTGGCCTATCACTTTGGGGGGGGAAACCATCTATATAGATGTGATAGTGGTTCAAGGCCCCTTGGATTTCAATTTACTCTTTGGGCGCGACTATGCTTATGCCATGGATGCACTTGTCTCCTCCCTCTTTCGTGTGATATGTTTTCCACATGAAGGTCAGATCGTGAACATTAATCACCTTTCATTATTTAGTCCTGAGGTGGAATCTAGCCCACCATCATCTCTACCAGATTTTTATCCACCAGTTGTATCTCCCTCGCCATAGGTTTATTATGTGGCCACCTGTTCGCTGCCCTCATCCAGTGATAGTGTTGTCGAGTACCATCTACTGGGGGCATTCGATCGGGATTTCCAAGATGTTGTTCTCCCATCAGATCAAAACCTCTTGGAAGCCAGGACCTCTTATTCGTCATGATGCAAGGTCATTGGAGCATAGTTCATTTTCCTGTGTCAAGCTCCTTAAAAAATGAAACAAGCTCAAGTCAAGCTCCTTAAAAAATGAAACAAGGTCTTCAGAGCATAGTTTGTTTTCTTGTGTTAAGCTCGTTAAAAAATGAAACAAGGTGTCATGAGGATAGTTCATTTTTTATATTAGCCTCATTAAAAAATGAATTAGGTTATGAGGATAGTTCTTTTAATGTTTCAACCATGTTAATACAATGAAACACATTTTTGTTCAATTCGAGTCTTCGATCAGATCTCGTAAGATCCCAGTCAAGTCTTTCTTTGAACTTGCAATTTGAACCTTCACTCCATTCGCTTTCATTCATTGTAGCTGGACTGAAGCTTGGGGGGCATATACCTCGAATTGAGTCACCATGTTGGGGGCATGAAAAACTTATTTCAAGCATAGTTTGTTTCTGTTTCAAGCTTGTGTAAAAATGAAACCAACTTCAAGCAGAGTTTCCATGATTTCAATCTTGTGTAAAAATGAAACCATTCTTATTTTACCTCTCATGATTACCATTTTATCAGCCTATTTTTCTAGATAAACCTTGGTTTTCTCATTCCATCGTCCCCATATGCTCGATCAATCATATGCCCTTACTTGATTGTTTTACCCATTCCTGAGGAACATCTACAATGGGTGCTCTTGTTAGTGAGACTCTTGACCTTTACTTGTTCTGAGAAATTCCACCATCACCAGAACCAGTTTCTACTCTTAATACCACTCGTTCCTCTAGGAGAAGTCAACTTTTAGCTCTTTTCTGACTCTCTAAACATGAAAATATTGTTGAGGCTCTTGTTGTTTTGAACTCATTAAATGGCTGTGAAATGATATCTACCCAGTATACGTTTACCCCTTTTTCGAGCTGGGATGGATTATTTATGAAAAAGGAATACCTTAGCCTATCGTGACTAAGAGGTTCTCTCGGATATTGTTTTCTACCTTTTCAGATCTAAGGGACTACTTACGAAAGGGACCTACTGGAGTTTCCTTTTTTGCTTCTTTTCAAACTCTCTAAACATGAAAATATGTCGATTTCTTCCTTTTTCAGACTCGTTAAACCCTGATGACATCGAAAATCGTCACCATGGAGTTAATCGAGTTCCTCCTTCCTAGGGCTCGTAAAATGTACTAGGATTGATTTGTACGAAGGACAAACTTACATGACAAGCATATGTTATCCCCTTCAAGCTTGTTTTTCAAAACTAATTGGGGTACTCACTAGCAATGGTGGGGGAAAATGGAACCAGTCCCCAATCGTGTTGGTAGTATGTCACTCTTGAACATGACACTCATTTGCATTCGTGTCGAGTTGGGGATATCTCATTTTGTCATTTTTGCCTCCATGGGTTTGGGTAATCTCTTTTTACCTCTCATCTACTCTTTTCCAGTCATCATGACCTTAGATCCCTTGATGTAAAATACTGCCAAATCCAGAGTCGTGTCGCTGATATGTTCAAGAGAAGTTTCTGATTGCAGTTTTCAACCTCCCTCTGATCCTCTGTTTAGTCCTGATTCACTATCATCATGTTCCTCTGTCTCATGTCGATGATGTGGGAAACATTATGGCCCTCCTTCGACCGGGTCACTTCCTGTCGACTTCAGCTCATTATCCAGGAAGTTGACCTAGAGACTCCCTTCCAGTACCTTGGAGCTTGCATGCCTCAATGGCAAGTTCTTTGCATTCGACGATGGGTCCACATAATTGGCCTTCGATCGAGTGATTCTGTGGGTGTTCAATGCCAGATCATTGTTCACATTCCGTGGATTATACCTATTATTCCTTGAGAGCCATTTTCATTATTGGTGGTGTTTAATCAATTTAGTGTTCCTAAATTGATAACATAAATTATCAACCAGGGCTAGTAAACTGTTGAAGTGAAGTGCACCATATGTGCCTAAGTATCCTCTTCCTACTTCATTGTGTTTAGTGTTTTTCTAGTGTTTTTTGGTTTTATGTTTAATTTTTTTTTATGCTAAGGGGAAAAATTGAATTAATAGCAAAGAGGAAGAAAAGGAAATGTTACTGAATGCACTAAAACATAATTTAGTTGCAAGATCTACTCTAAACTAGAAATGATAAAAAGAACAGAGAATGCTAATCCACAGATTGTAAAGCCGCTAAGAAAGTAACTCATAACATTAAACTTAGTCCAACTCGTTTCATTAGAGATATATTGGAACAAACTGAGAAAAGGATGAGTTCTGATGTGATGAGGATCTCTTAGAAAATAATAACTTAAAACATCACAGAGAAATCTTATTCATTGTTAGAGATTTGTTGGAACAACTTGAGGAAAAGATCATCTGTAACATAGTAAGGATCCCTATGCTAAAATAACTTATGACACTAGAACTAGCTCATCCTGCAACTCACAATATTACTATTAAGTCTTATTCAGGAATTAGAGATTTCTTGGAACAACTTGAGAAAAAGACTATTTATAATATCATGAGAATCTCTTACATAATTGTAGAGCAGAAAATGTCAATAACTCAAAATAATATAACTAATTCTCGTTCATATAATAGTGATGTGTTGGAAGAGCTTGAGAACAAGAATATCTTATAAAATAATGAGGATCTTCTAAATCTAACTAACAGAACTGAAATGCAATTAACTCAAAGTACTACAACTAGATCTCATTCATGTGTTAAAGATATATTGGAACAACTTATGAGAGAAATATTGACTATAATATTATGAGGATCTTCGACGTAAGTAAACGACATAAAACATGATGCAAAAAGATGAACTCAAGAAAACTGCCTAAGTAAGAACAAAACAGAATTAAAGGTTACTTATCTAGAAAGTATGTAAAAGCCTCTTCAGATAGCAGGGGCCCTCTACTATTAGACTGGCACATGAATCTTTAACTCCTTAAAGTTTCCTTCAGAACAGCATCAAAGTTATACTCCTTTAATTAAAAATGCTCAGAAACAAAGTGTCACAGTATTTGAAAACTAAAAACATCAACTCCCTTTCTCGGTTCACCGAGTTATTTTTATAAGCAATTACATAACTGATATTGAGTAAAAATAGGCATAGGTGTATTCTACAATCAAAATCAAACTAAAACTCCTGTTGAGGACTCGTGATTTGCTGAAGGCAAATCAAGAGTCCTTATCCTTATAGAAATCTGCTTCTTGGTTTTTAGCTTTGTCCATGTGCATAATCACTTTTAGTTTCTTACTCAGTCTTCGTGGATGAAAAGGAATGATGTAGGAGAGTTTTGGAGTCTAACCATATATTTCTTTCTCTCAGATGACACCTGTAACCTGTTTAAACACTAAGATGGCTACGGAACATATGATTAGCTACAGAATGACTGCATTCTCTAGCTAAAACTGCTCAGAAACCATTAAGATAAAAAAATCACAAAAGTACAACAAGTTAGTCATTGCATGTATTCTTAAAGCGATTTTAATCATTCTTATTGATATTTTAGGCCTATAAATGATAAAGGATTGATGGAATGAAGTGGAGTTTGGTGAAAATAAAAGACATTTTTAGGGCTCAACATACCCCCACTACAAAACTTTTGCATGTCCTCATGCAATCAATCCATGTATTATGAAACTTCAGCAAGGACATCTAGCTTCCTTTTTCTGCTTTGCTTGGTGTTCAATGGTATTCTAGGCTTCCTCATGAAAAATTTGAACCTTAGATCTACATGTGCCCTGTTTAATTTCTTGTTTTTCTTCTTCAGCTTCCTACTAGCCTTATACAATTTTTTCATTTGCAGAGACAGAGTTGTGTTCATGCCACTTTTCAGTTTGACTTGTTCCCTTAAAATTTCATTTTCATTATTTTATATGCCTATTCAGTACCTCCAATTCATATTTGTCTCTTTTTAGCACTTCAATTGGAGGTTCTTGTGGATTGGGAGTTCTTTCTCTGTTTTCTGAGGCTCTTCTTTCTAATGATTCAACATAATCATAGATCTGTTGTTGGGCTTGATCTACATCTGGAGTTCCTCTATCAGGATCTTCTTCATACTGGTATTCAGGAGATCTGTCAATTGGTGTCTCTCCATCTTCAATATCTATGATTCATGCTTGCTTGACTCCTATTTTTTTCATTATGCCTTTAAGCCTATGACTTCTTCTCAGTTTAGATGGTCCCTCATTTTTCTCTTTAGCATCCTTTCTTGTTACCTTTTCCTTTTTGAGTTGTTTCTTGATTTTGGCCAATTTTTCAGAGATTATTTCCTCACTGTCTTCTTGTGTTGATATGTCAGTTTTGTTTTCAGCAACTTTTCCCCTCCTGCTTCTCCTTACAGGTTTTTCTTCAGACAGATTTTCTTTAGGTTCTTCAAAATGATTTATCAAGAGGAATTCATCCCAAATATCTCCTACCTTCTTCAAATGATACTCAATTAAAATTTTAATTAAGCCATGATGATATAAGGTAGTTTCTAAGAACTGAACCCTTTTCTGGACATTAGAAGCCATCCTTTTTAAACTATTGAGCAGGAAAAAGGGTAGATTTATCTCTTCATCTAGAAAATTCATCATGAGTATAATGTGATAAACATATAAAGTGCCAAATCTCCCCTCACAGGTTATGAACTTTTGTAGAATCAGCAACATATTTCTCCATTTATTTTTCAAGGCTGAACTAGGAATGCCTTTCTTAAATACTGAAATTTCCATACCTGGTGTTTTTAACATCTGTCTCCAGGCTTCATTGTGAAATTATTATTTTTTAAACCAACGCTCCCCTTGCCTCAGAAACTCTGTTGCTTCTGCTATGAATGACTCCGTGATGATGAACTTGATATCACCAATTTCGACCTCTGACCCATTGAATGACTGGGCAAATGACTTGGTGACCTCCTTGTGAAATCCATTGAACTTCTCCATAAACTTTAGCCATCCAATCTGCTGTAATAACTCTTTAATCTGAGGGTAACCTTCGAGATATTTAGTTCTGATTGGCTCCGACCTTACAATAAGTCCAATTGCTTCCTTTCCTCAGCCTCAATTCACTGCTCTGCTCTCCTATTTGAGGTAAAAATGGCTGTAGAGGTTTGTCTCACCCTAAAAATGGCTTCTTTGTTTCTGCAGACAGGAATTGGCTATGGAATATCATGGCATTGAGTGGATACGGAATGAGTGGAATAGAGTAAGGGTAAATCCTAAGAATGATTGAGTTTAAGAGTTTGTCATGGAGTAAAAGACCGCGGAGAAATATCATGAAGATTTTCAAAATCATCAATGAATGTTTCGGTCTAATGACGTGACCTAATAGGTCACTTCAAGTACTGATCGTTAACTTCTAATTAATGATGGTTTGATATGGAGCGGAATGGAAGGGATTTGTTCAAGGATTTTATGATAGGCATGATCAATTCGAATAACAAAATAACTTTATGAAACATACATATGACTTAACCATATTATATCTTTCATAATTTTCTATCAAAAATAATTTCACACACAGTTTTACCTTAGCCCTTTTTTTGATTTTTTTGCTGATTTGATATGCTTTTTCTTTCATCTGAAAATTATTGATCTTTTAGAGTCCATAATCCTTTTGATTTTGCTTGCTGAAGTAGGTTTGCAGGATCAATTGGCTGCAGAACAAGTGCCTGCTGAATAGATGGCTGCAGAAAAGATGGTTGTTGAATAGCTGGCTGCAGAATGTACCTGTAAAAACTTTGAGACATGGAATGAAATGAAATGAAATATGGGTCGAATGAAGTATGGAATGAAATGAGATGGATCATGAAATGGAGTGGAATGAAGTATGAATGAAATGAAATATGATGGAATGAGATGGACCATACATTTGGAGTGGAATGAAATATGAAAAGTGAGTCTGCAAATTATGATTTTATGATACTTGATTGCAGAAAAAGAACAATTTTGAAAATCTAAAGTATCAGAAGAATTCTGATTTTCACCTTATCTTTTCTGTATAAACATGCCAATCAATGATTAGTTTTCATGTTTATACTCTGTTTTTTTTTTTTTTTTTTAAAAGAAAATACAATTAAGTTGATGAAGAAGAAGAAGGATTCTTCTTCATTAAATTCACATCACTACTTTCTTGGAATTTATTGAAAAATTCTTCTCTTGAAAGTGGCTTATGATACAATTTCAATCTGTGACCATTTACAAGAAAACCACCTTATCTTCATCTATTATCCTGATTTTTATTGCTCCATTGTCAAAGATTTTCACAATTTCATATGGCCCAAGCCAATGAGTTTGAAATTTACCTTGAAAATCTTTGAACTTTGAATCAAACAAGAGGGCCCAGTCACCTTCTTTAAATTTATTTTCCTTAATTTACTTATCATGCCATCTAGTCCTTTTTTGTTGGACTATATTTGTTCTCTGGACTGCATCCTGTCTGATCTCATCCAATTCATTAATCTGCTCCAATCTGTGATTTTGTGCCTCTATTAAATCAATTCCTAGCTAGACTGCCATTTTGAAAGTTTGAATCTGAAACTCTATGGGAAAAAAGACTTTTTTTCCATAAACAAGTTCATAAGGGGTATGACCTATTGTGCTTCTCCATGTAGTCCTATAGGCCCACAAGGCTTCAGGAAGCCTGTCTACCCAATCTCTTCTATGTAAATGAACAGTCTTTGTTAGGATCCCTTCAATGACCTTATTGGTAGATTCCACTTGGCCATTTTCTTGTGGATGATAGGGAGTGGATTTTTTGTGTCTGATTTTTTACTTCTCTACCATTTGTTCCACCAACTTCGATGTGAATTGAGCTCCTTGATCTGTAAAAATTTCTCTTGGGACACCAAAATGAGTAAAAATATCCTCAAAAAGAAAATTAACTACAGATGCTTCAGTAGTAGAAAGTAATGGCTTGGTCTCTACCCATTTGGTAACATAGTTAGTGCAAACTAATATATATTTATTTTGTTTTGATGGAGGATTAATAGGTCCTACAAAATCTAAAGCCCATTTCTCAAAAGGTTCAATATGTACCTGAGGCTGTAATGGCATCTCACTTGAAGGAGAAGGTTTCCCTACCCTTTGGCAGCTGTCACACCTTTTTACATACTCTTTAGCATCTTTAAAGAGGGATGGCCAATAATATCCTAAATGAAGGATCTTATAAGCTGTCCTTTTATCAGCAAAGTGTCCATCACAAGGTTCATCATGACATGCCTTGAGAATCTCAGGCATCTCATCTTCTCGAACACATCTCCTAGTAATAAAGTCTGGACCTGTTTTGTATAACTCATTAGCAACCCATGAATATTTTGCACTGTCATAAATAATATTTCTTTTATCTCTTGCATTCATAATTGAAGGAAATTTCCCAGAAACTAGATAATTGGCAATGTCAGCAAACCAAGGAGTTTGAGTAGAAATTGCAAAAAGATATTCATCAGGGAATTGATCTTCAACTGGAGTATTGTCTTTAATGTTTTGGAGTCTAGATAGGAAATCAGCTACTGTATTTTGTTTTCTAGGCCTATCTAGAATGGTGATGTTAAATTCCTGTAAAAGCAATAACCATCTTATGACTCTGCCATTAGTAATTGATTTGTTCATTAAATATTTAATTGCAGAGTGATCTATGTGAAAAAAAGTTTCATAGCCTATTATATAGTGTCTAAATGTTGAGATTACAACAAGATGATGAGCTTAGTGGAAAGAAGTCGCCTTCACTAAGTGGGCCCGCAGGCTATTTTTGGCGCAAATTCTATTTTTAGACATTTGGATCATGTTCTATGAGTTGCAGGATGCTATTTGTGGATTGGTTGGTCAAGTCGGAAAAAATAGATGGACTTCTATTTTTACACATACTGGGCAGAATCTATTTTTAGATTGCCAGTCTAAAAATATATATGTCGAATATTATTAGCTCTTAATAATATTTGGACTCTAAACAATATCTTATTCTCTTGGAGCACTTCAGTTAAGTGCACAGATGTGGCACAGGAGCTGACAGAAGGAATTACGCTATTCCTGAGGGTTAAGTGGAGCTATTGCATGGATACTTCAGTTAGAACTCATGTGACAGAGTTTGGTGGAGTTGATTGAGGAAGTTAGTGGAGTTGTATTCAGTTTAAATAATCTAAACATAGTTGAGCTATTTGTATCTAGTTTAACTGATTGATACAATTAGTGAGAGTGGTGTGAATTAATTATTAATTAATTCACTAATTATAAAATCATTAATCAACTAAATAATGCATCAGTTAACTTCAGTGCATGGACAGTTTCAGTGGAGACCAGTGCAGAAATAGGTGAAAGAGCAGGTTAACTATCAGTTGTGACTATACTGTTGCTATTTGCAACACACAGATAGGTGGAGAAGCCCATGAGGATTGCGCAATACAAGCCAGGTGGTTTATCTATTTAATGAAGCCATCCCATAGCATTGAAAACGCAATAGAGGCTGGCTATCAAGTGGCAAAAGATTGGAGCATGTATTTTGCTAGATCTAGCTTGATAGTGTGTAGCAATTGAGGGTGTGCATGAGAGCTTGTGAGGAGCTTTGTACTATGATTGTTACATGATCTCCATGACATATAATATACAGATAGTTTGGGTTTTCATCTTTAAGCTTTCCCATTAAATACTGTGTTCATATGTGTGATTGTTTGTGGTTTTAATGTGTTCATGCAATTGATTTTATTTCCGCATGTGATGATCAATGGTAGAAGAGATTCTGTATTATGCATGAAGCTAAAATAGTGTGTGATCAGGAGAATCTCGATGGATAACATATCAGTTATTCAAATTTCTACATGGTATCAGAGCGATATTGATCATTGGAGAAATTGCAAAGCATTGAAGCGATTGAGTTTTGTGCTGGTGGAATTTGAATTTGCAGCAGTGTTTTCTTGGTGTCGAAGTTGAGATGTCTTTCAACGGATTGCGATTGGAGTATGCCCTTGAGGGAAGCTCGAATTATATTTCATGGAAGGACAGGATGGAGGCGGTTCTGGATGACAATGGGTTGAAGGAGTTCATAGATGCAGAAATTCCAAAGCCTACTTCTAGTGATGCTGCCGAACTTGATGCATGGCAAAAGAAGATAGCAAAGTGTCGAAGGATTCTATTGGAAGGTGTGAAGGATCACATAGTGTCCAGCCTTCATGGTAAGGCTTCTCCATTCTTGATGTGGAAATATTTGAAAGATTTATTCCAAAGCAAGAGCAACCAGAGGAAGTTGGCACTCAAGGATAAACTCAGGAACATAAAAATGGAGAAAGGTGACAGTATGCCCAAGTATCTCACGAAGTTTGTCCAATGTAGGGATGAGCTGGGAAGTGTGGGGGTGACTGTTGATGATGAGGACTTGGTGAGCTTGGCTCTCCTAGGGCTTCTGAAGAGTTGGCACTCCCATCGGGACTCCAATAATGGCTCCGGAGAAATTTTCTGTCACGGAGCGACTTTGGTCGAATCTTGTGCAGAGATAAGACGGGCACTGTGGACTGATTCTTCACCAAATAACTCGATGAAGAGAATTGCGCTTTGGTCGGGCCAAAGCAAAAGAAGGGGAAGAGCAAGAAAGCCTCAATCCGGTGCGAAAGGCAAGAAGCAGACATGTCCAAGGTGAAGTGCTTTCACTGTCACTCAACACCTGACATTACGCCAATTGTCCACGAAGAAGAAAATAAGCAAAAGGTCGATCGTAGCTGGAGAGGCCTTAGCCTTGCATTTTGAGCTAGATTTTTCACTGATTGCATGCTTGGTCTCAAGTGTGATGGGTTCAGTGTGGTTTCTTGATAGTGGTGCGTCTTTTCACATGACAGGAGATCGAGATTTTTTTACTGATCTGGATGAGAAAGATCTTGGAGTGCACATCGAGATGGGCGATGATGGTCGATACAGTGCGATCGGTATCGGTACCATTTCCTTTGAGAGGGAGTTTGGTAAACCCTTCATATTGAAAGAAGTGATGCATGTTCCAGGATTGAAGAAGAATCTTATCTCTGTGGTGATGTTAGAAGACAAGGGATATGATGTTGTCTTTAGCGAGGGAAAGGCTTTCCTGTGCAGTAAGGCAATTGGTGAGACTCGAAGGATAGGGTTTCGAGTTAAGAACCTTTATCATTTGCAGGTATATGGCTGCGCAGAAATGGCAGGCAAGGCAGAAGGAGTGGTGAGCCGGGATGATGGCAAGTTGTGGCACCGGAGATTGGGCCACCTTCACCATGGAGCTTTGAAGATACTGCAGCAGATTTATATTGGGCTTCCTAAAGGCACTCTTGCACAGTCAGATCATTGCAAGGGGTGTACCTTGGGAAAATTTGTGAAAGCCACCTTTCACGAGAAGGATAGTCACGCCACTACGATCCTTGAGAGAATTCGCACAGACGTGTGTGGACCTTTCTCAGTAGCTTCGACAGCAAAGCACAGGTATTATGTGATATTTGTTGATGATTTTTCTCATAAGTGCTGGATCTTCTTCATGCAGAAGAAGAGCGAGAAATACTCAAAGTTTTGTGAGTTCAAGGCACTGGTTGAGAAAGAATCGAGGAAGTAGGTGAAGGCTCTTAGGAGAGACAATGGTGGTGAATTCATCTATGGCGAATTCAAGGACTTTTTCAGTGCAGAAGGAATTCGAAGAGAGCTCATAGCACCTCATAACCCACAACAGAACGGGGTTGCTGAGCGGAAGACCAGAATGATCGTGGGTGCTGCACGGGCTATGTTGCATGATCAGGGCCTTCCTATACACTTGTGGGCTGAGGCATGCAATACTACAGATATGTGCAGAACCGTTGTCCTCACAGGATACTTGGCATGAGTACACTCGAGGAGGCGTTTTCTGGTAAGAGGCTTGATATTTCCCATTTGAGGATTTTTGGTTCACGTGTTTACATTCATGTGATGAAGGATGCCAGGAAGAAGCTGGGGCCAACTGCGGATGTTGGGATATTTGTTGGGTACATTGATACGCCCCATAACTATCGTGTGTATTTTCCAAACAGTCGCAAGACTGTTGTGCGACGGGATATCAAATTTCAGGAGGAGAAAGCCATGAAGTGTTCGCTTGAGAGGGAGCCACACTTGCATGCAGATGAGGAGCTATTAGTTCCTAAGGATGAGCCTCAGGATGTGGATCAGCCACAAGAGGAGGTTCATGGAGTGGAAGAGACCACTCATGCAGCACCAAACGATCGTAGGTGGAAGCGCACTAAGGTAAGCCGAGCGACCGTTCAAGATGCAGAAGGTTGTAGGAGCACCTACATCATAGCGCTGGTACAGAGACACTCACCCGACCGGTATACCGGATACATGGCTCTTATGAGCAAGTGTATCAAGACAGAGCCATCCTCTTCGAGAAGGAGTGGAGGACCCCGCATGGGTAGATGCCATGGTGGAAGAGTATGATTCGATTGTCAGAAACAGTGCATGGGAGATTGTCCCAAGACCGGAGGGGAAATCAGTGGTGGGTTCGAGATGGATCTACAAAGTGAAGCAGGCATCTGATGGGAGTGTGGAGAAGTACAAGGCAAGATTTGTTGCCCGAGGCTTTTCACAGATTGAGGGGATCGATTATGAGGAGACCTTTGCACCTATCGCAAGGTATTATTCCATACGGACGATTCTTGCTCTCTCAGTGTAGATGGGGTGGCACATTCATCAGATGGATGTGAAGACTGTGTTCCTCAATGGAGTCATTGAGGAGGAGGTGTACATAGAGCAGCCCGAAGGTTTTTGAGATCTTCAGCAGGCTCAAGAGAGCGTTGTATGGGTTGAAACAATCACCTCATGCTTGGTACACACGGATAGACAGTTATTTCACCGGAATTGGATTCTCCAAGAGTGAGGCGGATCCGAACCTATACCAGATAGTGGTGGAGGGTAAGTTGCTGATCATTGTACTTTATGTAGATGATTTGATTTTGACGGGTGATGAGCTGTTGATACTCTCATGCAAGGATGATCTGCAAAGAGTTTGAGATGAAGGACTTGGCCTCCTTCATTTATTCCCGGGGATTGGAAATTTGGCAGCGCAGTGGTGGACTGTTTGTTTCTCAGGGTAAGTATGCTCAGGAGATACTGGAGAAGTTCAACATGAATGGCTACAATCCTGTTGATACTCCTCTTCCTGGTGGTTGGAGGAAGGAGGATGCTACTTCAGCAGAGGTAGTGGATGCCACTGTTTATCGACAGTTGGTGGGGTCGCTTATGTATCTGGTCAATACACGACCTGATATATGCTATGCTGTTAACCAGCTTTCGCAAGCTATGGTTAAGCCTACCAAGCTCTTCTGGAAGGAAGGAAAGCATGTATTGCGTTATCTTAGAGGCACATCGGGATATGGCTTGTGGTACAGACAGGAGGATGAGGTGAAGCTGTGTGGCTTCACGGATCTGAAGATCAATACATCGTAGATTGTGTGTACGAAGATCATGTTACTTACACCTAATGGGAGGATCGATGCCGATATCTCACGAAGGCGCTCACCAGGAGAAAATTCGAATACCACAGAGGCAGGATAGGGGTGGTAGATAATCCTTATCTTGTTGAGAGGGAGTGTTGAGATTGCAACAAGATGATGAAGCTTAGTGGAAAGAATTCGCCTTCACTAAGTGGGCCCGCAGGCTATTTTTGGCGCAAAGTCTATTTTTAGACATATGGATCATGTTCTATGAGTTGCAGGATGCTATTTGTGGATGGTTGGTCAAGTCGGAAAAAATAGATGGACTTCTATTTTAGACATATTGGGCGGAATCTATTTTTAGATTGCCAGTCTAAAAATAGATATGTCAAATATTATTAGCTCTTAATAATATTTGGACTCTAAACATTATCTTATTCTCTTGGAGCACTTCATTTAAGTGCACAGATGTGGCACAGGAGCTGACAGAAGGAATTACGCTATTCTTGAGGGTTAAGTGGAGCTATTGCATGGATACTTCAGTTAGAACTCATGTGACAGAGTTTGGTGGAGTTGATTGAGGAAGTTAGTGGAGTTGTATTCAGCTTAACTAATCTAAACATAGTTGAGCTATTTGTATTCAGTTTAACTAATTGATACAATTAGTGAGAGTGGTGTGAATTAATTATTAATTAATTCACTAATTATAAACACATTAATCAACTAAAGAATGCATCAGTTAACTTCAGTGCATGGACAGTTTCAGTGGAGACCAGTGCAGAAATAGGTGAAAGAGCAGGTTAACTATCAGTTGTGACTATACTGTTGCTATTTGCAACACACAGATAGGTGGAGAAGCCCATGAGGATTACGCAGTACAAGCCAGGTGGTTTATCTATTTAATGAAGCCATCCCATAGCATTGAAAATGCAATAGAGGCTGGCTATCAAGTGGCAAAATATTGGAGCATGTGTTTTGCTAGATCTAGCTTGATAGTGTGTAGCAATTGAGGGTGTGCATGAGAGCTTGTGAGGAGCTTTGTAATATGATTGTTACATGATCTCCATGACATATAATATACAGATAGTTGGGGTTTTCAGCTTTAAGCTTTCCCATTAAATACTGTGTTCATATGTGTGATTGTTTGTGGTTTTAATGTGTGCATGTAATTGATTTTATTTCCGCATGTGATGATCAATGGTAGAAGAGATTCTGTATTATGCATGAAGCTAAAATAGTGTGTGATCAAGAGAATCTCCGTGAATAATATATCAGTTATTCAAATTTATACACTCCGAATTTATTTATGCATGAACAATGTGCTTCAAGAACTCTTTTTCGCCCACAAGTAATGCCTAACTCCGATAAACAACGCACTTAAGCAGTAGATGGCATAATGAATCAGTCTTTGTCCCAATACACCCAGTCAGACCGAGGCATCTCATGGGAAATATGAAAAGGTAATTTCCAGTTAGGTCCCCTCAAAATAGGTGCTTCAGAGATTTTGTTTTTCAGGGTCTCATAGGATAACTAGCAATCAGGATTCCACTTGAATTCACAGTCCTTGGTAAGTAGTTTGAAAGGTGGAGATGCTATCTTGGTGAAATTTTCTATAAATATCCTGTAATACCCTATGAATCCTAGAAAACTCCTAACATATTTTTGACAAATTGGAACATATAAGCTAGAGATGACTTCAACCTTTGACTCATCAACTCTGATCCCATCTCCTGAAATGTGATGCCCCAAAACAATCCCTTCAGTAAACATCATGAAACACTTCTCATGACTTAATGAAATATTTGCTTCTTTACATCTCTTTAAAAAAATTTCCAAGTTTGCTAAGGCTTCTTCAAATGTGTTTCCATAGACTGTGAAGTAATCCATATATACCTCTACACAGTCATGTATTAGATCTGAAAAAATTCCTAATACTGACCTTTGAAATGTTGCAGGTGCATTACATAGTCCAAATGGAAATACTCGGTAGGCATAGGTACCCCAAGGACAGGTAAATGTGGTTTTGTCTTGATCTTCAAGTGCTACTTGAATTTGATTATAACCACTAAACCCATCTAAAAATGAAAAGTACTTTTTGCCAGCTAATGTGTCTAACACCTGATCTATGAAAGGTAGGGGAAAATGATCTTTAAGAGTCCCTTTGTTTAATTCCCGGTAGTCAATACATACCCTCCATTTACCATTTTTCTTTGGTACAATTACCAAAGGAGAAACCCACTGACTATCTGAAATGGGATAAATAAAGTTGACATTTAACAATTTCTGCAATTCTTCTTTAACAATCTCCCTAAGGTTTGGATTCATCCTTCTCTGAGGTTGTCTGATTGGTCTAAAATTTTCCTCTATGTAGATGTGATGAGTTCAAGTCTTAGGGTTTATCCCTTTCATATCAGTGTACTCCCATGCATATGCAGAAGAATGTCTCTGTAACATTTTGACTAGCTTTTCTTGTTGAAATTTCTCTAGGTTCTTATTTATGTTTAAAGTTTTACTTGGAAATATCTCAATTGTAGAGCTACCAAATTTATCCATGGAGTAAAGAGACATTTGTCTTGATGATAAAAACTCAATGTTGGACTCTTCTTGAAATTGTTCATGTTTGTATTCTGAAGAGGATTCAAAATTTTCTAAGGTATTTAGAATCTGGCTATCTTCACTAATTTCTGAAATTGTGAAGAGAGGTTGTATGTCTTCTTCATCCTCAATCCATTGAGTATCATCTAACTCTGTAATTGTTCTTGCTGGAGGATACAAGGTAAATTTCTTGGTTGAAATACCATCAAAGATATACATATCACCGGATCTACAGCTAATGAAGGCATCAGCTATAGCTAACCAAGGTCTTCCTAATATAATAGGATGTCCTCCTAGATTATTTTTAGGAGTTAGGATCATGAAATCCACAGGATACTCCCAAGAATTTAAGGACACTGGAATGTATTCTATTACCCCATCAGGTTTAATCACAGATCTATCTGCTAATTGTAATAATGTGGGTGTAAAAAGAAGATTAGGAAGTTTTAGTTTATCCATGATTTGTCTACTCATGATATTAATTTCTGCTCCTAAATCAATAAGTGTGTTTTGGATCTCAGTTCCATTGATGTGTATTTTAACAACTGAATTTCCTGGGTCTAGATACTTTGGAATAGGAATCTTACCCATCATGATGTCTGCTATTTTTCCTACTAGTTGAATTTTCTTTGTCTCTTTTATTCTTTTTCTTGTTTTTTTCATGCTCAACTTCTTTATTGTCTTTGCTAAGATTGGAATTTCCTTGGTAGCTTGTAATAATGGGATCTTAATACAAACATTCCTTAGCTCATCTAGGAAATCATAATTAGGCACCATAATTTGTTTCTCTACACCCTTATCAATTTGTAATCTTTCTGGAAAGGGAGGTGTAGAGGTGAATGTTGATGGCTGCTCTAATATAGGAGTTGAAATTATTGGTTCTTTTTGTTTTTATTTTTCAATATTTGGGTCTTAAAAGGATGTGCTCTCTTCAAGACTTTTATTTACCCATAGAGAATCTTCCTCAGAGTTGTTTTTCTCTTGTATGATTACAAAAGGTTTCTTCTTTTCAAGTATTCTTCCAGACCTAAGTTGAACATCATTAAAGTCTAAAGGAGTGATCAAATAGGTTGGGAACTATTGACCTTCTATCATGTATGTGTTCTGAGGATTTTTGTTGTTGGGGTTTGGTATAGGTTGGGCAGGTAACTAATTTTATTTTTGAGGAAATGGTAATGGAAGTGGTGGATTTTGATGTTGTGGATTTTGTTGAGAGTTTTGTTGAGGGTTTTGTTGAGGAGGAAAATTTGGATATGGTGGATAAGATGGTGGATATTGATAATACTGGGAGTATCTTCCATAGGGATTTTGTGCCCAAGTTTGAGATTGATTTTGGAATTGAGGCCAAGGTTGCTGCCAAGAGTTCCTATTTGGTGGGGGTTGATTATACATCTGATCATTGAATCCTTGTGCTTGAGGTCCTTGCCAAGGTCTCCTAGAGACAAAATTGAGAGATTATGTGCAATTTGTAGGGGTTTCTTCTTGGAAGATAGCTTTAAGACCAGGAAGTGAAGGAAAACTCTTGGTCTCATGTTTTTCTGAACAAATTGCACAAGTCTTTACTATTTTTGCATCCAAAGGGCACTCTCTCAAGGCATGCTTCTTTCTACATTTGGGACAAAAGATTGCTAAGGCATCAGATTTAGCTTTTTTCTTGTTTTGTAACTTAAGGGTGTCTATTTGTTCACTAAGACTCCCTAAAATGTCAGATTTGAATTCATCAAGCATATGTCCTATTTTTGCCCTACTTACTGTCCCAGAAGCAGACTTACTTGCCCTTGCAAGAGCAGGGTCTCTTGTTCCTTTTACAGTTTTAGATTTCCCTCTTGAAAGGTTGATACATAATTCAGCTATTTCAGGTAATGTGAGCTGAGATATATCCCCTTTTCCCATCATATTAAGGATATCTATCCATTCATCCCTAATTGTCTTCAACAAGAGAGCTTTCAAAGTATCTTGGTCTAAGCTTTCCATTTTTGTTCTCTTGATGTTATAGTTAAATCTTTCCAAAAAATCTTCCAGATTTTCATCCTCTTTTTGTACCATTTTGAAAACTTCCTCCTTATGGTTGATTGGCATACAGTAATCCAAATACCTCTCTAGAAATTCTTTTTTCATATCTTCCCATGTCCTAATAGAACTATTGATTAAACTCATAAACCATTTTAATGCTGCTCCTTTCAATGTTGAAGGGAATAGTTTAAGTTTTTGGGCATCTTGTAAGTAATCATAGGTTCTACATAGGACTTCAAATTCAAATAGGAAGGTTTTAGGATCTTCACTTTTGAGTCCATAAAAGTTTGGAAGGACAGAGGGTGAAATATTTTTCATAGTTGCATTGGTTTCTTCATCTATTATAGGGAACCCAAAAAAGCTTCCCATTTCCCTTCTACCTCTTCCTCTACCTCCTTCTTCACCTCTACCTCCTTCTCCTTCTGCACCTCTACCTCCTTCTCCTCTACCTCTACCTCCTCCAAGTAGTGTATGTTCTCCATTAAAGACTCCTCCTCCCCCTTCTTCTGCCATGGTAGATTCTTCTGTGGAAGTGAAAAAGGTTATGTCTCCAGCAGGGGTCCTTGGATCTTCTTCTATGACGGGTTCAGTAGATGAAGTGGGAGATCTTTCTGATGGAATATCTGATCTTAGGACTTCTGGAAGTCTATGACCGGTATAGTATGGAATGTGGGTTTGAGTTGGAGGTGTGCTGCCTCTTGGTCTTGGTGGAATGAGTGGTGTTCTGGGAATCAAGCTTCTGCTTCTTATAAATCTACCCCTTGAGTCTCTTTCTCTACGCATATCATTGTTTTTGGGAGGTAGGAAATAAGGCTACCTAGTTACACTTCCCCGGCAACGGCGCCAAAATGTTTAATCAATTTAGTGTTCCTAAATTGATAACATAAATTATCAACCAGGGCTAGTAAAATGTTGAAGTGAAGTGCACCATATGTGCCTAAGTGTCCTCTTCCTACTTCATTGTGTTTAGTGTTTTTCTAGTGTTTTTTGGTTTTATGTTTAATGTTTTTTTTTTATGCTAAGGGGAAAAACTAAATTAATAGCAAAGAGGAAGAAAAGGAAATGTTATTGAATGCACTAAAACAGAATTTAGTTGCAAGATCTACTCTAAACTAGAAATGATAAAAAGAACAGAGAATGCTAATCCACAGATTGTAAAGCTGCGAAGAAAGTAACTCATAGCATTAAACTTAGTCCAATTCGTTTCATTAGAGATATATTGGAACAAACTGAGAAAAGGATTAGTTCTGATGTGATGAGGATCTCTTCGAAAATAATAACTTAAAACATCACAGAGAAATCTTATTCATTGTTAGAGATTTGTTGGAACAACTTGAGGAAAAGATCATCTGTAACATAGTAAGGATCCCTATGTTAAAATAACTTATGACACTAGAACTAGCTCATCCTGCAACTCACAATATTACTATTAAGTCTTATTCAGGAATTAGAGATTTCTTGGAACAAGTTGAGAAAAAGACTGTTTATAATATCATGAGAATCTCTTACCTAATTGTAGAGCAGAAAATGTCAATAACTCAAAATAATATAAATAATTCTCATTCATATAATAATGATGTGTTGGAAGAGCTTGAGAACAAGAATAGCTTATAAAATAATGAGGATCTTCTAAATCTAACTAACAGAACTGAAATGCAATTAACTCAAAGTACTACAGCTAGATCTCATTCATGTGTTAGAGATATATTGGAACAACTTATGAGAACAAGATTGACTGTAATATTATGAAGATCTTTGACGTAATTAAACGACATAAAACATGATGCAAAAAGATGAACTCAGAAAACTACCTAAGTAAGAACAAAACAGAATTAAAGGTTACTTATCTAGAAAGTATGTAAAAGCCTCTTCAGATAGCAAGGGCCCTCTACTATCAGATTGGCACACGAATATTTAACTCCTTAAAGTTTCCTTCAGAACAGAATCAAAGTTATACTCCTTTAATTAAAAATGCTAAGAAATAGAGTGTCACAGTATTTGAAAACTAAAAACATCAACTCCCCTTCTCGGTTCATCGAGTTATTTTTATAAGCAATTACATAACTGATATTGAGTAAAAATAGGCATAGGTGTCTTCTACAATCAAAATCAAACTAAAACTCCTGTTGAGGACTCATGATTTTCTGAATGCAAATCAAGAGTCCTTATCCTTATAGAAATCTGCTTCTTGGTTTTTAGCTTTTTCCACGTGCATAATCACTTTAAGTTTTTTACTCAGTCTTCGTGGATGACAAGGAATGATGCAGGAGAGTTTTGGAGTCTAACCATATATGTCTTTCCCTCAGATGAAACCTGTAACCTGTTTAAACACTAAGATGGCTACGGAACATATGATTAGCTATAGAATGACTGCATTCTGTAGCTAAAACTGCTCGAAAACCATTAAGATAACAAAATCACAAAAGTACAAGAAGTTAGTCATTTCATGTATTCTTAACACGATTTTAATCATTCTTATTGATCTTTTAGGCCTATAAATGATAAAGGATTGATGGAATGAAGTGGATTTTGGTGAAAAGAAAAGACATTTTTAGGGCTCAACAGGTGGTTTCTCTCGTACATGTTAACAACTTTCATCATTGGTTGGTAATCAGGTGACTTTCTTGCATGTTCGACTTCAGCTCACATATTTGCATGCTTGAATTTGTACTTGTTCGGTCGAGATGGAGCGCAAGACCCTGGGTTTTGTCTGATAAGATCCCAGCTGCGGGATATTGTGGTTTATCATGACTTTATGCATGACTCTTTGATTGGATGGTTGCAACCATACGTGAGTCTATTTTTTGATTCTTATTGTTGGATGGCTACGTCCATACCTTGGATCCCAGTTTTTATGTACTCTATTATGGATGGCTGCACCCATGCCACATGATCATGTATCAGAGATATTAGTTGTATTTTTACTTAGAGGTCTTCCAACAGCGGTGTTTGGTTTGAACGCGTTCTCGTAAAGCATTTCACCCTCCCTCTCTCTTGGACCTCATGCTTTATGGGGCATCAGTTACAAAACATTTTGTCATCGTCCCTACAATCCCCGTCTCGCACATTGGAGGACTATTTGTGTGAGTTATATAAAGTGTCATTCCTTGCAAATACCATCATTGCATCCCTTTCTATGAAGACAACATTTCCTCTCTTGACCTTTCCATGAGCAGGCCATCAGAAACATATGTTTTTGGGTTGGCGCTGGTAGACCATTATGCCCTCGCACCAATGAAGGAAATTAACACTGGGCCCCACGCCCATTGGTGCTCTGTCCCAGTGAGCTACCTGCGCCAAGCTGTTTTTGGAATGATTTTTAAATATAGAGGTGAAGTTTCTATGCTAACCACTTCGTGAGAGAGTCAGCTTGGGTTGTTCACCTGCATAACCACGAACACCTTCATTTGGCCTCTTGTTTCCACCTTTTAGGAATTTTCCCAAAGGATAAGGCCCCCTTCCATAATTTGAGGGATCCCAGCCTCCTCCTCTCCCTCTATAAATAAAGCTATCTCTCATTGATACACTAGTTGAACAACTGAATAGCTAAAGAGGAATTGTTGAACATTTTGTTGGTGAGATAGAGCAAAGAAAGAGACCTTTGTTGAGAGAGAGCTTAATCTTGTGTCATCGCCTCGTCCCAATTCCCCAACAAACCTTAGAGACGCGCTTAGACTAAATCGCTGAAGGAGGTTGCGATGTCAAGGCTCCGGTTGTAATCTCTTTCTTTCTATTAATATACACATGACTGATGTTTTGTTCCCATCTTGTGTTAATATGGTTTACTTTATGCAATATGTTTAATCTTTCTTGACTGATTAGCTAGTTATGAATGTAGTTATTGTCTTGTATGATTATTTTTTCCTTTGATCTGTGTGCAGGCACCCAAGTACCATTGTTGAAGGATCGCGACCTATTAACGCAGAGATCAAGAGGTCGTCACTGCTACAACTGCGACAATCGCGTTGGACTATAGGTAGGACAATCTATCCCAACATTTTTCATTCATTAACTAGGAACCAACACATTAGCTTGTTCCCTTGTTGCTAGACCCAATCTAGGGCTAGAGGGATCGTCTCTGTCCGCAGAGAGGACTTACCTACACAACAGTGGGTTTGGAAATGGTGGTACAGGTAGTTGAGTGGGGGTCAATATATGAGATGGATATGGTTGAGGCTGTGGTTGTGGTGGAGGTGGATGATAGGGATATCATGGAGTTTGGTATGGAGGATATTGAGGGAAATATTGAGGATGTTGAGGATTTTCCCAATAAGGTCCTTGCCAATCATGTTGCCAAGGAGGGAGTGTGTCCCAATTTGTTTGAGATGGATGTGAATAAGCTTGACATTGTGAATTAGGTCCTTGCATCATATCAAGGTGACTAGGTTGCCAGGGTCTTCTTGGAGCTACATAACATAGCTTCTTTGGTGATTTCCTTGCTCCATTTTCTTCTTGGTAAAATTCTTTAAACCCGGGGAATGATGAACAACATTTAGTAGCATATGATTCTGCATGGATAACAAAAATATCAGCATCTTCTTTTTTCTCATTTTTCATTCTTAACATTTCTACTTGTTATCAAGAAAATTTCCAAGTTCATCTTGCCTTACTAATGTTGATTTCGATTTACTTACTCTTTCCCTTCCTCTTGATATGTGCTTGCATGTTTCACAAATTTATTCAAATGAAAATTGGTATACATCTCCTCTACTCGTGAGATTAAGGAGATCAATCCACTCATCCCTAATTGTTCTAAGTAAGAGGGTTTTTTGAATGTCAAATCCTAGATGATGCGATTTTTCCCTCTTAGCATTATACATGAACCTCTCTATTAGATCCTCAAGGCTCTCATCTTCTTCTTGGTTCATTCTAAAAATTTCTTCTCTAAGATCACAATCTTTATATTTTCTAGAAATATATTTTGTGTATCATTCCATGATCTTATTGAATTAGTACCTAGACTGATGAACCATTTAAGAGCTCTATCCTGAAAAGTTGTAGGAAACAATCTCAGTTTTTGAGTGTGTGATAAGTAGCCATAAGACCTACAAAGTATCTCAAATTCAAAGATAAATGTTTCCGGATCCTATGTCCTCATACCATGGAATTTGGGAAGGAAATATGGAGGGATGTTCTTCATAGGTACTGTTAGCCACCCATAAAATTCTGTCATATCAGATGGTGGCTAAATGATGTTGGATAGCCTTCAAGAAACAATTTCATTACTAAAATTGCTGATACTTGAAGACTTTTGATAAAATCCTATCCTTGGGTAATATTCACTACTGTTTCCCTTCATAACTTAGAATCATGCTGATTTCCAAAGCCAAAGTACTGCTGAAAACCCCATTTTTTCCCTCTTTTTCCTTCCCAAACTAACCTCATTTTTCTATCCCTCCATCTCCCATGAAAATCCTATAATTTCATGTTTTCTCCCCTTTCCATTTCATAAAATCCATTTTATAAGGTTTAAGACTCACTCTTGGCCTTATCGAAACCCTAAACTCCCTCAAAAAATCCTTAAAAAACCATTAAAAATACATATTTTTATGTATTGGACTTAAGCCCCTCGGGCTTAAGTTTTTTGGCCCTTTCCGTCCATACGCCCGGGCGCCAGGACCAGGCGCCAAGACACTTGGGCGCTTATCCATTTTAAAATTGTATTTCCCCGCCGGAACATATAAAACCTTTGATTTTTATAAAACCCGTCGTTTTATTATTTTTATTAAAAACCCGCCCGTGTAAATTATGGAGCAATCTCCACCGTTGATTTTCTCCATAGATCAAACGGTGCGGAGCGCGCCTACCTGTGGACCCCCCGTCCGTGCGGTGTCTGCCCAAAACCACGTGGTTTCCATCGCACCGCTTTTCAGCGGAAGGCGGTTTTTCTCCGATGGCTAGCGATTCCATACGACGGTTGACGCGTGTCCCTTGTACGATTTGAAAACCGCCGTGCAACCGTCGTCCATCACGCGTTAAAATCCGGACCAGGATGCTCAGTGAAATGAATCTCCGTCGTCCGATCTGGGCCCTCCCATCCAATGGCTATCACTCTTCGAAGGTGTCCGATGGATAACCAAAGCGCCCACGCGATAACTCAGGCTTTCATGCAGCGGAAATCACATCTCCACCGTCGATCTGATCTGTAGATCGACGGCCCATATTTCATCACCCGATTCCTCCGTTTGACTTTCAAACCTCCACTCCCGACCGTCGATCACGTGCGATCGACGGCTCAAATTTGATCCTCTGTCACCTATTCTATAAATCTCCCCCGATCAATCCGGACCGTCGGATGATGCCATCCAACGGCCACGCTCCCTAAATATGCCTCTGCAGCAGTTAAACGATAAATGCATGGATTTTATAACGTTTTTTTTGTTTTTCAGGGTTTAATGTTTTTCCGCTTAAAATGAAGAAATTTCGTAGGCCGAGGATGACGATCCTCTGGCCTTCGAATACATCAGAGAAATCATCCACAGGGTATAGATACACGTTTTTCAGCAAGTTTTCATGATCCTTTGGTGCCGCATGCCCCTGTTAAACCTGAAAAACATCAATGAAGCACAGAGAAAGAGTATCAGTTGCAGAAGACAAAGCGCAGCAGAATGATGAATGAAGACAGTTTTATGGGGATTACGCCCAAGACTGTTATCAAAAGCCTAAATCCCCAATCTAAAACACAGTTTAAAGGAAAACCTAAAAGTGTTTTATCAGGAAAACCCTCCACCGCCACAAATTGAGGAAAATTGATCCCTCGAGCTACCTCGGCGCCACCTGTGTCTCAAAGTATTCAATCAGGAGCCGAATTTATTGATCAGGATCAGATATTTTGCCTCGACACAGCCAAAGAAGTTATTTCTGCCAGGAACATCAATGCAAAGGATATCTGCAGAGTTAATTCAATGCCACACAGTGCCTCAAAGGTCAAAAAAACTCCTAACAAGCTTGAAATCATGATGTAAATCATTTAATACAGAGGATATGTATGTAAGTCTCCTCATTGAAGGCCAATGAGCCATTTTATTCTGTATTAATTGTAATTGAGATCTTTTATCAGATCTCTCCTCCTCATCCTTCTATATATACTACAACAAAATATGAGTGGTTGTTGGTTATTGTTTGATTACAAGTTGTAACATTGAAACTCTCTGAAATAAATATACAAGTCTGTTGAAGTTGAAAAACAAATTGAAGTCTTGGATGTCTTGATGATGTCGTTGCATGCTTATTCCTGAGAAGGCTCTATCATTGGATCCATGAGCTTGGTCAATCAAGGTGGAAGTATTCGAACACCTCTATGTTTTTTCCCGTTTTCATTATGTCCTATAATTTCTTACTACAAAGAGGTTGAAAGTTTTAGGCTAAGAAATGACTCGGAAGCACCTTAGACCTGTTCATCCTTCACTGTTTTATGTTTTCTTCTGCTGAAGTATTTTAGAGTCTTTAATCTCTCTCTTTAGTCTTCATGCTTGTTTATTTCCTTAATAGCTCAAATAGTTGGTTTCAACATTATTTATGGTTCTCCCTACTTGTCTGCTATCACTTGAAAGCTGTTATTGAAGTCTCCCTTTGAAGTACCATTGTTTTAAAGTTAATCAAAGAGGTCGGTTTTGATCTTGCCCTTTTCCATTGCTTGAACAGTTGTTTCAAAGGTCTTTATAGTTGTAAGGATATATTTTATTTAGGTGTTCCCTCTTCTATGAATGCAACTATCAATGAATCTTATATGTTTACTAAGTCCTTTAAAATAAAATCTTTGAGGAAATAGGGAGTTCCCCGAATCTTAGGTTTCATTTTAAAAGTTGTCTTGAAGTCATTATTTGCTTAAAAAATGTTTGTAGAATTTATGGTTAGCCTTGTCTATCAAATATCTCTTTATTGCTAAGTTATGTTTTCAAGTTCCCTTTGTTGAGAATTAAAACTTCTCTTTCCAAATCATTAATGTCCATCTCATTCCAAAAACAAAAGGATCCTGTGGCCAAGTTAGATTTTCCCTTTGATATCCCATATCCCTTGAAGATTTTTTTCATAACCTTATTTTGACTCCATTGCCCAATGAACCAGATATTTCCTCTCTCTGTCTATCTTTCCTATACCTTTCATGTTCTGCTGTATCAACTCAATCCAACCAAACAAACATATGCACTTAATAACTAGTCTAAAATCCATAATCAAAGCACACAAGATAAATCTTTGCAAACAAATATTTGAGAGATCCCTCTCTGAGAACAGGAGGACTAGATCCTGGAACTCTAAAGATTGGTTCTGATGTTGCCTTGTCTTTTGATTTGCCAAACTGTCAAAACACGGGAGACCAACATAATGGCGATCATGGTGGGACCCTTCCGAGTAAGAAACAATCTAAGTACCCTTCAGGACTCCAGAAATCCCTTATTTTCAAGAATATCCTATGATTATTAGCCACCTCATCACCACCAACATAATGGCGATCACGGTGGGACCTACTGAGAATTAGAGGTTTCAAAACGTTTCTTTAAACTTTTTAGGTCCAATATAACATAAGTAACTTTCTTCAAGCACTACCTAACAAATGGTAATCATGATAGGACTTAATTGAATCAGTGACAAACTAAGTAACCCTTAGGATTCCTTTTAAACCTTACCAAACCTTGAAGGAACCAGTTACCAAGCCATAAGAGCAACTCTGTTTGTTTGAACACCTTAGCTAAGTGAAAAATCAGACTTAGAACACTCTCTTAACCTATAAAACCAAAATAACTCAGAAAAACCCAAAAACATTTCAAGTTTGGCTTCATAATAAACATGGTAGTGGACCATAAAACCTTTTACCTCTTCAAGAGCTAAAAACTTCCACTTTGTAGTAAAACACTCATTCTTATATGTCACTTACCTTTTGTTGTGTTTTACCTTATACTCTTAGACAGAGTCTGGGAAGGGCCAGGTAGCCTCCAGATCTCATCCTCTTTTTGAGGTGAAATATCTGGTGAATGCCCTCCCAGTCGATCTCTGGTTAGAGCTTGTTGTGTTTCAGAATATCCTTGCAAAGGGATATTTCACAAACATTGTGGTGGACAGTGTATCTCTTAGAAAAACATTCTAAACTTCCCACCTGGCGACTCCAAAATCCTAAACAGACCTTAAGAATCCACTGGGAAGAACCCTTATCATTATAATATCATTCAAATTCGGTTAGAGGAATGTAGGATTGAAATTTGTGTAAAAATATCAGTTAACCTCTCAAAGATTTTTATACTTGGTTAAAACTTTTCTTCTTGTTTGGGTCTAAAAACATAGCATAGTGGCTCCTAGAAAGATCCACACTAGAGCCCATCCTGACCCTGATCCACCTGAGATAGTTGATAACCCAGAAAGAATCCTTAGGAAGTCTCCTAAAATAGAATATTCAACTATTTTCAGATCACCTCCAAGAGCTAATTCAGTCCCTGAAAATATTTTATCTCTACAACAATCACAAGCTGACTTAGTTAATCCCTTTAGGACTAGGTCATTTGGTGATTTAGATCAACTAGATTCTGAATTTTCACTGTCATCTCCTAAGACAAGTGAACATCCTGGAAGCAGAGAAACAACACCTCCTGATTTACACTTCCTTCATAACCTAGGTGTCTCTCACCCAATATCAGCTCAGCAATCCGTTGTTGTTCCATCCACTCCTGTTCATCCTTCATCCACTGTTCAAACCACTCCACTTCAGCCCACACCTCCTCTTGTCAATCCACCTCTTGTAAACCCACCCCCACCACATATCGTGGCAACATGGTATGCTCCCTTAGTTCTTCCTATACCATTAGTCAATCTTCCACAGGACTATCAGTCCAAAATTCCATTATATGATGCTAACAATGCTACAACTGCATCACAACATGTGGATAAGATGGATGACTACTTTGACAGAAATGAGACTGATGATGATTCTGTCAAACTTATACTATTTGATCAAAGTCTGGGGGGAGAGGTAAGAAAATGGTTTAAAGGTTTAGTCCCCTGTACTATTAATGATCTCCAAGGCTTCCATCAAACATTCTTGAACAAATGGGAAGTAAAGAAGAATCCTCTCCAATTCCTTGCTGGTTACAACAATCTCCGTAGGAACCCTGGGGAAAGTGTACAAGCCTATTGTACTAGATTTAACAGTGTATATAATGCACTTTCCCCAGAACTAAAACCTCCACAAGGCTCAGCCTTAAACAAGTTTCCTGAAGGATTTGACTCTGACATGACTTATTCACTAAATGAAAGAGATTTTGCAACTCTCGAAGATATGCAAAGGGGTGCTCTTTCTGTGGAAGTCAACTTAATAGATAGGAGAGCAAGAATGAAAACTGAGAAGAGAGTATCTTTTAGAGAGGAATCCCCCCATTCTACTTCAAGCTCAAAAATGGAGAGAATGTTGGAAGAAATGATGAAAGAGATGAGCATAATTAAGAAAGCACAAGAAAATCAAAACCAGATTGCACTTCAAAACAATCAAAACAGGAATAGAAATCAGATTTATAGAAGAGATAACAATCAAGATAAGCAAAAAGAAAATGACCAACAAATTAGACCTCCCTTTCAACAGAACTATGTAGATCAATATGAGGAAGACAGGGAGTTGGAAAGGTTGGAAGAATCACATGTAAACTTGATTGGATCAGACAGTGGGGATGAGGTTTTCCTCACTAAGGAAGAACAAGGTTTCTTCTCTAATGATAAAATTACAAACACCTATGAATATTCTGATGACTATAGATTGGGTTTTGAAAATGCAATCATGGAGGTACACAAACAGTATGATCTTAGGAGCAAGGGAAGTATAGAGAATTCAAAATATAAGAACGCTAGCACTTCTGTCAAGAAAAACACAGAAAACCAGCTCAAAAGGACAGCAGAAAAAACCAACATTTCAGCCAAAAAACCAAATTTAAACAAAGACAAGGGAATCCAGCCAAATGTTGAACAGAGTACCCCTGGCACTTCAGCTAGTGGTCCTAATAAAACTATTCCTATCACTATTCCAAACAAGGTTCAGCAAATCAAAGCTGCTGAAAGAAATTCAATTGAAAAAAAAGATGTAAATATTAATAAATCAATTATTCCTTTCAGCCTTGAGGGAGAGATTACCAAGATAAAAATTACCATCCCCCTAGCTGAACTAGTAACCCAAGATGTGTACAAAAACCAAGTTTTGAAAGATTTGAACTTAGGAAGTGATACTGACACCTTAAACTTGGCAGATGACAAACCTGAGCTGTTGTTTGGCCTAGAGGTTGAAGGAAAATATCAAGAAGGACCAGTCCCTCCCTTCTATGTTATTTTGAACATACACGATAAAATTTTACACAATGCCATATTAGATTCTGGAGCTTCACACAATCTAATGCCCAAGGTAGTAATGGAAAGCTTAGGCTTAGAAATTACTAAACCATACAAATATTTGTATTCTTTTGACTCAAGCAGAGTCAAATGTTTGGGTTTAATCAAAGATTTATGTGTTAACCTAGCTCAGATCCCTGCCAAGAATCTAGTGATGGATATCGTTGTAGCTGACATTCCCCCTAAGTATGGCATGCTTTTATCAAGATCATGGGGAGCCAAACTTCAAGGAAGCCTTCAAATGGACATGTCTTATGCCACCATCCATGTTTTTAACCAAAACAGAAGACTATACAGAGAATCCCACATGAAGTACATGGTGAGTAACATGGACAAACCAAACAACACTCCAATCTATTCTATTCAATCAAGTTTAGATTCCTTTATCTTTTGTAACGAAGATGAAATCACTCAGCAAGGTAAAGAAAACATGGATCCAATCAGTTCACCAGAACAATTCAGTCTTACCTCGAATCAACTTCAAAACATTGACAATCAACAACAACAAGAAAATGAAAATGAGTCGAATATACTTTGGACAATAAATTTCGATGGATCCTGTAATAAAACCAGTGCAGGGGTAGGTGTCTAGATTCAAAACAAAAATCAGAGTTTTTCATACAAGTTAGACTTCCCATGCACTAACAATATTGCTGAGTATGAAGCACTTCTCCTAGGCTTACAACTGCTTAAAAAATTAGAAGCCCAAAAGATATCTATTTTAGGAGATTATGAACTTATCATCAAACAAATCAAAGGAGAATACTCAGCCAAGAATCCAAGGCTTAGGGAATATCGAAATGCTGCCCTTGACCTATTAAAAACTTTCGAAAAATATGAACTCATTTTCATCCCTAGAGCACTGAATCATCTAGCAAATGAACTTGCCTTCATTGCCAGCAATTGCCAAGTACCTGAGATAAATGAAAAACTAAGTATAAAGGTGAAACATAGACCTGCTGTGCCTGATAACGAAGATCACTGGCAAGTGTTTGAATCTGACAGACACATAGATGATTTCTTAAAATCAGAAAGTGATTTCAGCATACCAATACCAGAAACTAGCCATAAAGAAAATTGTTTGTACATTGAACAAATCCCAGAGGCTGCAATGACATATCCTGCTAATCTAAATCATTGTGAAAATCCGTTTGAAGCAGAGATAATGAAAAATGAATACCAAGAAGACTTGGAAGTCTTACAATGCAAAAATGATAGAATCCCAAGAGGTCTCACACCCTTAGAACACCTGTTTGATCTCAACGATGTAGCCAAAGAACCTAGAATGGAGCTTGTGGAAACAAATGTAGAAGAGCATAACATAGGCAGTCTAGCAGAACCCAAGATGATCAAGCTATCTAGTACCCTCCCAGCTCACATAAAATTGCAATACATAGAGCTTTTCAAAGAATTCAGAGATGTGTTTGCTTGGGAATACAAAGACTTAAAATCATATGATACCAGCATCATCCAGCATAAGATCCCCTTGAAGGAAAATCAAAAGCCCTTTAAGAAAAAACTAAGGAGAATAAATCCCCTTTTAATACCTCTAGTTAAGGAAGAAATTGAGAAAATGTATAATGCTGAGATCATAGTACCCATTAGATTTTCAGAACGGGTATCAAACTTAGTTTCTGTTAGAAAGAAAACAGGGGAAATCAGGCTCTGTATTGACTTCAGAAATTTAAACAGAGCCTCTTTAAAAGACAACTACCCCTTGCCCAAGATGGACCATATACTTAAAAGGGTAGTTGGGTCAAGAAGAATATCCCTATTAGATGGGTTCTCGGGTTACAACCAGGTGTTAGTGTTCCCAAGTGATCAAATCAAAACTGCTTTTACCACACCTTGGGGCACCTTTATGTATGTCAAAATGCATTTCGGATTAATGAATGCAAGGGCCACCTTCCAAAGGGCCATGGACATAGCCTTCTCTGAAGATATTGGCTATTTTATAATTATTTACCTTGATGACATAATTGTTTTCTCAAAAACTGATGAAGAGAATTTGATTCACCTAAGAAAGGTTTTTGAGAAGTGTAGGAAATTTGGTTTATCACTGAATCCCAAGAAGACCCTCTTTGGTCTCCAAGAAGGGAAACTTCTTGGTCATATAATTTCAGAAGAGGGAATCCAAATAGCCCCTACAAGGATAGATGGCATATTGCAAATTAGCCATCCTAGAAGCCTCAAAGAATTGCAATCTTTCATTGGAAAGATTAATTTTTTGAGAAGGTTTATTCCCAACCTTGCTGAGCTATTAAAAAACATTACAAACATGCTTAAGAAAAACGTGGGTGTAAAATGGAATTTACCAGCTAAACAATCATTCGAACTGGTCAAACAAGCTCTTACCCAAACACCAGTCCTCAGTAGTCCTGATTTTACCAAAGACTTTTACATTTTTTCTTTTGCATCTGAACATACAATAGCTGTAGTTTTTCTTCAAAAGAATGATTTAGGGCAAGAACAACCAATATCCTTATTTAGTAGGGCCTTAAGAGATGCTCCTCTCAATTATAACATCATGGAGAAGAAAGCCTTAGCATTAGTGAAAGCTTTAAAGGACTTTAGAGTCTACATTTTACACTCTCACATAATTTCTTTTGTTCCACATACTGTTATCAAGGACATTCTAAGTCAAGACCCTGATGGTAAAAGGGGAAAATGGATTGCAACTATCCTTGAATATGACCTAGAAATCAGGCCCACCAAACTAGTAAAAGGGCAAGGATTAGCAAAACTTATGGCTGAATCTAACTTCCAAGCACTTGACATAAATATGGTGGATGTGTTGGAAGAAATGGAAGAATCTGATGCTCCTTTTATTGAAGAAACATTTCTAAATTCTCTTTGGTATGCTGACATTATTTATGTGCTTTTATATCTAAATGCCCCTCCTTCTTTGTCTAAAACTAAAGCTAGATTTTTGAAATAGAAAGCTTTGAGTTTTTGTATATTAGATGGGGTGTTATATTGGAAAAATGCTGTTGGAATTTTTCTTAAATGTTTACTTGAAGATGATGCAGGAAAAATCATGCATGAATTGCACGATGGTGAATGTGGAGGACACCTCTACTGGAAGGCCACAGCAAACAAAATTCTTAGATCAGGTTACTATTGGCCTACCCTTTTCCCAGACACTCAGAAGTTGGTCATGTCTTGCCATAAGTGGCAAATATTCGATGGCAAGAGAAAAATCCTTCCCTTACCTTTACATCCTATCAGAGTTGAGGCACCTTTTCAACAATGGGGGCTGGACTTCATTGGGGAAATTCATCCATCCTCCTCAGCTCAACATAAGTGGATCCTCACAGCCACTGACTTCTTCACCAAATGGATAGAAGCTATACCTACCAGGAATGCTAATGACTCTGTCATTATCAAGTTTCTTGAAACCCATATCCTATCTAGATTTGGTTGTCCCAGAAAAATCATAACAGACAATGCTGCTGCTTTCAAATCTAAGAATATGGTTGATTTCTGTCACAAATACCATATAACCTTGGGCCATTCCACTGCTTACTATCCCCAAGGAAATGGATTAGCTGAATCCTCCAACAAAAGTCTCATCAATATCATCAAAAAGTTGTTGGAATAGAATAAAAAATCATGGCACAGTAAGCTGGTTCATGCCTTATGGGCTGATATATTGACTACAAAGAAATCAATAAATATGTCCCCCTATCAGTTAGTTTATGGCATGGATGCAGTTTTTCCTACCTCATTGGGAGTTCCAGTCATGAAACTCCTTCAAGAAATGCAGATTGAAGAAAATGATATGCAGAGGAGGATCAACCAAACAATCCATTTACAGCAAACCAGAGAAGAAGTTTATGAGAGAACACAGTTAGTCCAAGAAAAGATGAAGAAGCTTTTTGATAAAAGGACTAAGGCAAACAATTTCCAGGTTGGAAGTGTTGTTCTTTAATGGGATTCAAGAAGATAAGAGAAGGGGAAACATGGCAAGTTTGAGAAATTGTGGAAAGGGCCCTATATTATTCATGCTGAGAGCGGTCATAATACATTTTTCTTGAAAGAATTGAATGGAGAAGACCTGTATGGAGGTCTTGTCATTGGCATTATGTTCAAGCATTACTTCTGTCAAGAATCTTAAGTTTCAAAGCATTTTTTTTTACCATTGTGAATATCATAGTCTAACCATTGCATTCAAAAGTTATGAAAAATCAAAAATACAAAAACAAAGAAAAGAAAGAAAAGAGGGCAGATTGTAAAACAAGAAAGGCAAAGCCCCATGTCAAAAAGAGAAATAAATCTGAAAGTGTGCAAGCTCAAATGCCACTACTACAAAACACACTTCTAGTTAGTCAAATAGTTTAATCTTGACTAATTAGCTTTAAATTTTCTGCTGATAGGATAGTGATTTCGATTTGCCGAACTGTTTAATCTTGGCTTATCAGTAGATAGATTAAGTTAGAAATTGAAGGTTCAAACAAACTCAAAATCTGAACCAAAGTTTCCCAAAAGAGATGACTCAAATTTATGCTAAATTCTGAGTCAAAGAAATGTCAAGATCTGGTTCTAATCAGCTTAAAACCTGAACCAGAAGAAAATCAAAAGACAGCTCAAAACAAAGCAAAAAACAGAGCTGTAAAGAAAGGAGGAGGCCATGATGAGAAAATTTCAGATCTTAAGCATTCCATTTTGTTTTATTTTTTTTGCAAATAATAATCTATGTGTAGCTTGTTTTTATGCCATAGATCACAGCAAGTCAAACAACTTAATCTTGACTTGACTGTTTTTAAATTTATGTTATAGAATTTAGAGAATGAAAGTCTGTTGGACAGTTTAATCCCAACGGACATTAGATTAGGTAGAGAATAATATGGATCCAACTGTTTAATCTGGATCCATGAAGAGATAAGAAGTAGAACTAGATTAGATTTTTGTTTTAAAAAAGAATAAAATGTTGTAAGAGAGTTTGCCAATCCAAGTGCACTCTGATGAAGAAAAAATGTTAGATCAGTAAGATTGGGTAGGTAGAAAGTTTGTTGATGAAAGATCCATTGCTTTTCAATGACTGATAACTTGTTTCCAGAGCAAAATAAGATCATTCCAGTAGAAGAAAACAGCCCAATGGATGAGGCAACTGATCAGCCTCCCAGAGAATGCAAGTCTGCAGTTCTTGATGCTTTCAAAAAAGGCACCATCCCCAAGTGGAGCCACTGTTAGCCACCAATAAAATTCTGTCATATCAGATGGTGGCTAAATGATGTTGGATAGCATTCAAGAAACAATTTCATCACTAAAATTGCTGATACTTGAAGACTTTTGATAAATTCCTATCCTTGGGTAATATTCACTACTGTTTCCCTTCAGAACTTAGAATCCTGCTGATTTCCAAAGCCAAAGTACTGCTGAAAACCCCATTTTTTCCCTCTTTTTCCTTCCCAAACTAACCTCAGTTTTCTATCCCTCCATCTCCCATGAAAATCCTATAATTTCATGTTTTCTCCCCTTTCCATTTCATAAAATCCATTTTATAAGGTTTAAGACTCACTCTTGGCCTTATCGAAACCCTAAAATCCCTCAAAAAATCCTTAAAAAACCATTAAAAATATATATTTTTATGTATTGGAATTAAGCCCCGAGGGGCTTAAGTTTTTTGGCCCTTTCCATCCATACGCCCGGGCGCCAGGACCAGGCGCCAAGACACTTGGGCGCTTATCCATTTTAAAATTATATTTCCCCGCCGGAACATATAAAACCTTTGATTTTTATAAAACCCGTCGTTTTATTATTTTTATTAAAAACCCACCCGTGTAAATTATGGAGCAATCTCCACCATTGATTTTCTCCACAGATCAGACGGTGTGGAGCGCGCCTACCTGTGGAACCCCCGTCTATGCTCTGTCTACCCAAAACCGTGTGGTTTCCATCGCACCGCTTTTCAGCGAAAGGCGGTTTTTCTCCGATGGCCAGCGATTCCATACGACGGTTGACGCGTGTCCCTTGTACGATTTGAAAACCGCCGTGCAACCATCGTCCATCGCGCGTTAAAATCCGAACCAGGATGCTCAGCGAAATGAATCTCCGCCGTCCGATCTGGGCCCTCTCATCCAACGGCTATCGCTCTTCGAAGGTGTCCGATGGATAACCAAAGCACCCACGTGATAACTCAGGCTTCCGTGCAGCGGAAATCGCATCTCCGCCGTCGATTTGATCTGCAGATCGACGGCCCATATTTCATCACCCGATTCCTCCGTTTGACTTTCAAACCTCCACTCCCGACCGTCAATCATGCGTGATCGACGGCTCAAATTTGATCCACTGCCACCTATTCTATAAATCTCCCCCGATCAATCCGGACCGTCGGATGGTGCCATCCAACGACCACGCTCCCTACATATGCCTCTGTAGCAGTTAACCGATAAATGCATGGATTTTATAACGTTTTGTTTGTTTTGCAGGGTTTATGTGTTTCCGCTTAAAATGAATAAATTTCGTAGGCCAAGGATGACGATCCTCCGGCCTTCGAATACATCAGAGAAATCGTCCACAGGGTATAGATACACGTTTTTCAGCAAGGTTTCATGAGCCTTTGGTGCCGTATGCCCCTGTTAAACCTGAAAAACATCAATGAAGCACAGAGAAAGAGTATCAGTTGCAGAAGACAAAGCGCAGCAGAATGATGAATGAAGACAGTTTTATGGGGATTACGCCCAAGACTGTTATCAAAAGCCTAAATCCCCAATCTAAAACACAGTTTAAAGGAAAACCTAAAAGTGTTTTATCAGGAAAACCCTCCACCGCCACAAATTGAGGAAAATTGATCCCTCGAGCTACCTCGGCGCCACCTGTGCCTCAAAGTATTCAATCAGGAGCCGAATTTATTGATCAGGATCAGATATTTTGCCTCGACATAGCCGAAGAATTTATTTCTTCCAGGAACATCAATGCAAAGGATATCTGCAGAGTTACTTCAACGCCACACAGTGCCTCAAAGGTCAACAAAACTCCTAACAAGCTTGAAATCATGATGTAAATCATTTAATACAGAGGATATGTATGTAAGTCTCCTCATTGAAGGCCAATGAGCCATTTTATTCAGTATTAATTGTAATTGAGATCTTTTATCAGATCTCACCTCCTCATTCTTCTATATATACTACAGCAAAAGATGAGTGGTTGTTGGTTATTGTTTCATTACAAGTTGTAACATTGAAACTCTCTGAAATAAATATACAAGTCTGTTGAAGTTGAAAAACAAATTGAAGTCTTGGATGTCTTGATGATGTCATTGCATGCTTATTCCTGAGAAGGCTCTATCATTGGATCCATGAGCTTGGCTGTTGGTGAAGTATTCTGAACTATTCTATGTTTTTTTCTGTTTTCATTACGTCCCATAATTTCTTACTACAGTAGGTTGAAAGTTTTAGGCTAAGAAATGACTCCTAGAAGCACCTTAGAGCTGTTCATCCTTCACTGTTTTATGTTTTCTTCTGCTGAAGTATTTTAGAGTCTTTAATCTCTCTCTTTAGTCTTCATGCTTGTTTATTTCCTTAATAGCTCAAATAGTTGGTTTCAGCATGATTTATGGTTCTCCCTGCTTGTCTGTTATCACTTGAAAGCTGTTATTGAAGTCTCCCTTTGAAGTACCATTGTTTTAAAGTTAATCAAAGAGGTCGGTTTTGATCTTGCCCTTTGCCATTGCTTGAACAGTTGTTTCAAAGGTCTTTATAGTTGTAAGCATAGATGTTATTTAGGTGTTCCCTCTTCTATGAATGCAACTATCAGTGAATCTTATATGTTTTCTAAGTCCTTTAAAATAAAATCTTTGAGGAAATAGGGAGTTCCCCGAATCTTAGGTTTCATTTTAAAAGTTGTCTTGAAGTCATTATTTTCTTAAAAAATGTTTGTAGAATTTATGGTTAGCCCTGTCTATCAAATATCTCTTTATTGCTAAGTTATGTTTTCAAGTTCCCTTTGTTGAGAATTAAAACTTCTCTTTCCAAATCATTAATGTCCATCTCATTCCAAAAACAAAAGGATCCTGTGGCCAAGTTAGATTTTCCCTTTGATATCCCATATCCCTTGAATAGTTTTGTCATAACCTTATTTTGACTCCATTTCCCAATGAACCAGATATTTCCTCTCTCAGTCTATCTTTCCTAGACCTTTCATGTTCTGTTGTATCAACTCAATCCAACCAAACAAACATCTGCACTTAATAACTAGTCTAAAATCCATAATCAAAGCACACAAGATAAATATTTGCAAACAAATATTTGAGAGATCCCTCTCTGAGAACAGGAGGACTAGATCCTGGAACTCTAAAGATTGGTTCTGATGTTGCCTTTTCTTTTGATTTTCCAAACTGTCAAAACACGGGAGACCAACAGGTACACTGATGTCCATATCTTGAATGGGAAACCCAATAAGATCTTCTTCATTTTCATCATATCCATCCATCTCTTCTTCCTTCAAAAGTGTATGGTTAAGTGGTTCTTACTGCACCACATGGTCAAGTGGGGGGGGGGGTTGGTGCTGGAGAAGTATTTTTTTTTTAAGATTCTGAGTATCCCTACTCCTATGAGGCATGAAAATCATATTTTTTTGTATTTTTCAATATTTAGGAAACAACATGAAAAGGAAAGAAGAAAATAATGCTAAAACGGAATCAAAGCATCTACTAGACACTCCCCAGCAATGGCGCCAAAAAGTGGTGAGCCCTAGTATTGCACCAAGAGTGCTGCAACTCCAGGGGCTGCCCTACTTTAATTTATCAACTTGGGGTTCATAAAAACTTGGAGGTGACAGTGCTATATACACAACAGATGTATTCTATTCATGTCATCCTCTTTCGCTTTACGAAAGGGTGTTATTTCTAATGGTTCTCAGTGAATTCTATCACACTTTAATGAAACTAAACTAAATTGTAGAAAAGAAATGACCAGAATGAAACTAATTTAAATTGCAGAAAAGAAATGACAGGAATGAAACTAATTTAAGTTGCAGAAAAGGAAATGATTGAAAAGAAACTAAGCTATATTGTTGAAAAGGAATGGCAGGAATGAAACTAGTTCTGAACCATACTTAATTTATCCTATGATCTATCTACCATGCTACCATGTTTCTAACCATGAAACTATTCATGATCTAACCAAAATTTTAAAAGGTGGTGCTTGCAGTTTGGGGAAAAAAGGGCTAAAAGAGGCTAATGGAGGGCTTAACACATGAAACGAGGCTTAGAAGTGGAAAGAGGGGATGTAAACCTTATAAAACATGATTATATCGCAGAAAAGGAATTTGGAACGGAATGTTTTGAAAAGTGCAATGGCAGAGAAACGAGAGTATAGTTCGGGAGCGGGAGCAAAGTGAAAATTGCGAAAAGGTAAAATCTACGAAGTGCGAAGTGCAACGGAGTAAACATTGTGATGTGCGAAATGTGATATTGAAATCGGCGGAAAGAGCGATACATATTAACGAAAACCACTAAACGATGCAAAGTGCAAAATGCGATGGAGATAAAGTAGCAAAATGTAATGAGGTAAATGTTGTGAACTGCGAATTGTGATGTGGTAAATTTTGTGGAGCACGATATGTGATATCGCAAAAGGAAAAAAGAGAGGTAAGTGTTAATGGAACCAAATAAAAAGTGCAGGATGCGATTTGCGATAAGGTAAAAACTACGGGATGCGATTGCGATAAGGATGACGTGGCGGTGGGACCGGAGGCGGAGCGTGATCGCAATATTGCAATCGGCGTTTGGAGGTGGTAATTCTTAAGGAAAAAGGGGAAAATCCATGAAATGCGATTTGTGATATGTGATATCACAATATCGCAATCAGCAAAAATGAGCAGCAAGTGTTAAAATAAAAGGGAAAAGTCACGAAGTGCGAATTGCGAAGTATGGCAGCGGGGAACTCGAGGAGCAAGGCAGAGATCACATTTAAATTTTGAGATTCATCAAGATGATGAGCTTAGTGAAAAGAGTCGTCTTCACTAAGTGGGCCCATAGGCTATTTTTGGCGCAAGTCTATTTTTAGACTATGTCTATTTTTAGACATGATGATCATATTTAAGAAGTTGCAGGATGTTATTTGTGGATGGTTGATCAAGTTGGAAAAATAGATGAAATTTTATTTTTAGAATATTGGGTGAAGTCTATTTATAGATCGCTGATCTAAAAATAGATGCATGTCGATTATTATTAGCTCTTAATAAAAATCAGACACTAAACAACAACTTATTCTCTTAGAGCACTTTGTTTCAGTGCACAGATGTGGCACATCAGTGGATTGAGGGAATTACGCAATTCCCAAGGGTTTAATGGAGCTAATGCATGGAGGACACAATTAGAACTCAAGTGACAGAGTTATGACACAGTTGGAAGAAGTAGTTATGGGGTTGTATTTAGTTTAACTCAGTTAGACTCAGTTGAGCTAGTTGTATCTAGTCTAACTGATTGATACACTAGTGAGAGTGGAGTGAATTTATTAGTTAATTAATTCATAAATAATAACTCATTAATCAACTGAACAATACAGCATTTAACTACAATGCATGGTAGTTTCAGTGGAGACCCAGTGGAGAGATAGGTGAAAGGGAAAGATGGACTATCTGTTGTGACTATAGTGATGCATTGATTGCATCACACACACATTGGAGTTGCCAATGAGGATTGCACAGTCAAGGCAAGAGTAATTAAAATTCATTCAGATCTATTCTTCAACAGGGATCGCGCAGTGGAGGCAGGCTAGCAGGAGGGCAAAGATCAGTGCATGGATTTGCAAGATTGTTCCTGATTAGTGTATGACGATTGTACTGTACTCAGAGCTTGATAAGCTTTGTATGAGGATTTTCATATGATTCCATGATACATAATATATAGTTGGGGGTTTTCAACTTCATACTTTCTCAGTTAAAAACAACTGTGTTATGTGCAATTATTTTTATTTATGCTTTACATGTGTGTGCAATTAATTTTCCGCAAAATATTAACAAGGGGAATGATTCAGTATTCTGAATAAAGTTAAATAGTGTGAGATCAGGTGGATCTAGGACATATGCATGCTTAGTGCATATAATTTCTACATTAAATGGGTTTTGAATGGTTTTTATTTTACGTGTTTTGCGTTAAGAAGGTAAGGTAACCCTGAATGAAAAAAACAAAGGAATAAGGCGAAGTTGAAGGGCTTTAGTGCGTTTTGGGAAAAAGGTAAGTGCGGCAGTTAAAAGAAGTAGAAAACGGGAGGGAATGGAGGCGTAACAGAATCATTTTTGGGGTCTGTGGGAAGATTCACCCTCCTCAAGATCTATGGACAGAGATGAGAAGGGGAGGCTTGGCCACAACTTTTGGATTTTTTCTCCTCTACTCTATTACTCATAAGCAAATAAAACTACAACAACGAACTAAAAGCAAAGACTAAGCAGCAATGAAACTATCAGAAGCATATCTAACTAAATGGAAGAAGAAAAAATAGCTAAATGATAGAAAGGAAAAGATAGTAACAGTAGAGAAGCTGAGGCACATGGGTTAGGCCATAACCCATGAGCCCAAATCTCTGGAATTAAATTAGTAAAATGGATTCTGTCTACTTATTGTATTCAAAATTAAATCTTATTACATCTCGAAGGTCTTAAACAGAAAAAGCCTAATATCTTGTAGAAAAAGTTCTGAATGGAATTGAATCACTGACTAACTAACTAACTACCCCCTTCCTAGCTCTAGCTCTGCTCTATTTATTCTACAGGGTAGCTACCAACAACTCCCTTGAAAATGGTGATTGAGTCCACTTTGACTCCAAGTAAACATAGATTGAGTGCCCTTCGTCTTCAGTTTCTTGGCTACCTCATTGAATTCGATTTTCTCGAGACTCCAAGTGAATTATGGCTTGAGTGCACTTGGTCTTGAGTTGCTTGGCTACCTCTAGAATTAGAATTTCTGGAGGGGGATCTCATGAGGATCCTTTGATTTCCTTTGAGATTTAAGGAGGGTGGACAATCCCCTTGAATCTCTCCACTATTTCTCCCTAGTTCCCTTATGTTGTGCTCATTTATTCTCCAATCCTAATCTTCCATTGGCAGGGAGAAAGTCCCTAAATCATCTCCTTCTCCAAATCTGTATAATTTTCCAAATATTCTCACAATATTCTACAAAAATAACCAATATTAGGCAAGGGTGGGGTGATGGGGCAACCAAAGGTTGAAGGATCTACAACCAATGGTTGAAGATCATTAAACCAAAGGCAAGCGAACTCTCGACGAGGGGGAGAGGAACGTGGTCACTTCTCCGCATCAAGCAAGGCCCACCTCTTATTTCCATGGAAATTTAAATATATAATTAACGTTATTATGTGAATGGGTTTCTCATCTTTCCACCTTCTCATATCACCTTAAACTCCATCTCTATCACAAGTTACCATTTCATTTTGGAGCCAAGGAAGAATCGCAGGGAGCACTACTTATGCAACTACCTTTAATCCTTCCTAAGAACATATTAAAGCATAAGAAAACATTATTAAGTGTAGAAGGAGAGATTTAATATATCCTTTTGTGTGCATAAGGAAGGTAGATGGGCCTAAGAAATGTTATATGGCCCTTATTTTATGTCTAATTTAGAGGCCCATCAGTATCCTTTATTGGGCATGAAGTCAATCCCAAATGGGAGTTTATTCAGTATGAAATCCTCCCGAAACCTACTATGCTTTGGACCCCTTCCTTTATTCTTAAACTGAAAATATCGAACCAGAAATACTGCAACTAAAAATGCTCAACTTCTGACCTTATTTATGCACTACTCCTACATATGTGTTTATGTCTAAACTCAATCAGGTGAAGTCATCTTTCCAGTGGCACCAATCAAACATCTGCATGTTAGACCTATTGTCTGCATACTGTTGAAATTTGAAGATCACAATAGGGAGATACCACGAAATTTTTCCAGATACAAATCTTAGCACATACCTTTGCATAAATGTTTGTTGCTGACAAAAGAAAGTTTCCATGTAGTCTACTACTGGATCATAGAACTGATGGGACCAATTTTCTACCTCCTTTTCTTGAACATCTTGCTGATGTAGACCTCTTTGAATAGGGAAGCTTCCTTCACTATTTGATTCCTAAATTTGAGGTTGAATGTGAGAAGGTTGATTGTTTTTTTCTGCTGACGACCATTTAGGATAGAAAGAGAAATCTAAGGTTTGTTCTGTTAGAGTCAGTATCTTCATCCCTCGGTCAGAGATCAAAATCTCTTTCGTTGCATTTCATTTTAGGTGTCTCATTCAATCCAGTCAGTTGTATTCCATTAGGAGCATGGATCATCTGACGGAAGGGTCTTGTCACTCATATCCCTCATGTCTTATACCTGCTGGCCTTGGTCTGTTCATTAAAATTCATCAAAAGCATTTACAGTCATTTACAGTCATGTTTGGTCTTAAAGTTGGCAAAAAGTCATTTTTAGAATTTTTTTAGTCTCATTAGGTCTAGGGTTTCATTAATTTGGCCTTCAAAATGTCTAATAATGTTAGCAGGCACATGAGGGAGGTTCGAAATAAGATTTCATCGCAAAAATTTCATCGTCATAATGCTTGATCATGATTCTTCTTCAAAACTCTGTTTTGAAGAAAAATCGTCAATTTTATCTTTTGTAATAAATGTAATGTAATTTTCAAAGTTTCTTCAGTTGTAAAGTTCTTTAGGTGCAGCCTTGGTCACCTTTGCCAAATCCCATGCCAGCTATCCCTGCAAAGACAGACAAGAGATTCATCATCAGTTCAAAAATCAAAGGAAACAAGCAAAACAGAGTTATTCAAAAAGTGTCAAAATTCAAACATTAGAAAGTGGGTTTCTTCAAATCAAAAATCAAAGTCTATGGCATAAAAGATATTTTTGTGTTTCAATAATTCATTTGCATACCAAGAGTTAGCATTGAGCAAAGAAAATTGTGGAGGAGGCGAAACAGTGTTGGAAGGCAAAACTGTGGTGAGATTGACAATCGCGGCACACTGGGTGTGGGGCGCGGCGCATAAGCCAAACGTGGCGCATAGGGCCGTTTTTCACCGTGCATTTCTGAACGATCACGGCACACACAAAGAGCGCAGTGCACAGGGCTGGAACACTTAATTTCTTGCCATCTCTCTCAAATTTCAAAACGAATCCACCTCCTATGTTTCCAAGTAAGTTTGTGAGACTTTGAAATTGCTATTAGCCAATGTTTGGGTTTGTTTGAAAAGCGAATATGAGAGTTTGAATTCCAAAACAATAAACCCTATCCTCTTGTTGAAGTGTTCCCTTAGGGTTTTAAAATTGGTGTTTTAAAAGTAATTTTGGTGCCAAACTTGTTCATTCCTCACTGTTTATTCCTCCCTCTCACTGTTAATATTATCTTTACAGTCCTCCCCTATTCCCTTATATCCCAAGTCACTCATTCCTAAGCCCCATTTCCCTACCCATAAATCATTGCATTTCCTATCACTTTCCCTTTCCATCTCAATTGTAAAAAATTTCCAAACCCCAAGTTTCCCAATTGGCTTCCCCTACACTTCAATTATCTCTTGATTGAAGTCTATTTTCCCTTTGCCCTATATCATTACAGTCCCTCCCCTTTGACACACATTTGGCACTAAAACCAAAACATCAAAATTCTCATACACCTTGCATGGACACCATGGAGACATACACTGATACATCATGTGAAAGAGATAGTGATTCTACCACTGAGTTGCATGCACAAAGAAGGCCTTGTAAACGTGGCAGACATGTGAGAGAAGAGCCCACCTCATTGACTCAATTGCAGGCTTGCCCACTTGCAATGGCATGTTTTCGAGAGAATTCATGCTATCAGTATTGTGAGATGATTGCTAGGATTCATCATCATCAGGAGTTGGCTCGTTTATTTGTATTTCATTTACATGATGGTCAGGTAACTCTTGCTGGTGTAAATTTCACTTTGACACTGGAAACCATCTCTCAAGCAACAGGAATACCAAATGTGGGTGAAAAGTGGAACAAAAGATAGCAGGTGGACAGAGTGCATTATGAACCATACATCAGGCCTATCTATGTGAGACAGCTCAGTAGAGTGTTCCCATTCTGGTTTCTAAAGGAATCCGATGCGTCTCTGATGAAACTCATTATCAGATACTTTAGATGTGAGGGCCGGTTTTCATGCCTCTATGCCTACCACATCCAGTTATTGATGCATTTCACGAGAGTGAGGATGATGAACATTCCTTATTTCATGTCCCTGAACATTGAGAGGATGAATACTCTTGTGCAGAAGAAAACTCCCGAGCAGCAGCACAACAGTATTTATCACTATGCGCTCATCAAGATCATTGTTGTACATCAGCTTGGATTGCAGGGTGTTTCATGGGAGGATTTCATTTCCCATGAGTTCTTCACAGCTCCTCAGGTTCCTCCGGATGTTTTCCATGATACAGGTGAACCTTCACATCCGTATGGAGATCAGGAGGCAAAGACTATTAGTGTGCCGACATATGTCACTTATCAGAGAGGCACGAGAGGATTATTTGTAGTAGCTTGACGAGTACTATCTCCACCCAGGGTGGAAGGGGTCTCATTGCCGTCATCAGAAGCACAGGTACAGGTACAGATACAGGACAGAGGAAAGAGGCCTATGCAGGATGAGGGCCCTTCAGGAGGCCAAGATACTGATTTTGTACTCATCGATGAGGATTTGAGCTCTCCAAGCTCAAATTTGAGAGAGACCATTCAGGAGCAGAAGGCTGAGATAGACACATTGAACGAAAAATTGTAGAGATCTCAATGGGTCATAAACTACTTGGAGCAGTGGAACAGACAGCTGGAGTATCAGCAAACAATCATGGAGTTGCAAAACATCCGTGAGAACCAGCAAGCTGCCCAAAGGAGCCAAACCGACATGACACCCATTGAGCGTGAGATTTGGCTTGAGAGGGTCAAAATTCATCTTGAGAAGCTGTTGGAGAAGGAAAACAAGGAGAATAACATGCTCAGACACATGAAGAACCATTATTGTGCGCGAACTCATGTTTGCAAAGCGAGGATCAAAATCCTGAAGGCAAGGCTAAGGAGGGCACTAAAGCGTCGCAAAAGGCATGATAGGCTCCAAATTTTGGCCGAAGATTCTTTGGCCCAACATAGTGCTTGATGAGGGAACTTCAGCCCAAATTTCAAGAAATTTGGGAAAAATTTTGTCAATTTTGAATTTTTTGGTCTCAAAACAGATTTTCCTGCCCGACGCGTAGCGCCACTTGGCGCGCGCTTATAATTGGCAACTCTTCTGGAGGAAAACTTTAAATTTTTGGATTTTATATCAAAATGTATGCATGCCTATGGATTACCTAAGGATTTTGACAAGTTTTGGGTTGCCTAAAGGGTCAAAAACACCCTAAAAATGGCCTTTCTGCCACTTTTTGCACACACAAGAAGCAGTGTTGGGAGATTGAATTTTTGAAGCGGCAAATGGCAACCAAATTCAGAAATTCCACTTGGTTTGGAAAGTATACATGCAGAGATTTACAACGCGCTATCTTGCGCTCAATTTGGACTTCAAGAAGGCCCTGAAAATCAGCCTCAAACTTGTGCTACGCATAGAGATTTCAGGCGCGACGCATAGGGAAATTTGGCCTATTTTTCACTCAGCAGCTCATAATTTCGCCTAGTTTTGGCTAGTTTGACTTTTTCATGTAACTCTTGATGTAACTTGATGTAATTTAATGACTTTGATGTAATTTTGGCACATTTTTACTCATTATAGTAGATTCATTCACCAAAAAGGTGAAATGTAAGTGAATGAATCAATTTCCTATCATATAGAGGCAAGTTGTTTCATTGCCTATTTTTCAGTTATTAGTTTAGATATGGTTGAAATAACTCCTAGAATGGTGAGATCAACCCCTAGAGGCATGGGGAGGAGTTAGGCTTGTCTATATCATGTAATTCATCAGTCATTTTCAGGGTTGGACACTTAGGATTGCTTGGCACTTCATTGTACATTTCATCTCTGCAATTTTGGCAAAAGAATAGACCAGGGTTTGCAGCACTCTTTGGGATCCATGTGGCTCTTTTTTTTTATGGTTTGTTTCTCTATGTGATTTTAAGTTCACTGATGTTTATGTGTATCATTTCCCTTCTCCTTTCTTCTTAAATTAAACAAATGAGTGATTAAGGTAGAATTCATTAGATTGTTGTGCTCTGCCTTGAAATTTTGTTTAATTTTTCATGTTTTCATCTATTTGAAGAGGATTCTTGAAAGCATCTTGCCCTCTTCAGCTCCTCACCAGTCTGAACCATCCATTCATTCAATTCAAAGCATAAAAAAATTTCCTTCCTTGCCCCAATCAGAACTCTGCAAAAACTAGCCTCATCCCCGGACCCAAATTTGCCTTTCCCTTTGATTCCAACAAAAACCCCAAAATCAAATCAAATCCTTTCACTTATATACCTAGCCTAAAATCAGCTTTTATTTCAAGTCATCTCAAGCCTTATTGATTATTTTTGCTGAGATTGACCCGGAGAGAGCCCACTCTTGATCTGGTAGGGCTAGCTACCAGACTGAGCGTGGTTTGATGTTACCCTGAACTCTTCCTTCCTTCAGCCTGAGGTAGATTTAGGAAATAACATAGTGGCGACCATACTAGGGAGTCAAATGGTTTGCTTGTTAGTGTTATTTGTTTTATAAGCTACAGACGGAGCCTGAAGTTATGCCAGGTAGCCTTTGAAACCCTCTTGCTTTGCATTAGAAAAAGTAGATAAACGCTGCTTCAGTCAATCTCCGGTCTAGTTTGTAAACGTGACACTTGACTTGTAAATTTCCCCCAGTACATCAGATCGTTCTAGACTTTGGATGATGAGTTTAGAATTTGATAGGCTAAACAAGTTGGTTTTGTCCCTTTGATTTTTGAAAATAATTCAACACACTGGCTTCCATAAGACATACCAGAGAAAATCCAGATCTTGGTCCACCAATGTATGAAAATCCAAATCTGATTTCAATAATCCATCGCCGAGAAAGTCTTGTGATTCCTCCATTTAAATCTCATTCATGTCCCGCTGTTTTTGAGTACCTTGAAGATATTGATTTTGATGAGCAATTTGAGTTGTCGTTGTTTGAGACGAAGTTTGAAAGTGCTATTGGTTCTACTGTCATAAATCCTGATTTTATCAAGTATCTTGAAGTTGAACAAGCTAATAGATCCATTGACAGTTACATCTTGAATATTCAAAACTCCATTGTGGCAACAAATATTCCTGAGTTCATAGAGTCTGCTTTTGAAACACTTGGGCCATCAGCAGTTACATCTGGTTCACAAGTTCATATTGAGCCTCCTTTCATTTCTACCATTCTCGTGCAACCATCTATTTCTGATCAACAATCTGCAATAGTATCGCCTCCATCCACACCTCATACACCTCATTCAATTGCTCTGACTCCCTATATCTCCAAGACTGATTGTAAATCCACCCAGAGCAATGGCTGCCAGATTCACACCTCTTGTCTTGCCTCAAAACTTGGATGCCATGCCCACTGATTATCAGAGAAAGATACCATTGTTTGATGGCACTCCTCAAATTGTCACTGCTTAGCAACATGTTGATAAAATGGCAGACTTCTTTGACCTTCATGAAATTGATGCAGAAAATTTGACCATGAGATTGTTTGTGCAAACCTTTGAAGGTGAAGTAAGAAAGTGGTTTAGATCTTTGCAGCCTAGAAGTATTGCTACATTGGCTGAGCTTCAGAGACAATTCTTGGATCGATGGGAAGTAAAGAAATATCCTCTTCAGATCACTTCTGAATATACCAAAATCAAGCGGAATTTTGGTGAGTCTGTCCAAGATTATTGTATTAGATTCAATGCGGTTTACAATGCAATTCCTGATGATTTAAAGCCATCTAGAAAGTCAACTTTGCTTAATTTTCTAGATGGTTTCGATCCAAACATGGCCTATCAATTGAGAGAAAGAGATCCGGCCTGTTGGGGTTCCCATGTTTTGGCCAGATTGGCAAGACCAAAAGATGAGACAACATCAGAACCACTTTGGGACCTTAGGATCTAGCCCTCCTAGGTCCAGAGAGGGATCTCTCTATGATTATCAAAGGATATATGTCTTTGAAGTTCTAAATTATGGTTTTAGGCTAGTTATAGGCTCAAGATTGGTTATTTGATTGTTTGAGTTTGGTTGTTGAGAATCAGGAAGGGAGGTTTCATCATAAGACAAGGATGGGTAAAGAAGGAAGCTAGGCAAAGGTAGATAACTCAGGGAACATCAAGGCCATTGGGCAATGGAGTCAAGAAAGGATTTACTTATGTTCAATGTGTAAGCTTCAATTGGGCTAGTCATCTAGAGAATTTGGATCTCAAAGACCGATTGGTGGGATGGGACACTAAGGGATGAGAATGAAGGATGGAAAACCATCTGATTCCGTCTATAGATCAGGCCAGAGGTCATTTAACTCCAGGCCTGCTTGGACAAAACCATAGGCACCACAAGGGGTCTCGAAAAGGTTTGCGTTGGAAGGGTAGGTTATGAGGAGGCAGCGACAGGCTTTACACCTCCAATGTTCCTAACCTCTTTCAGTTAAATCTTAACGAAGACATCTGAACACTGATTCTATCAACTTGCACATCAGAGAGCAGGAAATAACCATCCACTACACTGGTTTAGTCGATTCAAAACAATATTCAGACACACATACGAGCAGAAAACATTAAAGACTGAGAGAGCTAGGATATAAGGTACCTAACAAGGGTAAATCTTATATCATGCATTCAGATGTCAGTCAGAAGAACATGGAATGAAATGGAAATAAACACAGAGATAAGAAAAGCATCACCAACTGTTGTAGATCAGGATCCAATGAAAACTTCTTATCATGTTAAACACAACACCAATCAGGTACATCACTGCCCAAAGCTTTTACATTCAGCCTGAATACATCATATTTCTCAGCCTATCATACAGTCTGTTACAGAAAACTTAGCTTGGGACAAGAATGCTTGCACTTCACTGATAAGGTAACAACAACCAACCCCTTTACAATGTTCTTGCTGTGCTTTATAACAAAAGATGATCCTCAGATCGACTGAGGAGGTAGGTGCCCATTAAGTGTTACATTTAAGCACAATAATGAATGCAGGGCCAAGGCCCATCCTGCCTGAGAATGCTGCATATTTATTTCGCTCACCTTCTTAGTAAGAGAACGATCTGCTTCAGATTTGATCTTGAAATTTTGGGCTCGTTGTACTCCAGGTGATTTGAATTCGGGGATAAGATAAACTACTAGGAGGGTCTGTCTCATAAATGCCTGATTGTCTTTGAGCTGTAGTTTGATGGAAAAATCCTTCAGGGACATTCTGCATAATAAAAACAGTATGGATACCTTGTCCCAGACGAAAAACACTTTGCTGACGGAAACCCTGATATTACCTTTGTCTGCGCTCGGGGTCTGTGATCTGCTGTTCTGCCCTGTTGAAATGAAAGAACTGGATGGAAGTCTGCATGGCCCTCCATGCTTATTTAATGCTGCCGGACTATCTGAAATGAGCTTCAGTCAGTGTATTTAATTGTCTCAGGGCTCGAGAAGGCATGAAGGCACTGTAGGAAGGTGTACTTTCTGGAGGAAACATGTCCTGCTGTTAGGTAGCGCAGTAATGACTTTGCTGGTGCGCTCTTAATCTTCAAAGAGTGCTTGAATCCTTTGACTTGCGGGGTTGACACTAACTAATCTTCACTTACAGGCTCAGATCCCTTAAACCTGTCTCTGCTATCCTGTTTGGCCGCTGGAAAGGCCTCTCTGTGCTATCTGCGTGATACAATGGGTCTGTTACAAACCCGGGCAGCGGTGGAGAAATGTTATGGAAGCGGAGGAATGGTGGCGGAATCGTGGAGAAACAATGAAAAGAATGCACAGTGGCAGAGAAATGGTGGCTTTTACTATAGTGGTAACATAATGCAATGACATGATGAAATCTTACGGACGATGGAGTGTGGTGATGGTATGCAGCGCAGACCGTTAGATCTTGGTCTGGGAACAAAGATCAACGGTGGAGGTTGAGCGGCGTGACAATATGTGAAACAAGCGAACAACACATAAAACACTTGAAACCCGACGGAAATGAACGAAAGAGTGGGACCTAGTGGAGGCGGAGGGCGATTGAACAAGGACCGTCAGATCTGGGAGAAACGAACGGTCACGATCCAATCGCTCAATCGCAATCAGAGGTTGGAGCGATCGTCAATCGCAACACACCTTTTGAAATTTTTGATTGCGATTGAGAATGGGGCAGTGATCAAGCGATGACCGTCAGATCACGGGTCGAACAGACGGACAGGATTGAATTGGGAGATGGAGGGAAGGGAACCAGCGATTGAGCGCTGACCGTTGATCAGGGAGAATGGACGGCTGTGATTGAATCGGAAGGCGGAGAGAAGGGGATGTGATCGCGATCAGGCAGAGGGTGCGATTAGCGGAGGACCATTGATATCGGGTCCAGATCAACGGCGGGGATGAAATCGGAGGGAGAAACAGGAGGTGTGAAGGAGATGAAGCGATTGCGCGATATCCGTTGGATCGGCGGGACAGATCAACGGTGGAGAAGTGGATCGGAGGACCGCAATCGGGGCGGCATTGTTAAGACCTGCGATTGCGATCAGAGAGGGGTTGCGATTGGCGGCCCGCCGTTGGATCTTCAGGGTGGATCAACGGCCCGAAACTCGTCGCGGGACTTATATGTTTAAAACAAACGCATCGGGGTTTTCGGCTGTAACAAAGGAAATGCACCCGCCCGACGCTCCGATTGCGATTGGCCCCCAAGGCTTAAGCACTTGGCTTTGGGGAAGGGTCACGTGGGGAAGTGGTTAAGGGACTGGAGGAAAGGGGCTAGGCCTATAACAAGGTCGGAATATGGGTTTTTAGCCCTTTTAAATGGATTTTGAAGGCGGAAGAGGGAAACGATAGAGGGAGAAGGGGGAGAAAAGGGAAAACAAAGGGTAGGAGAAGAAATTAAAGGGGATTTTGGGGGGATTTGAAGGGTAAGAAGGGAAATAGAAGGGGAGACAAGGGGGGATAAAAAGAGGCTTAAATGAGGGGAAATAAGAGGGAAAAAAAAGGGGGCCTTTGGGCACTTCTTCACAGCGGAGAGGCTTTAAAAGGGGAAACAACAGAGGGAAAACCATCAACGGATAAAGGGCACAAAGAGGCTTCAAGGAGGCTGTATTTTCAGGGGAAAGGCATTCCTTGAAGACTCAACGATGATTTAGCCCCCCATTTGCTTGTAAAAAATTTCATAGGGGGGCTAACACGGCCACTTTGGAAGATATGCAGAAAATTGCAGTCAGTGTTGAAGCAAATTTGAATGACAAAAGAGCTAGATTGAGAGCTGAAAAGAAAGTAGTAATAAAGGAAGAGCCTTCTACTTCATATCAAGTGCTCCGCAAGGTGGAAAATATTATTGAAAGATTAACTCTTGATAAGCCCAAACCGTAGATCATAAATCCTAACTTCCGTGGTCAGCAGCAACCACAATTTAGGATCAAACAACGAGAGCAGCGAGCACAAGAACCGCTAGCACAGCAGCAGGTAAAGACACCTTTACAACAGAATTTTTTTGGTCCGGAATCAGATGATGAAGATAATGAGATAGGGGAAGAAAATCACTTCTTTACACCTGATGATATGCCAACCTTTATCACTGAAGATGAGGAGTATGCAGAAAGTTCAGCTGTACAAAAGGATGAGGATTTTATCTTGGCAAATGAGACAGCTCTTGAAGAAGAGTCGGATGAGTATCAGAGAGGTTATATGAATGCCTTGACAGCCCAGTAGCATCAATATTCACTTAGAAACAGAGATGTGCCTATTAATCCAATCCAAAAGAGAAAGGAAGTTTCAGCACCAAAGAATGATTCACCCGTGGCACCGAAGAAGGGAAAAGAGATAGTTGATCCCACTACTAGCAAGCCTCCATCAGCAAATGAAAGATCTAATCAGCCAATTTTATCGAGGGAGAAAGCTGAAAAGAAGGATGTTCCAGCCAAAGAGGTAGAAAAAACTTCAGTTTTTAACTTATAGAGTGAAATTGCTAAGTTAAAAGTTTCCATTCCTTTGACTGAATTGATGAAGAACAACAGCTATAAGGGTCAGGTATCTAAGATTTTGAATTTTGATCCAACGTCTGATATGGTGAATGTGGAAGATGATCAACCTAAGTTGATATTTGGGCCAGCATTGCATGGTGAGTCTCCAGACAGTGATGTGCCTCCTTTTTATATCAGCCTTAGATTGCATGATTTTGTGCTACACAATCCTATGTTTGATTCTGGAGCCTCTCCTAATCTCATGACGAGGGAAATCATGGAGAAATTGGGATTGGACATCACTAGAAAGTATCATGATCTTTATTATTTAGATTCCAGTAGAGTAAGATGCATTGGGCTTATCAAAGATTTGGTGGTCAGTTTGGATCAGATTCCTACTAAGAATGTTTTGATGGACGTGGTTGTGGCGGATATTCCTCCTAGATTTGGCATGCTTCTTTCCAAATCTTGGGGAGAAAAACTGAAGGGAACATTGCAGCTTGATTTCTCCTATGCTACTATTCCCGTGTTTGGTCAGATGAGGAAATTATATCGGAAGCAAAAGATGAAGTATATGATCACCAGCAAGGAGAAACCGGTAAATCATCCAATCAATTATGTACATACATATTTAGAGTCATTTTTTTTGTATTCAGATAGTTTCAATGATGTAAATAGTCAGTTAGTTGAAGTAGAGGACATTCCAGAGATCATCGATAATTTCAGAGAAGTTTTGAAGAAAGAGAGACAAGAACTTGAAAGTTCCGTTGAGCAATCAGCCTTCCGACAGCAGCAAAAAGTTGATGGATAACAAGCAGAAATAACAGAGCAAACAAAGTTTTAGCACTTGGAAGAAGATGAAGATGGTTTGTGGACTATGGATTTTGATGGTACAGTTCGAAGTGATGGTGCTGGAATTGGAGTTTGGGTACGCAGCCCTTTTTCCACCCCAAACAAGGTATCGAGTAATGTAAGGGTCTACTCTTATAAATTAGAATTTGATTGTTCAAATAATGAGGCAGAATACGAAGCTTTGATTGCTGGTCTGAAAATTATTAGAAAGTTGAATGCTAAGAGGATTGCAGTGTATGGTGATTCCGAATTGGTTATCAAACAAGTAAAGGGTGAATACCAAACTAAGCATCCTCGAATGCGGGCTTACCGAAATGCAGTTCTTAATATTTTGAAATTGTTTTCAAACTATACTTTGACTTGTATCCCTCGTATTCAGAATGGTATTGCAGATGCACTTGCAAAGGCATCAAGTAATTTGAAAATCCCAATGAATTCAAGTAACAAATTTGAAATCCATGTGAAGCATCGTCTGACTGTCCCGGACAATCAAAGATATTAGCAAGTATTTCAAGATGATGATGAGATTGATGAATTTCTGCAAAATGAAGGAAAATTCAAAGATACTTCAATTGATATGGAGCATGATGATGGTGGGGCTGATGTGCAAATAAATCAGATGGAAGTATTGTAGCTGAAGGATAATGTCATTCCTAAAGGTTTGATACCTTTAGAGGAACTCTTCGATCAAGATGACGTAGCTCGGAAACCAGCCTTGCGGCCAACCGAAAAGGGAGTTGAAGATGTGAACATTGGAACAGTTGAGAATCCAAAGATGGTGAATTTTTCCAAATCATTTCCACCAGAGGTAAAAGCCAAGTATGTCAGTTTCTTGTCTTCTTTTGCTGATGTATTTGCTTGGGACTATTCAGATTTGAAGACATATGATACAAACATAATTCAACACACCATTCCAATTAAGCCAAATTAAAAGCCCTTCAGGCAGAAATTGAGAAGGATAAATACAAAGTTGCTACCCTCAATTGAGAAGGAGGTGAATCGATTATACAAGGCTGGTATCATTTTTCCAATAAGATTTTCAGATTGGATTTCCAATTTGGTGCTCGTACGCAAGAAGACAGGTGAGATTCGTTTGTGCATTGATTTTAGGAATCTGAACAAGGTTTCTTTGAAAGACAATTATACATTGCCCAAAATGGATCAAATACTTCAGGAGTAGTTGGAGCATCTTGTATGTCACTACTCGATGGTTATTCCAGGTATAACCAAATTCTGGTCCATGAGGATGATAGAGACAAAATAGCGTTCACCACTCCGTGGGGAAATTTCCATTATGCTAAAATGCCTTTCGGTTTAAAGAATGCTTGTGCAACCTTTCAGCGCGCAATGGATATGGAATTTGCAAATGAGAAAGATGTTTTTCTAGTTGTGTATCTTGATGATTTGACAGTCTTTTCCAATTCTGATGAAGAGCACCTCTACCATTTAAAGATTGTTTTTCAGCGATGTAGAAAGTATGGTGTGTCACTCAATCCGAAGGAGAGTTTGTTTGCCATGGATGAGGGCAAACTTCTTGGTCATATTATCTCAAAAGATGGCATCCGTATTGACCCAGCTTGAGTTGAAGCTATTCAGCAAATTGATCTTCCCCGAAACAAAAAGGAGATTCAATCCTTCAATGGTAAGATGAATTTTTTACGCCGCTTTGTGCCTAATCTTGCTGAACATCTAAGGGAGATTACAAACATGCTTAAGAAAGATAGCATAGTAAAGTGGACTGAGGAGGCTATAAAGTCTTTCAATTTAGTGAAGCTAGATCTTTCTTCAGCTTCGGTTTTGATTAGCCCGGATTATACTCAGGATTTTATTTTGTTTTCATTTGCTTCGGAGCATACTATGGCAGCAGTATTAATGCAGAAAAGAGATCAGCATGAAAAACAAATTGCTTTTTTCAACCATACCATAAAAGATGCAGCCTTGAAATATAACATCATTGAAAAGCAAGCTCTTGCTCTTGTGAAAGTGTTGAAATATTTTTGGGTATATATTCTGCATTCTCATATTCTTGCTTATGTTCCTAATGCTACTGTTAAGGATGTTTTAGTACAAACGGATCCAGAAGGGAGATGAGGCAAATGGATTGTTGCCTTATTGGAGTATGATGTGGAGATAAAGCCTACAAAGCTTGTCAAAGGACAAGGGCTGGAGAAGCTAATGGCTGAATCAAATTTACATGCCTTGGACGTCAATCTTATTGCTGCTATGTCCGAGGAGAATGAGGAAAGTTCATCAGTTCAGGTATCAGAAATCTTTGTGTTTTCTCCTTGGTATTCAGATATTGTATATGTGCTTCAAAATTTGTCACCACTGCCCAGCATGGCTAGAAACAAAAGTATAACTCTAAAATTAAAGGATGCTAAGTTTTGTATTTTGAACAATGCACTTTATTGGAAAGATCTCGGTGGTGTTTTGCTGATTTGTTTGGTGAAAGAAGAAGAAAAGCAGGTAATGGAGGATTTTCATAAAGGAGATTGTGGCGGTCACCTTTTTTGGAAAACAACGGCCAACAAGATTTTTAGAGCCAGATATTATTGGCCGACACTTTTTGCTGATGTGTATAAGACTGTCAAAAGCTGTCATGAATGTCAGATTTTTGAAGGAAGGCAGAAATTGCAGCCTTTGCCGCTTAAGCTGATTGAGGTAAGTGCCCCTTTTCAGCAGTGGGGTTTGGATTTCATTGGTGAGATCCATCCTCCTTCTTCAGCTCAGCACAAGTGGATCCTCACAGCGACAGATTATTTCACGAAATGGATCGAAGCAATTCCCACTAGGCAAGCTACGGATGCGGTAATAATTGCATTCCTTGAGAATAACATTTTGTCTTGTTTTGGTTGCCCGAATAAGTTAATTACTGATAACGCAGCAGGTTTCAAATAAAAAAGGATGGTTGAGTTTTGTGACAAGTATCACATCACTTTGGGACACTCAACCGCTTATCATCCACAAGGCAACAGATTGGCGGAGTCTTCCAACAAATATTTGGTCAACATCATTAAAAAGTTGCTGGAAGTAAACAAGAAAATTTGGCATAAGAAGTTAGTCAATGCACTTTGGGCCAATCGAGTGAGTCAGAAGAAATCCATTGGTATGTCCCCCTTTGAGTTAGTATATGGAGTTGACACGGTGTTTCCTACCTCTCTCGCAGTTCCAGTGGTCAAACTTCTACAGGAAGCTGGCAGTGAAGATGATCATATGCAAAGAAGAATAAATCAAATGATCCATTTGCAGCAGACAAGAGAAGAATTTTTTCAAAACACATTCAAGCTGCAGGAGAGAATTAAGAAAATATATGAGAGAAAAGCGAAGGCAGAAAAATTTCAATTGGAAGAAGTGGTGCTGAAATGGGATGCAAGGAATGAGGAAAAGGGTAAGCACGGTAAGTTCAAAAATCTTTGGAAAGGACCCTTTAAAATTGCTGCATATCGGGGTCAGAATGCTTTTCTTCTGAAATAGATGAACAGGGAAGATTTTCCAGGAGGGCCGGTCAATGGTCGGCTGCTCAAGAGATATCATTTCTAAGATGTTTTCTGTTGTTTTACATTGTCATTGTACATACCAGTTTATTTCAGTTTTATTGCAAGAGTGTGCTGTGATATTTTCTTCAGTTTGGGGCCCGAGGTGAAGGCTATAATTCTGAAGAATGATTTCAGCTTTGGTTTGAGTTTGTCAAGTCAGGTCTTTCAGTCATTTTGGTTTCAAAATTGAGTCGGTTTGAGTCAAGTTTCAGTCAATAAATGAGTCAAGAGTCTTGTGTTGATTTGTCAAGTTATCGACTCCATAGCCCAATGGACGAAGGCACTGCTTACTCTCCCAAAAATCTATAGTTCTTGGCACCTCCAAGGAGCTACCATCCCCATTGGAGCCAATGTTAGAGTCGGTATCTTCATCCCTCAGTCAGAGATCAAAATCTATTTCGTTTCATTTCATTTTAAGTGTCTCATTCAGTCCAGTCAGCTGCATTCCATTAGGAGCATGGATCATCTGACGGAAGGGTCTTGTCAATCATATCCCTCATGTCTTGTACCTTCTGGCCTTGGTCTTTTCATTAAAATTCATCAAAAGCATTTACAGTCATTTACAGTCATGTTTGATCTTAAAGTTGGCAAAAAGTCATTTTTAGATTTTTTTTAGTCTCATTAGGTCTAGGGTTTCATTAATTTGGCCTTCAAAATGTCTAATAATGTCAGCAGGCACATGAGGGAGGTTTGAAATAAGTTTTCATCGCAAAAATTTCATTGTCATAATGCTTGATCATGATTCTTCTTCAAAACTCTGTTTTGAAGAAAAATCGTCAATTTTATCTTTTGTAATAAATGTAATGTAATTTTCAAAGTTTCTTCAGTTGTAAAGTTCTTCAGGCACAGCCCTGGTCGCATTTTCCAAATCCCATGCCAGCTATCCCTGCAAAGACAAACAAGAGATTCATCATCAGTTCAAAAATCAAAGGAAACAAGCAAAACAGAGTTATTCAAAAAGTGTCAAAATTCAAACATTAGAAAGTGGGTTTCTTCAAATCAAAAATCAAAGTCTATGGCATAAAAGATATTTTTGTGTTTCAATAATTCATTTTCATACCAAGAGTTAGCATTGAGCAGAGAAAATTGTGGAGGAGGCGAAACAGTGTTGGAAGGCAAAACTGTGGTGAGATTGACAGTCGCGGCGCACTCGGTGTGGGGCGCAACGCATAAGCCAAACGCGGCACATAGGGCTATTTTTCACCATGCATTTCTGAATGGTCACGGTGCACACAAAGAGCACGATGCACTGGGTTGTGCGCGCGGTGCACAGGGCCAGAACACTTAATTTCTTGCCATCTCTCTCAAATTTCAAAACGAATCCGCCTCCTATGTTTCCAAGTAAGTTTGTGAGACTTTGAAATTTCTATTAGCCAATGTTTGGGTTTGTTTGAAAATGGAATATGAGAGTTTGAATGCCAAAACAATAAACCCTATCCTCTTGTTGAAGTGTTCCCTTAGGGTTTTAAAATTGGTGTTTTAAAAGTAATTTTGGTGCCAAACTTGTTCATTCCTCACTATTTATTCCTCCCTCTCACTGTTAATATTATCTTTACAGTCCTCCCCTATTCCCTTATATCCCAAGTCACTCATTCCTAAGCCCCATTTCCCTATCCATAAATCATTGCATTTCCTATCACTTTCCCTTTCCATCTCATTTGTAAAAAATTCCCAAACCCCAAGTTTCCCAATTGGCTTCCCCTACACTTCAATTATCTCTTGATTGAAGTCTATTTTCCCTTTGCCCTATATCATTACAGTCCCTCCCCTTTGACACACATTTGGCACTAAAACCAAAACATCAAAATTCTCATACACCTTGCATGGACACCATGGAGACAGACACTGATACATCATATGAAAGAGATAGTGATTCTACCACTGAGTTGCATGCACAAAGAAGGCCTCGTAAAGGTGGCAGACATGTGAGAGAAGAGCCCACCTCATTGACTCAATTGCAGGCTTTCCCACTTGAAATGGCATGTTTTCGAGAGCATTCATGCTATTAGTATTGTGAGATGATTGCTAGGATTCGTCATCATCAGGAGTCATTTATTTTTATTGCATTTACATGATGGTCAGGTAACTCCATCTGGTGTAAATTTCACTTTGACACCGGAAACCATCTCTCAAGAAACAGGAATACCGAATGTGGGTGAACAGTGGAAAAAAAGATAGAAGGTGGACAGAGTGCATTATGAACCATACATCAGGCCTAGCTATGTGAGACAGCTCAGTAGAGTGTTCCCATTCTAGTTTCTAAAGGAATCTTATGCATCTCTGATGAAACTCATTATCAGATACTTCAGTTGTGAGGGCCGTTTTTCACGCCTCTATGCCTACAACATCCGGTTATTGATGCATTTCACGAGAGTGAGGATGATGAACACTCCTTATTTCATGTGCCACAACATTGAGAGGATGACTACTCTTGTGCAGAAGAAAACTCCCTGTTAGACTCGGTCTTGTCAGTCCTCTGCCAGAGTCAAATTCACCAAAGTTCATTTCTCGTCATTTGTAGTCATTGATGTTACTGTGGTCCAAAAAGAGTCATTTTAATTCTTGAGTCCAAGGTTTTGTCTTCAGAAGTGCTTCAATAACATGTGCAGGCCAGAGGAAGGTTCAATAATTTTCTTATTTCAAGAGTTTCATCATCATTAATGCTCAAGGATGATTCTTCTCCAAAACCCTGTTTTGGAGAAGAAATTGGCAAATTAATTGTTTGTAATAACCATGTAATTTTCCGTCTTGAAGATTTCAAATGCAAGCTCTATGTCACCTTGCCAAACTTCATGCTAAATATCCCTGCAAGCAGACAAAAAGATATTTATCATCAGTTAAACCAAGAGGAAAATCGTGAAGGATGAAAACAGAGTTAGGTGCAAAATGTCAAGGTCTGCAACATCAAAATGGGTTTTCAAGAAGCAAAGGTCAAATTATTTGCTATGAGAGATATGTCATGTTTTAATAGCCCAGTGATACATCTAAAACATCAGTGAAATCAAAGAGAAAGTTGCAGGATAAACGAATTTAATGTTTGAAAGTCGAAATTGTGTTGAGTCGGGCCGCGCGGCGCATACAAGGAGTGCGCGGCGCATACAAGGAGTGCGCGGCGCATAGGATGCGCGCGGCACACCGAGGAGAAATTGGCAGTGTAATTTTACACACGCGTGACGCATAGAGTGCGCGCGGCGCGTTGGGCATGAGCACGGCGCGTTGAGCCTTTCAGCCTAAATTCATCACTTTTTTGTGATTTTTCAATTCAAATCGGCTCTTTCGCCTCCAAGCCTTAGTGGGGGATGGAAAAGTTTCGCACTTGACCACAAGCTGGACGATGAAGATGCATTGGTCTTTAAGCTTGTTGAGCCCAAAGGATTTAAGCATCTTGAAGCAGTGTTGGAGTCATGTGGCAATGATCTTGCTTCTGCAATCAAGAGTTGAATGAGCTCCAATTAGGACGTGAAAGAGATTCAACTCCTTGCAAAAGCACAGCAGATTCAAGCATTGTTACACATGTTGATCAAACCACAAAAGGAAATACAGATATTGGCATTCCAGTTGAAGAACGGGTTGCTAATGACCATGTGGGAGGGGCTGCTGCAGCCATTCCAGTTAATGGTTCTGACTGGGTGGAACTTCTTTTGCAAGAGATGCAGAATACATCTGATATAGATGATGCAAGAGTACGTGCTTCGAGAGCATTGGAGGCACTTGAAAAGGTAATAGTTAGTCTCATGGGTTCTATTGCCGAGGACTTGCAAGAGGAAAACATGGTGCTGAGATAGCAAGTCGAAGCTCTTTCTCGTGATAATGGCATTCTCAAACGAGCTATAACTATACAGCATGAGTGGCAGAAGGAACATGATGAAAGGGCCAGTGAATCACAGAATCTGAAGCAGATTTTATCACAGTATCGAGAACAACTAAGGAAGTTGCAGGTAAATAATTACGCTTTAACACTACACCAGGGGCAATGCACATCACACATCTCTATAAGAAGAGATAACAGAGTTTTTGCAACAGCTGGTTGGGATCATAAGGTTCGCGTGCATATCATAAAGGGAAACCACTTGTAATCTTGAAATATCACTCGGCAACGGCATGGCACAAAATAATAATGCCAAGTGGCAACCTGGGACTTAGGTGGCCCTTGCACAGCAGAGAAATAGGAGCGTACTGTCTATTTATGACTTTAGTTAATAATTTAAAGGGATACACGATACAACTCTTGCCTTTTCATTGGTCATCGGAAATGTTCAGCTGGAATAGTGAAATGTTTTCTGTCTTTAGAACAGAGGCATGGTTCTTTTTCTATTTTTCATTATTTTAGTTGAAACAACTCCTTATTCTCATCGATTTGTTATCATACCTCTGAGTCTATATATTGTATTGAGAACCATTTGTAAAGGGGGAGAGTTTTGGGAAATGGAGGAGAGATAACAGAGAGCTTCATTGTACAGCTTTGACAGAGGAATAATGGAAGGATGCAGCTCTGGTTCATAAGATCCCTGTGGTGTGAGTTTAGCGAATGTTTTTTTTTTCTTTTTGTCTCATATGTATCTCGTTATGTTTTTCATTTCATTCATAATCGTTTCAAGCTGAAAGCTTTTGCAGTAAGAGAGGTAGAATCCAATTTATTGCTCTGCCTTGCGAAGCGTTCAGGATTTGTGTATTTTCTTCTATTGGAAAGGATTCATTGTTTAATTCCCTTTTCAACTTTATTCAATAGTCTTTACATTCCACATTATTTCAAATTTAATTGTTAAACTTCACTCCTATCTTGCCTTATGGAATAATCTGTGCCTTTGATTAAATCTCTGCTCTTGCTGTCTTTGCCCCATACAACCCAAAAAACCCAGTCATTTATTAAAAACCTCATTCATATCTATTTACTAGCCTAAAATCAGTTTCCCATTTTAAGTCATCTCACACCTTATTGCTCATTTTATCGAGATTGACTGGAGAGAGCCCTCTCCTGTCCTCGTAGGGCTAGCTACGAGGCTAAGCTTGGTTTCATGTTGCCTCGAGTTTTTCCTTCCTCAGCCTGAGGCAGATTTGAGCGCTAACATAGTGGCGACCATACTGGGGAGGTCTTCCCCGGTAAAGGATGACAAAGTTCCGATCTACTTGCTGATGGTGGACAGCGGTCAGACACCGCAAGGCTGAAATCGTTCACCTGGCGACTCCAGCTCGATCCAGGGATTTCAGTGTTCACTGATCCATTCATGCAATGGTAGGGTATGTGGCAAACCCTGCTCTTTGTGAAGTTGTAAAAGAGGTTAGAGATCAGTTAGCAGATTTTGAAATTGATGAAAGATTTTTCAGTGTCGTGCTTCAATGTTTGAAATCTCCGAAGTTTCCTCTTGAAGCTAAAACTCGTGTCTGCGAGTTAGTTGTTGAAAGGTTTGAGAAGGAGATTCAGTATTTGAATGATCAAATCCAATCATATGAATTCCGAGATCCCAAAAAGTTTTTGGAAACTCTCCCTCCTTCAAAACAAGAAACAATAGAGCTGCCTACAGATGTTTGCATTGACAGTGTGCAGCTAGAAGTATGTATTGCGGAGTTGGGGTAGCAAACCGAGTCTGGCTTTTGCGATCCCATTGCAACGTACATGGAAATTTTTTTCGGTTTAAATGATAGATCAAATCATGTTTTACATAACCAGACTCATTATGTGCATATATGGCTGCCAGCAATTACATCTGTGTCCTGTTGGAGGCACTCTCAAGCAGCATCCTTGTCACAGTTACTTGAATGGTTGATCTGGCATTACAGTATTACTTTATCTATTGGCTCTGCAGAAAAGTAGGGTAGATTTTGTAAATAAATAAGCAGCCAAAAGGCAGCATTTCGTTCCATTTTCATTACAGTTTTAGTTTGAAGTTTGCCGAGTCAGTTTTTCAATCATTTCAGTCAAGTTTCAGTCCATAAATGAGTCGAAAGTCTCATGTTGTCTGTCGAAATAATGATTCCATAGCCCAATGGATGGAGGCACTGTCCGCTCTCCCAAAGATCTGCTGTTCTTGGCACCTCCACGGAGCGGCAGCTGCCATCCCCATTGGAGCCAATGTTAGACTCGGTCTTGTCAGTCCTCCGCCAGAGTCAAATTCACCAAAGTTCATTTCTCGTCATTTGCAGTCATTGATGTTACTGTGGTCCAAAAAGAGTCATTTTAATTCTTGAGTCTAGGGTTTTGTCTTCAGAAGTGCTTCAATAACATGTGCAGGCCAGAGGAAGGTTCAATAAGTTTCTTATTTCAAGAGTTTCATCATCATTAATGCTCAAGGATGATTCTTCTCCAAAACCCTGTTTTGGAGAAGAAATTGGCAAATTAATTGTTTGTAATAACCATGTAATTTTCCGTCTTGAAGATTTCAAATGCAAGCTCTATGTCACCTTGCCAAACTTCATGCTAAATATCCCTGCAAGCAGACAAAAAGAAGTTTATCATCAGTTAAACCAAGAGGAAAATCGTGAAGGATGAAAACAAAGTTAGGTGCAAAATGTCAAGGTCTGCAACATCAAAATGGGTTTTCAAGAAGCAAAGGTCAAATTCTTTGCTATGAGAGATATGTCATGTTTTAATAACCCAGTGATACATCCGAAACATGAGTGAAATCAAAGAGAAAGTTGCAGGAGAAACGAATTTAATGTTTGAAGGTTGAAATTGTGCGGAGTCGGGCCGCGCGGCGCATACAAGGAGCGCGTGGAGCATAGGATGCGCGTGGCGCACCGAGGAGAAATTTGCAGTGTAATTTTACACGCACGCGACACATAGAGTGCACGCGGCGCGTTGAGCCTTTCAGCCTAAATTCATCACTATTTTGTGATTTTTCAATTCAAATCGGCTCTTTCGCCTCCAAGCCTTAGTGGGGGATGGAAAAGTTTCACACTTGACCACAAGATGGACGATGAAGATGCATTGGTCTTTAAGCTTGTTGAGCCCAAAGGATTTAAGCATCTTGAAGCAGTGTTGGAGTCGTGTGGCAATGATCTTGCTTCTGCAATCAAGAGTTTGAATGAGCTCCAATTAGAACGTGAAAGAGATTCAACTCCTTGCAAAAGCGCAGTAGATTCAAGCATTGTTACACATGTTGATCAAACCTGTTGGCCGGATAAATCGTTCTTGCGGACAAGACCGATCTCCCTAGTGTCAGAAGACAATCTAGCAACAAACGAACAACTAAGTTTGTCTTTCTCTAGATATATTCGTTTTATAAATAAATGTTATGAAGGTGTCGATCCTACCTTAGATCCAAATGCTTATTTGCGGTCGCAGTGCTTCCGTTGCATCAATAATCCTTCGTCGCAACAAGGGCCCTTTTGTCACAAGAAAATATCATCTTTCATTGATCCGCAATCACAAAAAGAAAAATATCAATAGCACTCCGTATAACAAATATAAAACATACCTATCATAGTGATCAAGGAATCTATGAAATAAACGATCAAACGATGCCTTATTCAAATAAAGAATCGAATGACAATTTATTGAGAAACACAACTTGATCGTATTAATCTTAAAATATGCTAAGAACCTTACAACCTTAGCCTTGATGTTCGAAAGGCCTTCCCGGGGTCCGAAGCAGGAATCTCCTCTACTTTGATAAGTCTTGCACTCTTCCTCCAGAAGCATAAAGAGGTATGTAATATTTCCTCTCAAAAGCTCAGTAGAAGGAAATCTAAATCTCAACAGCACTTCAACTCCAAAATCTTCTCCAAAAAACTTATTCTTCAATCCTCCATTAATTTAACTTCTCAAAAACTTTCTTGAACTTCTTGACTTAACCCCAAAAGGCTACCCAATGCCTCCTTTTATAGAGCAGATGAGGAGGTTAGGATTCCACCTTTAAAGGGATAGAATCCTCCTTCAAAGGGATAGGCTCCTCACATCAAGGGATTAGTTCCTTAAGGTGTGGGATACATTCATCTTATCAAAGCGTACTCATCCCCAAAAAATCTCATCTAGAACCTTCCAGAATTGACCAAAATTCAACTTTTTCCGTTTAATTCCGCGCTTTTTTAACTTTACAGGGGTACCGCAGGCATTACACTGGAAAAGTGCATTCTAGACCGCAGTTTCTCTTCATATTACCTACGTACCCTAGCTAAAAACGCAGGTAGGCTTCATATTAACTGCGTACCCAAGGTTTTTTGAGTTTTTTAGGGTTTTTCCTTCAGTTTCAGGGCTTGGAATGAGGAAAAAAGGTTGTAAGACTTGCAGAGGAGGTAAGTATGAGTGTCAATGAGCCCATACAGTTAGCAGAATGTTAGGGTGACATTTTTTAGTGTAACAGATTGCCCCCTAAAGTGCAAAGTCTGGAATAAATGAAGATGAAGTCTGTCATATATGAAGAGTGAAGTACTTTATCATTTCGAGGATCATCCTGTGGACACCCCAGTCAGAAACTGTATAAAAATTCAATGCAAAATATATATATATATATGTAATCATATCATCGCTGAGGTAGGCATTCCCATACTCAGATCAAAACTAACTAGAACTAACTTAAATTGTTCTGATACAGGAATGATTTTGAATACATCAACAATATAGACATATGTAGACACAGCATGGACGCAGCCATCTGTCTATGAATATTCCACTGTATAAATGATAAAAAAATTCCTCGCAGCCTGGATGGTGGAAACGATCTGTGGTCTTCGATTTCGCATCTCGAACTAGTACGATTCTATCCATGTGAATAAATGTGTTGAAGTCGAACATGGTAGAAACCACTGATTACCAAATAATGATGAACCGCTAACAAGTGTGAGAGAAACCACCAATAATGTCAATGGCTCTCAAAGTACTCAATACAATCCATGAAATGTGAATAAATGAGCTGAAGTCGAACATCTCACGGAATCATTCGATCGAAGGTCATTGATGCAACCTGTCGTCGAAGGCGAGAAACCTGCCATTGATGCATGCAGATTTCAAGGTACTAATGATTTCTGGATCGACTTCCTAGATAATGAGTTGTTGTCGATAGAAAGCGATCTGTCATAGGCAAGCCCACAACACGAAATCATAGATCAAGTTTTGAAAATATATTGGCAAGGACTGACTCATGGATAGTCAAAATGGATGACATATATTTTGCAGATGAATGGTTTATTTGAACTGTTCTCTTGAACACATAACGACATTGCAGATGGCTTGGTGACAATTGACCTAAAGCTAATACCCAGAAACCGGCTGAAGACTTTCAATGTGGTTTGATTAACTGTTAGGCAAAGGATTTTCCCAACCCAGGTGAACAAAAGTGTCGTGTTCAAGAGTGGTTGATTGAATTTTCGAAAAATTAAAATATAACAAACATGCCCATTTTTCTCTTCTTTCTCCCACCATTTCTGGCAAGTACCTCTTTATTTTTGACAAGCTTGAGGAGGATAACATTTGCTTGTTTATATGCTCATCCTTCGGATGAGTCCAACTTAGTTTAAGATTCAAACCCTAAGAAGGAGGTGGTTCGTTCCCGTTGAAAATTAAACAGTCCTTAAAGTATCGTTATTTTAACGAGTCTAGTAGGAGAAATCTCGGTGTTTTTCAATTTTAGGGAGTCGTAAAGAAAAACTTAAGAAACTCCATGGGTGTACTTTTTCGTAAATTTAGTCTCTCGAGCCCGAAAAAGGATAAAATAATGCGGGAGAGAACCTCCGTCGACCGTAATTAGTCAACGTATACCTTTTTCGTAAATAGTCCATTTCAGTCCGTAGGGGTAAACTTATACCGAAGGGACAACCGTTCATTTACTTTAACGAGTTCGAATAATCAAGTACTCGGCAATCTTTTCATGTTTAGAGAGTCTAAAAAGGGCTTAAAAGAGAACTCTATGGTCTCGCTTTTTCAGTAAGTTTTAACGAGTTCAAAAAAGGGATAAAAATGTACTCATCGTTTTCTCTTTTTCGTAAGTTTTAAAGCGTTCGAAAAAGGGATAAAAATGTACTCCTGTGGCCGAATTTCAATTTAATTTACGAGCAGGAAAAGACGGAAATAACTCGGCATTTTCATGTGTTTTACGAGAATGAAAAATAGCAAAATAATCTCGGGATTTTCTTGAGTTTAACGAGTCTCGAAAATAACCAAAATTGACTCAAGATAAGTTTCATTTTTACAAAAGCTTGAAACAGAGAAAAACTATGCTTCAGAGTGGTTTCATTTTTTCACAAGCTTGAAACAGAGAGAAAACTGTGCTTGATGCCCCCTAAGCGTAAGTACTAGAGTGCATGCCCCCCCAGCTTCATTTCATTCAACTAAGTACACTAGTAATAAATAGCTGGATGGAATGAAGGTTCATTTACGAGATCATATGAAAGACCCGACCTAAAAACTAACCTAAATCTAACATTTATGAGGTCTATTCAAAGACTCGACTCAATTAGGGGAGGATTTGTTTCATTTTTTAACGAGCTTGATACAGAGAAAAACTATGCTCATGGCAACGTGTTTCATTTTTTAACGAGGTTGACACAGTAACAAGAACTATCCTCGTATCTACTTATTTCTAATCTACCTACATAACCTACTGATTCATTTTTTAATGAGGTTGACATAGGAAAAGAACTTTCCTCATACCTAATTCATTTTTTAATGAGGTTGACTCAATAACAGGAACTATCCTCTAACAAATGATTCATTTTTTAATGAGGTTGACACAGGAAAAGTAATATCCTCATACCCGATCTATTTTTAAATGAGGTTGACCTCAAGAACAGAACTATCCCTCGACTAATTGATTCATTTTTTAATCGAGGTTGACACAGAAAAGAACTATCCTTTTCCTCATACCCGATACATTTTTTAAAGGTTGACTCGCGTAACAAGAACTATCCCCGACAACCGATTCATTTTTACACAAGCTTGAAACAGAGAGAAAACTGTGCTTGATGCCCCCTAAGCGTAACTGCTAGAGCGCATGCCCCCCAAGCTTCATTTCATTCAACTAAGTACACTAGTAATAAATAGCTGGATGGAATGAAGGTTCATTTGCGAGATCATATGAAAGACCCGACCTAAAAACTAACCTAAATATATGACCTAACATTTATGAGATCTAGTCAAAGACTCGACTCAATTAGGGGAGGATTTGTTTCATTTTTTAATGAGCTTGACACAGTAAACGAACTATGCTCATGGCAACGTGTTTCATTTTTTAACGAGGTTGACACAGTAAAAGGAACTATCCTTCTGACCAACCGATTCATCTTTTAACGAGGTTGACACAGAAAAGAAACTATCTCTCATACCCGATTCATTTTTAAATGAGGTTGACTACAAGAATGTGAACTACTCTCGACTAACCGATTCATTTTTTAATGAGGTTGACACAGGAAAAGAACTGTCCTCATACCTAATTCATTTTTTAACGAGGTTGACTCAGTAAAAGGAACTATCCTCTGACCAACTGATTCATTTTTTAACGAGGTTGACACAGGAAAAGAACTGTCCTCAGACCTAATTATTCTAATCTACCAATCTACTCTCTACAATCTACCTACTGTTTCATTTTTTAATGAGGTTGACACAGCAAAAGAACTGTCCTCATGGAAGCTTGTTTCATTTTTTAAACGAGCTTGACACAAGAAAAGGAACTATGCTCTCGACTAACTGATTCATTTTTTAACGAGGTTGACACAGTAAAAGGAACTTTCCTTGGACTACTGATTCATTTTTTAACGAGGTTGACACAGTAAAAGGAACTTTCCTCGGACTACTGATTCATTTTTTAACGAGGTTGACACAGTAAAAGGAACTTTCCCCGTCACCGATTCATTTTTTTAACGAGGTTGACACAAGATATAACCCCCCCTCCTCGCGACTCACTGATTCATTTTTTAACGAGGTTGACACAGTACAAGGAACTATCCTCACACACACTGATTCATTTTTTAACGAGGTTGACACAGTACAAGGAACTCTCCTCACACACACTGATTCATTTTTTAACGAGGTTGACACAGTAAAAGAACCATCCTCAGACACACTGATTCATTTTTTAACGAGGTTGACACAGTACAAGGAACTATCCTCACACACACTGATTGATCATGGCTTCTAACAGGAAGAAACACATGTCAATGGACACACCTTGATCATGGCTTCCAAGAGGTCTTCATCAGAAGGAAGAACAGTTCTATGAAAGGAACACATGTCAAGGGACTCAAAAGGGATAAGAACATCACGTTCAAATAATCCCATAGTTTTTTCCATGTCAATTACCGGATCTAAGTGATAGGAAGTCGAGCATACAGTGAGAGGCTCACTTCCATCGGTAACTGAAAACATGGGACTAGTTGCCACATAATTAACCCGTGGCGGGGTAGATACCACTTTAGAATCAGGAACATTTATGGATGTCTGATTATTGGTAGTCGAAACAAGACTAGGGAATGAAATCTGGTCTACAGTCACAATATTGCCATTGTGAGGGAAAGACATCACGCGAAAGAGTGTTGATGCGACAGCTTTCATTGCATAAACATAGTCTCGCCCAAGGAGTAAATTGAAATCCAAGGGGCCTCGAACTACCATAAGATCAATACAGACAGTTTTACCTTCCAAAGTAATAGAAAAATTAGGAAGGATCCCTAAAGGTTCACTAATGGTTCTGTTAAAAGCTTTCAGATTCTGCGTAATAGGCACAAGCTGAGGGGATCCCAAATATTTCCAAGCAGTTGAGGATAAAATACTAACAAAAGCACCTTCATCTACCTGTGTGCGGTGTATGTCCCTACCACCAAACTTCACAATGATTTGGAAAGGGATGGAGGAAGGAAGACGAGGTTTTGTCAGTCTATTACAATCAAAGGAAAAGACATTAGTACTTGGAGGGGGTTCTGTAGAAACAGGTGAAATGCCCCCTAGCGTAGAAGAATCTGATGTAACAAGAAGAACTTGAGTGGTATGAAGTTCACTCTCTACAGGGAGAATGGGATCGATCGAATGTGAAATCGAATCGACCACTTGATCAACTAATGGATCATCAACTTGAGTGATATGAGTTTCATTCTCCAATGGAAGAGTGGGATCAACTGTACTTGAAATTAGATCAATCACTCCGTCAGTTGACAGTAGGTTGGGAAAAAGTTTATGGTAACCAGTTGGAAATTCTTGATGTGGAACAGTAACGTTTTTCAATAATTTTGAGACTTCATCCATGTGAGGGCAAATGTGAGTTTGATGACTCCCTTTGCATAACTTGCAAGGAAACCTAACTTTACCCTTTTTCCCAGGAACCTAACTATCACTGGTTGATGGATCAAGGAAAAGTTGATGAGATTTTTCTGACCATACTTCCAAGACTTATGGAATACCGGGACAATTGATAAGGAAGCGGTCACCCTTACAAAGCCTGCAAGGGTATTTTGGTTTACGATGCATGTTGGAGGTTTCCTCAACACTTCTAACATTTACAGCCATGGTTGGTTGGTGGACTTCTTTCTTATCTTGCTTCTTCTTCTTCTTCTTCCCTTTCTTCTTCTTCTAGCCACCTCGGTTACTAGCGTCAATGCTTTTACCAAGCGAAGAGGAAGAAATGGAGGAAGAAATATTGCGAAGAAGGTAAAGGGTCACGTAAGGTTGGTGATGTTGAGATGGTGAACTTCCGTGGAAGCATCCGGTTGAGGTGGAACAATTGAGTATTCGGGGCCGAGTATTCGGGCCAACGAAGTTGAAAATAACCATCGGTAAACCCTATTGAAACCAGGTAATGACAATGTAAAAGTAGCCATAAGGAGGACCAACATTTCCAAAGCAAGGAAAAGTACTAGGAATCTCGTTAAGAGGGGTTCCTTGGTTGGTAAATTCCGAAACAGTTGCCATTATATTCAACTTCAGTGAATTTTATTAAAAATTTAAAACTAAAATTAAAAATTCACAATTCACACCTAACAATTAAAATTCACAATTCACACCTATGGTCTCTAAAAGTGAAAACAAACAAATTAACATGCGCTATCAAATCTAGGAGTCAAACCACACAATGTACCGAAAGAATTTCCCCGTACTAAAAACACTAGTTGGTGATGAAATCCAACATCATAGAATTTAATACAGAAAGGGCGGTTGGAACAGTTACCCCGACAACCTGCTTAATGAAACAGACTGGCACAAGTTTCTTCACAAAACCATCTCGAGTGAAGAGAACCCCCTAGAAAGTCCAAGTGAGTCTAGTCGACGTCTGCTCCAGGTACAGTGGGATCTTCCCTCCACCGTCACCTTAGGAAAGAACCCTATAGATTATGGCCACTAAGGTTACCAACAGAAACAAATATACCTGAGGGAACAGTCCACGATCCGATACACACACAAGGGTAGAGTAACAAAGCTCAATCCCCTTGAAGGCTCCTTGACATAATCCAAGGTTTACCGACAAGTGACCCCAGGCTCCTCGACAATGGTCTATCCGAGGTTTACCATTTTTAATACGTGTATATCTTCTATCGTTCCAATGAGTGGGAAGGATTGATTACCTCTACCGTTTAGATATGATCTCGTGCTTGACTCCTTTAGAGGAGCTTCCCAAAGCATAGATGTAACAATTGGAATTTTTCCCACCGCAAGATCGACTACTTGTTTGTTTTACCGTTCTGGAGAGTTAACTAAAACCTATTCCAAGACACTAGCCTAAGCTAAATTGGTGGAAAGAGCTCCTAAATGTAAAAATTACTAGATGAATTTTAATTAAGCGCTCGTGTTATTTAGGTTAAGTTATTACTCAAAAGGGTAAATGGATATGAAACCAATGGTGTTACACCCGAACCAAAACCGAATGCAATCGAATATGATAATGCATCTTTTTCAATTCATGAATCCTAACTAAAGTAAGGAGAGAGTTTCCATCACTTCCAACAATGCAAAGATTGATCATTAAGAGAAAATATAACAAATTCTCTAATGCACTAATTTCATCAAGAAAAACTAATGCAAATCAATCCCAAAACAGTTTTTTTTTATTTTTTTGTTTTTAAAACAAGAATAAAAACATCTAAATTCAAATCAAAGAAAACTGATGTAAATCTATGATTGATTTTTCAGAATTTAAACTATGCAGTTGTAATCTATGCACAATTCACATGAAAAGTATGCAAATGTAATCTATGCATATTTTTCATTCATATTCTGAAAATGAAAATTCTAATTATGCAAATGTAATCTATGCAAGAGAATTCTCAAACACAAGATAGTTCTAATGTGATCTAAGAACCAATCAAGTGGAAGTCAAGAAAATCGGGTGAGAGTTCCAAAGATAAAAAAACACTCAAAGGCAATTAACACTCATACACAAAGATGCAAAATTGTGAAAAGACTGAGAAAAACCTTCAATTAATGACCAAAGGAAATCAAATTAAGAATTTCTCAAAAAAGAGACTCGAAACACCCAATTAACTTAATGGAGATTGATGAGATGAAGAATTGCTGAAAGAAATTCAGAAAAAAGAGATTTTTGACAGAAAAATATAGATATGGGTAGATGCTAAGAATCCTAAATTAAATCTAAACTAAACTGAAAAAATAAATCTAGAGTTTTTCCAAAATTTTAACAGGGTCCGCAGGCTCCCAGACGTAACAGGTGCGGTACCGCACTGTTTACTAAAGAAAACATGCGAAACTGTCCGCACTGTCCAAAGAAGGAAAAGTGCGGTCCCGGGAAAAATTAGAGAAAAACATAAAAAATCTCAAAATTTTCAAAAACAAAGAAAACCTAAGCTACCCAGGCAGATTTCCATCAATCAAAAACTAGGAAAATGTTTCCTCAAATCAAAATAAAAGAGAACAAAAAAAAACAAGTTCTTTCCCCAGTGGAGTCACCAATTTGTTGGAGGATTAATCCGTTTTGCGGACAAGACCGATCTCCTAGTACTAAAAGTATCTAGCAACAAACAACCAAATAGACTAATCTTTCTCTAGATATATTCGTTTTACAAATAAATGTTATGAAGGTGTTGATCCTACCTTAGATCCAAATGCTTATTTGCGGTCGCAGTGCTTCCGTTGCATCAATAATCCTTCGTCGCAACAAGGGCCCTTTTGTCACAAGAAAGTATTATCTTTCGTTGATCTGCAATCACAAAAAAGAAAATATCAATAGCACCTGTATAACAAATAATCATAAAACATACCTATCATAGTGATCCAGGAATCTATGAAATAAACGATCAAACGACAGCTTATTGAAATAAACAATCGAATGACAATTTATTGAGAAAAACAGAACTTGATTGTATTTATCTCAAAATATACAGAAGAACCTTACAACCTTAGCCTTGATGTTCGAAAGGCCTTCCCGAGGTCCGAAGCAGGAATCTCCTCTACTTTGATAAGTCTTGCACTCTTCCTTCAGGAGCACAAAGAGGTATGTGATCTTTCCTCTCAAAAGCTCGCTTAAGGAAATCTAAACTCAACAAGACTTCAACTCAAATATTTTACCCATCAAAATATTCTCTAATCCTCCAATAGTTTGCTTAATATCAAAACTTCTTGAACTTAACCCAAAAGGCTACCCAATGCCTCCTTTTATAGAGCATATGAGGAGGTTAGGATTCCACCTTTAAAGGGATAGAACCCTCCTTCAAAGGGATAGGCTCCTCACATCAAGGGATTAGTTCCTTGATGTGTGGGATACATGCACCTTACCAAAGCGTACTCATCCCCAAAAAATCTCATCCAGAACCTTCTAGAATTGACCAAAATTCAACTTTTTTGGTTTAATTTCGCGCATTTTTGACTTTACAGGGGTACCGCAGGCATTACACTGGAAAAGGCCGAGACCCAGTCGAGACATTACCTGCGTACCCTAGCTAAAAACGCAGGTAGGCTTCATATTAACTGTGTACCCAAGGTTTTTTGAGTTTTAAGGGTTTTTTCTCCATTTTCAGGCCATGGAATGAGGAACAAAGGTTGTAAGACTTGCAAAGGAGGTAAGTATGAGTGTCAATGAGCTCATACAGTCAGCCGAATGTCAAGGTGACATTTTTCAGTGTAACAAAACCACAGAAGGAAATACAGATATTGGCATTCCAGTTGAAGAACGGGTTGCTAACGACCATGTGGGAGGGGCTGCTGCAGCCATTCCAGTTAATGGTTCTGACTGGGTGGAACTTCTTTTGCAAGAGATGCAAAATGCATCTGATATAGATGATGCAAGAGTACGTGCTTCGAGAGCATTGGAGGCACTTGAAAAGGTAATAGTTAGTCGCACGGGTTCTATTGCTGAGGACTTGCAAGAGGAAAACATGGTGCTGAGACAGCAAGTCGAAGCTCTTTCTCGTGATAATGGCATTCTAAAACGAGCTATAGCTATATAGCATGAGCGGCAGAAGGAACATGATGAAAGGGCCAGTGAATCATAGAATCTGAAGCAGATTTTATCACAGTATCGAGAACAACTAAGGAAGTTGCAGGTAAATAATTACGCTCTAACACTACACCAGGGGCAATGCACATCACACATCTCTATAAGAAGAGATAACATAGTTTTTACAATAGCTGATTGGGATCATAAGGTTCGCGTGCATATCATAAAGGGAAACCACTTGTAATCTTGAAATATCACTCGGCAATGGCATGGCACAAAATAATAATGCCAAGTGGCAACCTGGGACTTAGGTGGCCCCTGCACAGCAGAGAAATAGGAGCGTACTGTCTATTTATGACTTTAGTTAATAATTTAAAGGGATACAAGATACAGCTCTTGCCTTTTCATTGGTCATCAGAAATTTTCAGCTGGAATAGTGAAATGTTTTCTGTCTTTAGAACAGAGGCATGGTTCTTTTTCTATTTTTCATTATTTTAGTTGAAACAACTCCTTATTCTCATCGATTTGTTATCATACCTCTGAGTCTATATATTGTATTGAGAACCATTTGTAAAGGGGGAGAGTTCTGGGAAACGGAGGAGAGATAACAGAGAGCTTCATTGTACAGCTTTGACAAAGGAATAATGGAAGGATGCAGCTCTGGTTCATAAGATCCCTGTGGTGTGAGTTTAGCGAATGTTTTATTTTTATTTTTGTCTCATATGTATCTCGTTATGTTTTTCATTTCATTCATAATCGTTTCAAGATGAAAACTTTTGCAGTAAGAGAGGTAGAATCCAATTTGTTGCTCTGCCTTGCGAAGCGTTCAGGATTTGTGTATTTTCTTCTGTTGGAAAGGATTCATTGTTTAATGCCCTTTTTAACTTTCTTCAACAGTCTTTACATTCCACATTATTTCAAATTTAATTGTTAAAATTCACTCCTATCTTTCCTTATGGAATAATCTGTGCCTTTGATTAAATCTCTGCTCTTGCTGTCTTTGCCCCATACAGCTCAGAAAACCCAGTCATTTATTAAAAACCTCATTCATATCTATTTACTAGCCTAAAATCAGTTTCCCATTTTAAGTCATCTCGCACCTTATTGCTCATTTTATCGAGATTGACTGGAGAGAGCCCTCTCCTGTCCTTGTAGGGCTAGCTATGAGGCTGATCTTGGTTTGATGTTGCCTCGAGTTTTTCCTTCCTCAGCCTGAGGCAGATTTGAGCGCTAACACTATCGAGCAACAACACAACAATATTGATCACTATGCGCTCATCAAGATCATTGTTGTACATCAGCTTGGATTGCAGGGTGTTTCATGGGAGGATTTCATTTCCCATGAGTTCTTCACAGCTCCTCAGGTTCCTCCGGAGGTTGTCCATGATACAGGTGAACCTTCACATCCGTATGAAGATCAGGAGGCAGAGACTATTAGTGTGCCGACATATGTCACTTATCAGAGAGGCACGAGAGGATTATTTGTAGCAGCTCGACGAGTACTATCTCCACCCGGGGTAGAAGGGGTCTCGTTTCCATCATCAGAAGCACAGGTATAGGTACAGATACAGGACAGAGGAAAGAGGCCTATGCAGGATGAGGGCCCTTCAGGAGGCCAAGATATTGATTTTGTACTCATCGATGAGGATTTGAGCTCTCCAAGCTCAAAGTTGAGAGAGACCATTCAGGAGCAGAAGGCTGAGATAGACACATTGACTGAAAGATTGCAGAGAGCTCAATGGGTCATAAACTACTTGGAGCAGCGGAACAGACAGTTGGAGGATCAACAAACAATCATGGAGTTGCAAAACATCCGTGAGAACCAGCAAGCTGCCCAAAGGAGCCAAACCGACATGACACCCATTGAGCGTGAGATTTGGCTTGAGAGGGTCAACATTCATCTTGAGAAGAAGTTGGAGAAGGAAAACAAGGAGAAGAACATGCTTAGACACATGAAGAACCATTATTGGGCGCGAACTCATGTTTGCAAAGCGAGGATCAAAATCCTGAAGGCAAGGCTAAGGAGGGCACTAAAGCGTCGCAAAATGCATGATAGGCTCCAAATTTTGGCCGAATATTATTTGGCCAAAAATAGTGCTTGATGAGGGACCTTCAGCCCAAATTTCAAGAAATTTGGGAAAAATTTTGTCAATTTTGAATTTTTTGGCCTCAAAACAGATTTTCCTGCTCGACATGTAGCGCCACTTGGCGCGCGCTTATAATTGGCAGCTCTTATGGAGGAAAAATTTACATTTTTTGACTTTTTTATCAAAATTTATGCATTCCTATGGATTACCTAAGGATTTTGACAAGTTTTGGGTTGCCTAAAGGGTCAAAAACACCCTAAAAATGGTATTTCTGCCACTTTTTGCACACACAGGAAGCAGTGTTGGGAGATTGGATTTTTGAAGGGGAAAATGGCAACCAAATTCAGAAATTACACTTGGGTTGGAAATTATACAGGAAAATATTTCCAACGAGCTATCCTGCGCTCAATTTGGACTTCGGGAAGGCCCTGAAAATCAGCCTCAAACTTGTGCTACGCATAGAGATTTTAGGCGCGGCGCATAGGGAAATTTGGCCTATTTTTCACTCAGCAGCTTAGAATTTCACCTAGTTTTGGCTAGTTTGAATTTTTCATGTAAATCTTGATGTAAATTGATGTAATTTCATGAATTTGATGTAATTTTGGCACATTTTTACTCATTATAGTAGATTCATTCACAAAAAAGGTGAAATGTAAGTGAATGAATCAGTTTCCTATCATATAGAGGCAAGTTGTTTCATTGCCTATTTTTCAGTTCTTAGTTTAGATATGGTTGAAATAGCTCCTAGAATGGTGAGCTCGACCCCTAGAGGCACGGGGAGGATTTAGGCTTGTCTATATCATGTAATTCATCATTCATTTTCAGGGTTGGACACTTGGGATTGCTTGGCACTTCATTGTACATTTCATCTCTGCAATTTTGGTAAAGGAATAGACCAGGGTTTGCAGCACTCTTTGGGATCCATGTGGCTCTTTGTTTTTATGGTGTGTTTCTCTATGTGATTTTAAGTTCACTGATGTTTATGTGTATCAATTCCCTTCTCCTTTCTTCTTAAATTAAACAAATGAGTGATTAAGGTAGAATTCATTAGATTGTTGTGCTCTGCCTTGAAATTTTGTTTAATTTTTCATGTTTTCATCTGTTTGAAGAGGATTCTTGAAAGCCTCTTGCCCTCTTCAGCTCCTCACCGGTCTGAACCATCCATTCATTCAATTCAAAGCATCAAAAAAATTTCCTTCCTTGCCCCAATCAGAACTCTGCAAAAACTAGCCTCATCCCCGGACCCAAATTTGCCTTTCCCTTTGATTCCAACAAAAACCCCCAAAATCAAATCAAATCCTTTCACTTATATACCTAGCCTAAAATTATCTTTTATTTCAAGTCATCTCTAGCCTTATTGATTATTTTTGCTGAGATTGACCTGGAGAGAGCCCTCTTCTGATCTGGTAGGGCTAGCTACCAGACTGAGCGTGGTTTGATGTTACCCTGAACTCTGCCTTCCTTCAACCTGAGGTAGATTTAGGCAATAACATGTTCCTCATAATTCTGATGTTCTTCATATAATGCCAATTCTTGAAAAATATCTTCCCCCTCCTGCAAACACGCCTAAGGAGTTCCAATATTTTCTCCTCTATTCACAAAATCATTAAAATTATGGAAATTGTAATGATCTTCCAGGCTTTCAACATGTAGTTCAGTTTTTGCAACAGATTTTTGACCAGAATATTTAGAATTCTTAAATTCTTGTGTTGCAGCAATACGGGAATCCTCTGACACCTTTTGAAAATCCGTGTTCCTCTCTAAATTTAGATTCTCTTGTAAAGTTATTCCAATGCTTTCTTGACAGGCTCCCTTGTCTTCAACAAAACTTGTTCTTTCTAAATGACAGTAAAAATTTCTACAAGCCCACATTATCTTCAATTTCCTGTGCATAAAGAATCATCATCTCTAGAGTGCAAGGGTTTCTCTCCTTGAGATAAAAATTCAAGACAACAAAAAGAGCCCTCAAATAGTAAACCATAGCTACAGCTTCAGGAGGTCGAATTTCTTTTGGCATGTTGAAATAAATTTTTTGAAATCTCCTATTAAACTTAGCGATTTATTCATTCCTCTGCCTCTGGATAGAATATAATTCTAAAACGTGTTTTTCATATGACTTATGCTCGCCCCAATATCTAAGAAATATATCTTAAAAACCTTGCCATGAACTAATTGAACTTAATTCCAAACATTGGAACCATTGCTAAGCACCCTTTGTTGCAAGCTGGAAAGAAGCGGATTGCTAATGAGGTAGAATAGTATCACCCAAAGATGATGAATCCTCACGTTTATGCCCGGACTGTGACAGATTATCTTCAGGAATTGTAATGCAACATTCATCTCTCCTCTCATATTTAGGAGATAAAGTTGTGTCAAGATCAATAATACAATCAGAAGAAAAATCTTATTTCTCCAATAAATAATGTACATTTTGGGCCTTATAATCTTCTAAGAGTATAAATCAGGAAACAATATTCTTGATATGTAAGGGAAAATAGACCACCAAACTGATAGTGAAAAATAAAACTTCCTTTAAAATATTCAAACTCTGATATCTGTATTTTCCATGGTGCTTTCTCATTTTCTTGCCCGCAGAATTCCTCATCTAATGAAACTTTCATCAGTGGAGTCACCAGGTGAATAATAAACAACCAAATTTGTATCTAAATATTATTCACCATCAAGAAATATATTTCAATACCCAGGGAAAAATAACTTTGTGCCTTCGTCCTTGGCAACGACGCCAGAAAATGTTGTATCTTAAGAGACAATCCCTCGGTTGTGAAAGGAATCAATGCTTAACACATTTTAAAAGTGTGTCACATAAATAATTTTATCATGAGGTCTCAGTTCTATCCCACTGGAAACAAGTTTTCTAAAACCCTTAATGATCTGGAATAATAAAAGATTATACAAAGCCATTGGGTGTTGATATGTGAATGGAAAAGAAGAATTGCAGGGGGAACTTAAAGTAAAATGTTGTAAACACAGAATATATTACTTTTAAGATTCAGAGGAAATTCATGGAGAGAGGGTAAATTCAAAATAACATGTTGTAAACACATAATCTAATACTTTAAAGCTTCATAGAGAGTTTTTGAAGAGAGGGGAAACTCGAAATAATATGTTGTAAACACAGAATATATTACTTTTAAGTTTCAGAGAGAATTTGTGAAGGGAGAAGAGATGGAGTGAAGGAGCACTTATTAAGGCTATTTAAATCTTACTTAAAAATGTAAATCAGAGACTAGTTGCTTCTTTACTTCACTTCATTCAAGGAAGAAACCACATCAAATGGCATAAGAAACAAAAATGACCATCAACAGTTGCAGGAAACTTGCAGCGTCTTTCATTCACCCATCAGAAAAAGAAGTACAAAATGTAGTCCCCAAGAGGTCTACAACTCGGAACCCTTCCTATCTCTTTCTCTCTTCCTTAAATAGAAACAAAAGTAGTTTGTAACTACTCGAGCTTCTTGAAACTCCTATACTGCCCATAATTGTTAAACTACTTATTACATTGCAATCGAAGACACCATTGTAGCATCGATCTTAACAAAGAAAACAAAATAACACTTGGCATATAATCCTTTTGCTGAATCTGATTTGTTGTTGATGTGTCTCCTTCTGTTTCAGCTGTGATGTCCTAAGAGTCTGCATAAATGCATCTCCACCCAACTCTACCCATGCTTTTGTGTTTCGAACACTATCATCATGTCACCTGCTACCTGGCTCTGCCTCTTCTGCTTGTGCTTGTTGTGTTCCGTCTTCTCTTATCCTTTTCTCTACGTCGGGTCACATACCCGAGTCTTTCTACCCATGTTCAGACTTTCTTCCATTATCAAGGCGTAACCACTTTTAAGGCTTCTGCACATAGTGTCGGGTCTTTTCCCACCCGAGCCTACTCCCATTTTTATCATGTTTATTCATAAATCGTCGCAAGACTTGGACTTGAAATATATTCTATTCACCTCTGAAGAATGCATCGCGTCCGCTTTCTATTGCACTTTGGCGTTTCACCAGTTTTATGTTATAATCCTCCTTTTCATCCTCCGATGCGATTTAACACAGGAAATTCTTTACATCCATATTTGAAATCGTTTGGAGTTCACCTTTGAAACTACATCACATCCGGGCTCTTTATCAAACTTCGCAGGTTTTAAGAATTTTGTAATATTTGTGATTTCTCTATTTTGCAAATTGCCCCGAAAATGTTATCGCATGCGATGTACAATATATTTCGCGTCGCTTCGCCACCTCCCGTGTTTATCGCATCGCAACTTAAATCTCTTACTGTGCGAAGACTTAGCAATAAACACAAAAATCTTCGATGTGCGATATGCACCAACCATCTTCTATGATATGGTTCGTCCATCGCTCGCTATCATTTCTGCGACTTGATCCTCATTGTCCATCTTTGCTTCACTCTGATTTTCCAAATTGACCCGTGCACTCACGAATTTCTCCATTTTAAGACTTGACCCGTTGAACTGCATGTGCCCTTGTGCACTACTATGAACGCAAACTAGCCTGAATATGCCCGCACGTTCACGACTCCTTCACGCCTTTGCTTCTTTGGTTTTGGTTCAAGTGCACATGTGATGATGAATCCTCGCTGAGCTTGTGGTTATCCTTTCGAGCATATTACAGGTCTTCTTAAAATTTTAACAATTGTTCCTCAATAACCTTGAATTTCTCATAAACTCTCTTGACTTTTAGATGAGTCAAATTAGGCTACAACAAGAACAATCATCAAAAAGAGGAAGATTTGACTGCCATAATACAAGAGGACATCCAAGGTGATCCAAATAAGCAAGTGAACTAGGGGCATCACAACTATATTGTCATATGGTTCTAAACAGTCATTAAGTTGTAGAACACACTCTTCTCCAACAGTACTTGATACAATCCCAGTCAAAGATATTTATCTCTCATATTCAGGTACATGTCAAAGCATGTATTACAAGTGTGCACATGATTTTATCTGTCATATTGATGTGTACATGGCTCCATTGGAATTATTCCTATACTTGAAAAAGGTTTTATTTTTTTCAAGTAGAGTAAGAAAGTGAAAAAGAAAAAAAAGGGAAAGAATAAAATCTCAAGTGAAAACCTCTTTTGAGGCGTCTGATATTGGCCTACTGATTGAAAATATCCATGAGGCAGTCATTGGGTTGAAACCTCCTGGGTTAAAAGATCCTAGGTGAAAACCTCCTTTGAGGTGCCTAGGCAAACCTTATAGTTGAAAACCTCATTAAGCTAGCTACTAGGCCTTAAAAAAAACCATATATCTCTCTCTAATGAATGCATGTGCTCTCCAACTTTTGCAAGAAGAAAAACATCAAGTTGGCACAAAAAGAAAATTTGGTCAACACCCTGGTCAAAGGCAGTCAAACTTGTACTTCCTCCTCCTGTGCTCAGAAGCTCCAAAAGGACCTCGAGCATATTATCACATATAGCTTTAGACCAGATTCAAAACCATCGAAGACAGCTTCAATAACCATATCAGCAGCTTCAATATCACCTGCAAAAAAACAAATCAATGGCAAGGCTTAGGTATGAAATAATATAACCCTTTATTTGAATCTATTTTAGCTTAATAAAATATTAAAAAGTGTGAGAGATAAAGTTTTTTATATAGCCCAAAATAGTAGCAGAGCAACCTCAACCTTATCTAGAAACTAGCCTCACTTTTTCCACCAAGAAGAGGAACAAGAAAAAAGTACAAAGGACTTGAGAAAGTGGGTAGTAAGAAGCTCACTGTAATGGAAGACAAGGAGTACCAAGGGGTAATCAAGGGTGAACTCAGTTCACAGAAAAAAGAACTGTTAGTTTATTCTGCATGCAATTAAAAACAAAAAACAAAAAAGAATAAAATAAAATAAATATGGATCCACCACCTCTTGGCAAGCAAAATAGATTTTCTTAAGGCATCTGAGGACCTCCATGAAGCAACTACGAGAATAAATGCAAGAAGAATAGAAAGAAGACTAACAGGACGAGCAGCACATGGGCTAATAAACAGAAAATGAAATAAGCCAGCATGCCGGAAGAACCATAAGGCAAGGAGGATGAATAGGTTGCTCAGAGGATAAGCAATAGTTTCAATAGGGGGGTGATGATGGGTCTCTAAATTAGACATAAATTAAGGCCCATCTAACCTTTCTTAGACTCATCTACCTTCCTTATGCACATGAAAATATATATTAAATCTCTCCTTATGCACTTAATAATGTTTTCTTATGCTTTAATATTGTCTTAGGAAGGTTTAAAGGTAATTGCATATTTCTGCCTAATATTGGTTATTTTTGTAGAATATTGTGATAATATTGGGCATATTAAGTAGATTTGGAGAATGAGATAATTTAGGGACTTGCTCCCTGCCACTGGAAGATCAAGACTAAAGAATAAATTAGCAAAATGTCAGGCAATTATGGAGAAATCTTGGAAATATTCAAGGGATTTGTCCACCCTCCTTAACTCTCAAAGGAAGCCAAAGGATCCTCATGAGATCCCCTCCAGAAATTTGAATTCCAGAGGTAGCCAAACAACTCAAGACCAAGTGTGGAGCTTTAGTATTATCACTATTCATACTACAAACATTCAAGTTAAGATTACACCATATTTTTGCATTTTTTTAAACATGAATAATAGTCATAAACAAACGGAAGAATATTCAAACTAATAATGTTCATCAAAGTTTCAAGTTAATAGTGTTGATGAAATCTAGGAAAATAAATTTAGAACATTCAATGAGATAAGTGATTTTTATTAAGCATAAATTTATATTTTTAACATGATTTTCTAACTCTAACTCTAGAATTTGTATTTAGCAATTATGTCATAAGGCATTCTCTTTTAGAATAACTTCCCTCCGAGGCACCTATCATCACTCTGCCCCGTTGGATTATATGTTAGACAATTGGTGGATGTTCAATCGTTGGAGGATCAGAGGCTAAAGTAATTGGAAAGAATGGTTATTAAACCCTAACCCCCTTACATTTTCTTACAAGGTTTCTCATGGTCACTCATGCTAACCTAGAGTATTTTTTGTATTGGTTTAACTCTTGCTCGCTTCTATGCATTTTGACTGACATTTAGTTGCTCTTTTTTTAAATAAAATAGGGGATTCTATTTAGTAACCATATCACATTCTTCTCGCAGTGTTGTTGGGAGGGTTTGTGGTGTTGATTTCTCTTCCCCTTCTAGATTTTACAACTTGATGGTAAGATTCTCGTTCTAGGATATGGTTAATTACTAAATGTTCTTAATTCTTCGCCAACACAAGCCTAAGGGTTTTCCCCTTTTCTTGTTTTATTTGCAGTTTCTCTCAATCCAAGCACTAAGATGTGCCTCAGGTAAATTATAATTTCCTTTTATTTTCTTAGGGTTTTAAACAATAGAGGTAAAAAAAAAATTTCTTCTTCTACTACAATTTTCCAATAATCTTTCTACCCTAATTTGTTTCTTTCCAGCTTGTTTGTTACAAAAATAAAATATTCAGAGGTGAGTGACTTTGTTGTACCAATCAAAGGTTTTTCTCAAAATTTTCCCTTTTCCAACCTCTTGGCTCATCTCTTCCCTTCCAGACAAGGTTTTTAGGTTTTTCAAATAATAGTTAACATTATGTGAAGAGGAAGATTTAATTTATCCTCCTTCTGAAGGAAAAACTATGGTTGTCAACTAATACTATGTTGATGGTGTTGAATCCACCAACATTCATGGGATATCCCCAATATGAAGTCCCAAATAGACCTCACACCATTTGGTGTAGGAGTCCCATCTGGAACAAAGACCCAATTGCCTTATTCTTAAAGATATGCCTGGGCTCTTGCTGTCAACAAGGGAGAGTGATGCCAATGTGCTTTCGCAAGGTAAGGGGGTGCGCTTGGTGAGTGTATGATGGCAAGTGTGTCAAGGTTATTCTACTGCAAAAGGGGGGAGAAAGAGGGGTGTTCCTCTAAGACAGAGCTAATAGTACCACTCAGGAAGAGACATCTGTGAACTAAAGGATTCCTTATAACATCTAGCGGAATAGTCCACAACGGATGCGATGGTCATTAAACACAAAAGGTTACGAAAGATCTGCCAAAATTCCTGCATAATAGTGCACAGAGACATGAAAGTGATTATGCACACAGTGATATGATAAATTTTTGTCTTATATCCTGTGGAATATCCACAAGGATGTGACAACAATTGCAACCATTGCAGTGCGTTCTCAACAAGATAAGCACTAAAATAACCGAAATAGTTCAACAATGTTAGTACATGTGAAAAGAAAACATGAGGTACAAATATCCACAGAATAGTGTTACAAAAATTCATAAGTCATGTGTGAAGAACATGTTGGCATTGAAAGGATTTCATTATTAAGTAAAAGTTCTGAGACACATATATATAACAAACATCAATAGCTCCAATTATGGAGCATTGGAGCCACTCCTTGCTCCATAAAAGAACTAGATATTCTCTCTATTGCTTTACTGGTGGAGCCAAGGTGAAAAAGTCATTTGCTCATAAAATGAGGGAGTATATATAACCAAGGGTGACTCTTTGACAACCCTCATGACCATTTAACTTCCCATGACTTTTCCACGTACACAACTCTTTACATTCATGTGTGTCCTTTTGACTTCCACTTCACAATACCTTTTTTTACAATGGATATAATATACAATGGTGATGTGGCGACATGACCACTCATGACATGACACTGCTGACATGGATTTCTTGATGGCATGGCAATTTCAGGCCATTGTTTATGTTGAGAGTTAAGTGTCTTCATGAAAGAGCTTTCCTTCACTCCTCTACAAGCCTTAGTGATAGGGAGTCTTCAATGATCTCAAGTCTTGAAAGTGGTCGCAAACTGGTGCCCTTTTTCTTTCCCTCGATCAATCATCTTGTAAGTTTAGACACAAGAGTGTCTTTGAGAATGTTTTCCTCCTTCCCTTATTTCTTCATCATCTCATCGTGATTTAATGGAGAACATGTTCTTGTGATTCACTCATGATAGGATGACATCAATTCAAAAACCCCTAGTCTAAGATGATGTATTATGATCCATAAAATAGGCCCAAGATAGGTGGTAGGCTAGGCAAGGAGGCTTAGTGACTTTGATTTCCTTTGAGAACTGTAAATATTCTCATCATTTTTGACATCTCTCACTACTCCCACACCGGAAACTGTAATTTATGACATCCATACACATAAAGCCAATTCAACAAGGTACAATGTTTTACACCTTCCACCTCTTCTAACCAGAGCACCCCTAAACATTTAGCCCCTCAAGTCATGTACACTGCAATAAACCTCGTATTCTATTCAGCTTCACAAAGGCGGCTGCCAACAGCCTCTCCAAAGATACCAATGTCTCAATACTTGGCAGCTCTTCCAATTCCTTGCACCCGTTAATATTCAACATTTGTAGTTTCGATAGACCACAAAGCCGTTCTACTTTCCTCAGTGCACCACAACCCCTCAAGTTCAAATTTATCAGTGTTGTTTCCAATGCTCCAACCTCCACTAGAGCATTACAATCAACAGTTTCAACATGTTGAAGGTTGAGGCAAACATCTTTAAAATAGGATACTGCCAAAGCACCTCTTGAAATTCCAAATATTTCAATTTCTCCTCCATCTTTTATGAATGGTGGGTCGCTTGGCTGATAATACTTTATTTTTCTTCAAGAGTGTTCATTTCTTTGATTTTCAACATTGTCAATAAGGTCAACCTTCTAATCGATTTAGACAAACATTTATATCATGGGAAAAATTTGAGCTCCAATTCCTCCCAGTTACTTGGAAAATTGAATGACGGTATTTCTAACGATTTGCTTCCTAAATACAGAATTTTCAAATTACTAAGATATTCAAGAGCACTAGGAAACTATTTTAGGCTTTTACCTAACAAATTCATGCTTTGAAAGTTTTTTAAGTTTCCAAATGAATCTGGGAGCATCTTCAGATGGGGGCAGTACGAAAATTCAATAGTTTGGAGGTTTATTAAATTGCAAAAGGAATCTGGTAGCATCTGCAGATGGGAGCAACTGGACATGTCAATAGTGTGGAGGTTCGCTAATTTTCCAAAGGAATCTGGAGCATTTTTAGATGGGAGCATGCATACAACTGAATAGTTGGGAGGTTTGTCAAGATGCCAAAGGAATCTAGGAACGACTCAATCTCTCACAAGCCCCTTAACTCCAAGTGTTTCAAGGACTGCAGATCACCAAATTCATCAAGAAAATTTTTCAGGCCAGTAGTATCATATTTTTCATTGCGCAACACACATTTCTCAAGATGCTTCAGCATCACTAAGGATTTTGGAATATTGGGATCTCGAGCATCAATATCCAACTCCTTAATCTGCACAGGTACTTGCATTATTCACTATTTCAAAGTGGGTTTGACGTTGGATGTCTGCTTTTGTGGACGTTTCTAGAACAAGAAAAAATTTACAATAAAGAGGGAAAAAAAACAAAACAAAACATTTAGACAAGAAACAAAAATTACATGATTACCCGGGATTCCTGTGTCCAGATCATTTCAAATTTTGCCCTCTTTATTTGTAAAACTCTTAAATTCTCCAGTGGAATCCATGAAGGCAAGGAGGGGTACAGAAAGTTATACCAGCATAGCCATTTTATTTGGCGTATTTTTGCAGCATTGAATATGCTCTACATAGGATAGTCTTCAGCCCTAACCAACTGCACATCGATGATATGTTTCGCAAGCTTTTCAAATGATTGCGGAGACCATTTGAGAACCATGCTAATACCTCGCACCTAAAACATGATTGATATTTATGCAAATTATTTTAAGAATTCAAAACTTACAAATCATAACACAATGACATATAATCAAATTAGTTTCAGAATTCGGCCTCTCTCCTCTGAGCTTAGTCTTTCAGCATCTCTCTAGTTCTCTCTTCTCTAGAACCATTTGAGCACTCCTAGCTCTAGGCTGCTACAATCTTCTCACCTACACAACAATATAAATACCACAAGCTTACAAATATTCAACAGAACTGTACCTCTTCTTCCTCACATGCAAATTCTTTCTCGCATGAAACCCTTTCCCTGCTCTGATACCACTTGATGAAGACAAAACGTTGTCTTCAATAAAATTCGAGCTTTCGAACCGGATATCAGTTTGATATCCCTGAATACCCATTACTGTCGGAATTCACACATCATTTACGGTTAATTAAATTACATAGTCTCTGGTCCGTAAATAATTCCGGAAGAATAATCGCCGACAAAAACTCTACATAAAACACAATATATACCCCTCACACCTTTTATCGGTGATTTACATACGCTCATCAATCCGACGGCTATCGCACTCCAAGGAGTACGATACTCTACCACTTTTTAACATGAAAAACGGGTGGTTTGGGCTTGCAACGTGGTGCTCCCATGTTATTTCGCATCCCTTCAACAAATACTGCTTACCATTTCAATTCCATGCGAAAACCGTTTGTTTTTTTGCAAAACCATTTCACCATTCCTCTGCACCATCGAGTCATGGTTCCACATGGTTGCGGTTCCAAAACACATAGTTCCACCACACTTCCACTGCGCCTTCATCTCATGGTCCTACATGAGTGCGGGTTCCAAATCGCATGGTTCCAACGCACAATTTCGCCACATCTTTTACCCACGGTTCCAACTTGAACATGTGAAGTTCCAGATGCAAAATTCCATCTATCACAAATATCACTTCGCGTTCCAATCTTGGTACCTGTGGTTTATGTGCCAAGGTTTCTACGCCATAAAACTTCTGAGATATTCTCATACAGTTAACCGACCGAGTGTTCAATGTAGGCCTCTGCCTAATTTGCTCATAAACTATTGTGATTCCTAGTTAAACACATACGAATAATGCATGAACCAGGTCATTCACAAAAACAAGTAATCTCATTCAACTCGAATTACACATAAGTTCTCACAGCTCTGAAATCCATAATCTAATTCAATCAATTATAGAGCTACACAATTACATATAAATCGAATCTTACCACAGGGCTACGACCTCTGTGGCATTTACACACATTTGCTCGTATTTACATTGCCTCCCCCTTTTCTTGACTCTGAGCACTCATTTCAATTTAAATATAATGATACAATATGGATCGAATCAAGTGAGATCTGATCAAATCCCTAACTTTGCTCATAATCGCTCAAAATAACCAAAATAATTTTAACAAACTCAACCAAACGTGAGCAAATCTCGTTCTCATGTCATGCTTCCTCCTTCTAGAATATTCTGGAATTCAATTTTGACTTGGGGTGGTTTTTCTCCTGCATCACCTTACATGTCTCTTATTAAGCTTGCCCAATACTTCCTTGGTTGACTTACAGTGCATAAATTTTACCAGTTCAGATTGACCAAGATCATACAGGATGTCATTCCTAGCTTTAACAATGTTCACAATCCTGGTACCTGTGGTTTGTGTGCCAAGGTTTCTACGCCATAAAACTTCTGAGATATTCTCAGACAGTTAACCGACTGAGTGTTCAATGTATGCCTCCGCCTGATCTACTCATAAACTCTTGTGATTCCTAGTTAAACACATACGAATAATGCATGAACCAGGTCATTCACAAAAACAAGTAATCTCATTCAACTCGAATTACACATAAGTTCTCACAACTCTGAAATCCATAATCTAGTTCAATCAATTATATAACTACACAATTACATATAAATTGAATCTTACCACAGGGCTATGGCCTCTGTGGCCTTTACACACATTTGCCCGGATTTACATTGCCTCCCCCTTTTCTTGACTCTGAGCACTCATTTCAATTTAAATATAATGATACAATATGGATCGAATCAAGTGAGATCTGATCAAATCCCTAACTTCGCTCATAATCGCTCAAAATAACCAAAACAATTTTAACAAACTCAACCAAATGTGAGAAAATCATGTTCTCATGTCACACTTCCTCCTTCTGGAAGATTCCGGAATTCAATTTTGACTTGGGGTGGTTTTTCTCCTGCATCACCTTACATGTCTCTTATTAAGTTTTCCCAATACTTCCTTGGTTGACTTACATTGCATAAATTGTACCAGTTCAAATTGACCAAGATCATACAGGATGTCATTCCTGGATTTAGCAATGTTCACATAAAAAAATTTACCATCTGCATCTGTAGGAAGAGTTGTTGGGACAATGTAATTTACTAACACAAACCTCCAAACTTTTATTCCTAGGGACATGAGTTAGGATTCCATCATAATTTTCCAAAATACATAGTTTGACCCATCAAAGACGGGTATTTTGCTTGAATAAGCATCCTGGTTCTCTTCTCTAGACATCGTTGCTTATAGATCTACCTTCTAGTGGTTAAAATGTTTTTGAAGGAACTTGGCTCTGATACCAATTTTTGTAATAGGGAATTACTTTGGGGGGGCTGGAGAATCAATAATAAATATAATTTTAATTTTTAATCTCTTTTTACTTAACAATCACCAATATGAGCATTTATAATCAAATGCATAAGAAACAAGGTAAATCACTCTCATGGACATACATCATCGGCATAAGCAACATACACACATAGATAGAGATATAACGTGAAAACCCAAATGGGAAAAACCACCAAGCTGTTTTTTTTACAAACCACAACCCCCTTAAAATAGCAAGCCACAACTTGCCAAGAGGCATCAACCTCATAAAAATGTAGACCCCAACTTGCTTCAGCCAACTGTACTACTTTTCATACAATTTTCAAATTGAGAATAGAGTTTTACACTAATTACATAGAAATATAAGTAAATTTATATGTTGTTACAAACAACTCTTTGCTCTTTGCTTTGTAGCCCCTCTATGCATTGCACACTTCATTGTTTCATTGGTTTTTCACTCAACCCTCAGTTAGTCTCAACAATGTATCATCTCTTAGCCACAGTTCACCTTATGCACACCCATAGTTTCTGTTGTGTAACCAGCTCCAAAAATAGAAGAAAAGAGATATCAACACCTTAGAAATAAGCCACTTCAAGGGGGCAACCTCCAATACATTACACAAATGAACAATTCCTGGATGATACAATTTACAAAACCTCCTTTCTATATATAGGAGTCCATGGGGCCATAATGTAATCCTAGTGGGGCCACAATGTAATCCTAGCCGACCTAACAATAATAATTTAAGGGCACAATAATAACAAATATGGGGGTTACAAGGGTACAATAATAACAATAAGGGGGTTACACTAACAACAATAAGGGACTATACTAGTAATATAGGGATTCCAACATGCCCCTCCTTCAAAAATGTTGTCCTCAATGCTTGAGTAGCTCCTTTGGGTGCTTCTGTATAAAATTCTCATCCTTCCATGTAGAATCTTCAGTGGGTAAGTTCTTCCACTTGATGAGATACTCTGAAAAAGATCGATTCCGTAGTTGTCGAGTTCTTTTTTCCGTGACCGCTTCAGGTTCCAATATGATTTTTCCTTCCTCGTCAAGTTCTGGCAATATTGTTTGAACTGGAAGATTTTCACCTATAACCTTCTTTAAGCATGAAACATGGAAGACTGGATGCAATTAAGAAAGGTGAAGCTCCAATTTGTATGCTATAGTACCAATCTTTTTCAACACCTTGTAAGGACCATAGTACTTTGGTGATAATTTATTATCCTTCTTAGGTTGCTTGAGGGACATTTGTTTGTACAGTTGTAGCCGTAAAAATACCCAGTCTCCAACATCAGAACTTCTCGCATTGTGATGTTGATTTGACTTTTGTTTCATTTGATTTTGTGCCAAATTTAGGTTATCCTTTAAGAGTTGGAGAAATTGTTGTGGATGCTCGATGTGATCTTCCACTGCTTGAACCTTAGAATTTTCTCTTAAAGATGATGTGATGGATGGTGGATGATATCCATAAAGTGCCATAATGGGGTTATTTTTGTCGTAGTATGGAAGGAAGTGTTATACCACCATTCGCCGAGAGGTAACCACTTGACCCATTGTGTTTGTTTATTAGATACAAAACAACAAAGATATCCTTCCAAAAATTTATTTACTATCTCAGTTTGACCATCATATTGAGGATGATAAGATGAGCGATGAGCTAATTGAGTACCCAAACAAGAAAATAACTCTGTCCAAAAATTTCCAGTAAAAATGGGATCTTTGTCACTCACAATAACCCTTGGGTTCCCATGTAGATTTTGAATTGCGTCCATAAATGTAGTAGCAACTTTACTTGCTTTAAATGGATGAGATAATGCACAAAAGTGTGCATACTTGGTAAGTCTATCAACTACCACCATGATGACACTCTTTCCTTCAAACTTAGGTAAACCTATGATAAAATCCATTTAAATCTCCTCCTAACGTTGACTTGGAATGGATAAAGGTTGTAGAAGACCTGGGGTCTTAATTGTCTCAACTTTATTCTGTTGGCAAACCAAACATTCTGCCACAAACTTTTGAATATTAGTTTTAAGGCCATCCCAAAAAAAATCTTTCTTCACCCTGTGGTAAGTTTTTAAAAATCCTGAGTGTCCTCCTAAAGGAGAAGTGTGCAATTCCAAAAGAATGTTTTGTTTTATTTGGGAATTCGTACAAAGATATAAGCGATCTTTGTACCATAAGGAATCCTTTTTCCAACTAAATGTATCAGATATACTAGGATCTTGCTGCAACTTTTGAATGAGTGTCCTTACATCTTTTTTCTTCTTCCATTCATCTCTTGCTTCGGTTATCCAATCTGGTTGGATAATAGAAATGGCACAAAGCAATGCTTCCACCTCTTCATTATTTCTTGAGAGTGCATCTGCAACAACATTAAGCTTTCCTTTTTTGTATATTATTTCAAAGTCATAACCCAACATCTTTGTGACCCATTTGTTGTTTTCCGAAGATATTCTTTGTTCCAAAAAGTGTTTCAAACTATCATGATCATTTTTTACCTTGAAGTGTCTTCCCATTAGGTAAGGTCGCCATTTCTTTAGTGCATGTTGTATTGCTGACATTTCCTTCTCATAAATAGTTTTCTGTAAATACTTTCCTTTTATTAGATGACTTTCGAAAGAAATGGGTCTTCCTTCTTGCAGTAAAACAACACCAATTCCATTTCCTGAGGCATCACATTCCACAATAAATGTTTTTTTGAAGTCTGGCGTAGCTAATACCGGTGCTAGGCACATTGCCTCTTTAAGATGTTCAAAGGCCTTAGTAGCTTTGGGAGTCCAAGAAAATGCATCTTTCTTCAATAATGTTGTTATAGGTGCTGCTATTCTCCCATAATTCTTAACAAACTTGTGATAATACCCTGTTAATTCGAGAAATCCTCGCAACTGTTTTATGGTTGTGGGGACTTTCCGTTCCTTAATGGCTTTAATTTTGTTAGGGTCTACCTTAACACCCTCGTGAGATACAATATGATCCAGATATTCCACCTCTCGTACTCCAAAGAGACATTTGGATGTTTTTTCATATAATTGTTTCTCCTGCAATAGTTTGAGCACCCTGTCAACATGTTGAACGTGATCCTTCCAAGACCCGTTGTAGATTAGTATATCATCAAAAAATACTAGCACAATTTTTCTAAGGAAGGGTTTGAAAATGGAATTCATCAACCCTTGAAATGTAGAAGGTGCATTGGTAAGGCCAAAAGGCATGACCAAAAATTCATAATGACCCTCATGAGTTCGAAATGTTGTTTTCATATTATCTTCAGTATTTATTCTAATTTGATGATACCCCGAACGAAGATCCAATTTGGTAAAATAAATTTCTCCATGTAATTCATCCAATAATCATCAATCACAGGAATGAGAAATTTATCTTTAATGGTGAGCTTATTGAGCTCCCTATAATCCAGACACGTGCGCCATGATCCATCCTCCTTGTGTATCAATACTACAAGAGCAGAGAAAGAACTTTTACTAGGTTGAATTATACCCGCCTCTAACATTTCTGCAATCATACGTTCAATTTCTCTCTTTTGGAAATAAGGATATCTATAAGGCTTGATGTTTGGAGGAAAACTTCCTGGAATCAAATGAATAGCATGATCATGATCAAAAATAGGTGGGAGTCCTTTTGGAGTTTCAAAAACCTTGGAACAATTTTCCAAGACTTTTTGGAGATCTGCAAAAATAGATGATTTTGATGTTGGAACCTCTAGCGAGCATAATTGTGCAATTATGCCTCGTTGTTATTTCTTTAGAAGCTTTGTCATGACATTAGAGCTTATTATCTTTCCCAGCTTCCCCGCAATACCCCGTAATTCGACTTCCTTTCCTTCTAAAAAAAAATTCAAGAAAAGTTCTTGAAAATTAAAAGCTACCGTCCCCAAAGACTATAACCATTGTACTCCTAGTACAACATCAGCACCTCCCATAGGAATGGAAAGCATTGGAATAGTCAATACATATTCCCCTATGGTTAGCTTGATATTATGGCATTTTCCAGAGCAATTTATAGTTCCTCCATTTGCAACCATCACTTCACATTCCGGTGTTGGGTATAGGAAACAATTTAATTCCTTGGCTACCTTACAATGAATAAAATTATGGGTGCTACCTGAATCAATCAACATTATTACATTTTTCTTCTTGATATGTCCTTCTATCTTGAGAGTTCGAGGAGTGGTAATTCCTGCCGTTGCATTACACGATATGGTCGCATTCATTTCTTCCCCTTCTATGGCCGGTTCTCGTATATCCTCTTGTTCATTTTCTTCTTCCTCTTCACAATCTATGTAAAATAATTTATTCTCAGCACACTTATGACCTTTAGTGTATTTGATATCACAACCGTAGCAAAGCCCTTTTGCTCTTTTTTCTTCCAATTGTTGTGGTGTCAACCTTGTAGGTTGTGGAAGTCTAGGAGTAGCAACACTTCCATCTTTATATATGTGATTGGTAGGCTTCCTTGTCACCATAATTTTACATTCAATTTTTCTTGCCAACCTGAATGCCTTCTCCAATGAATCAGGTTCCAAAATGTGAACTTCTTGTTGGATGTTATCCTTTAAGGTACCTATGAAGAGATCAATCCCGTGTTCCTCTAGAATATCAATTACCCTTATATTCAATTTTTTGAAGTCCTCAATGTGCTGCCCCATTAAACCATTTTGTTCGAGATTTATCAATTGGCAAAAGAAGGTGTTGCTCTTTGTATCCTCATAATGTGCTATCATTTCCTCCGTAAAAATTGACCAAGTGACAATTTTTTTACGGGAGCAAAGCCATCGATAACATACAAATGTATTTTGTTCTAAATGTAAAGTTTCAATGCGTGCCTTTTGTGTGTTTTGCACGTTATGGAGATCAAAATATTGCTCCATCTCAGAGATTCGGTCATGTTACAGATCCTTTCCATCATGTAAAACTTCTCATCTCCATTTTTGGAATATGGTGGTTCTTCTCGCCAACATTAGAGTTTATGAAATCATGATTAACATTTATTTTGTTCTCATCATGAGTTTCTTCTACTATCTTTTCACCATTATGAAACATTTCTTGTATCAACTTTATCAAACCTTCCATGTCTGCTTTTAGATCATTCTTCATGTTTTCCATGTTATCTTTCATGTCATCCATATTAACTTCCATGTCAGCTTCCATGCCATCCATCTTAGCTTCCACGCCTTTCTTCAAAACTTCCATTTCATTTTTTGTTGCTCTTTGCGAGAGCAAAATTTGGTGCACTTGCTCTTGTAATTTTGATAGATCATGTTGCAATTCTTCATCTTCATGAGTCATAGTAGAGCCTTATGAAGGTTTAATGGGTGTTGAACTATTTTTATGGGGCATATTTTAGAACCCAATATTGATATCTATTCTACAATATGCCCTTGGAATCAATTCAAATTGATTCTTCAAACAAGACTTATGCAATTCGGAAAAATATACACCTTTTTCTTGCTTTTGAGGAGCTCGATATTGAAATTGGATTATCTCTGTGATTGCAGCACTTCAATATTTGAATTTTGGTACCAACGTAGCCCTATGAATTCTCTTTCGAATGCCACAGTTATGATCTGATTTTGATTCTCCAGGACAAATTTGTGTCCAATCTCCCAAAATGACCTAATTATGGACTGGTTCAGTAGAGCGAACTTGTACGACTTGCCACATGTCACTATTTCATCCTTCGGCTCTGAAATTGATAGCCAAGAAACTAAATTCCGTGTGATTGCTACCACTTTTTACGGCACTCCAATCCGATGCTCAGAGAGATAGTTATGAATCTTTTCCACAATCACCTCTCTGAGATGAAATTCGAGAGCCTAAAAAAGCACTACCTTCCACAGATCATATCTCCGAAAATATTTCGAACCAAGCTCTAAAATTTTTTTACAAGTTTCCTCAGGATTTCGGTTTCACACCCTAAAAATTTCAGTTTCTGAACCTTCATAGAAACAAATTTATAGTGAAAATTCCACGATGACCTGTTAAGAGCAGCAAAACCCTAGAATCCAAACCTCTGATACCAAATGTTGTGTAACCAACTCCAAAAATAGAAGAAAAGAGATATGAACGCCTTAGAAATAAGCCACTTCGAGGGGTAAACCTCCAATACATTACATAAATGAACAATTCTTGGATGATACAATTTACAAAACCTCCTTTCTATATATAGGAGTCCATGGGGCCATAATGTAATCCTAGCCGACCTAACAATAATAATTTAAGGGCACAATAATAACAATATGGGGGTTACAAGGGTACAATAATAAAAATAATGGGGTTACACTAACAACAATAAGGGACTATACTAGTAATATAGGGACCTAACAGTTTCATGTTGTAATTCACTCTCACACAACAGACAAAAATGCTTCCCCCAAAAACTCAATGTTTCCTAAGCTTTGTGTTCATCAGCAACACAGGAATCAATACAACATATTTGTTCAATGATCACCACATTCAATCTCTAGTATGGCATATTGGTATTCAAATACAAGCAAATGTATAGGATTAATTTTACTTCAACCAACTGATACATTCTTCAGCCATCACAACAACAATTAAATAAGAGAATGGGCTTTTGAAACCTGAATATACAAGAAGTTCCTCTATTGAATTATTTTGTACAAAATTCATGGCTCTCTACCACTCAATTGGAATTCATGGTCCTTACTGCCTCCTTTTTGATCGGTCTCTCAATTCTTCTCTATCACCAACAGTGACCAGGGATGTTCCATTAATGCCTCTAGTTCCCTTATTAGTGAAGTCATCAAAGGTTTTCGACTCATTCAATGTGAGAAAAAGACTCATTCATCCTTAAGCCTCTAGAATATGCCAAAAACATGTGTAAAAGCACTTTTCCATAGGCCTAAATCCTTTTAACATAAATTTAGCCATTCTTGGCCCAAGCACTTTATTTATAAGAATCACTGCATAACACCTTTCATGGGCCCAATGCGATTTAAACCCCAAGGGCTTATTTGCTTTTTAAATTTCTCATTTATGCCCTTGGTATTCATGCGGCACAACATTGTGCACATAGCCCAATTTAATTTAGACTCTAGAGCCTTATGTAATAGGCCCACAATGCTTTATTTATTGAAAACAACCTTGAAGACCCACAATTACTCAACACACACAAACATTGGAAAACAAGCTCTTGGGTGCTCCTTTTTGTTAGTTGATGGAAACATTGACTATTGGAAGTCTCTGCCTCCCAGGACTGTTATCCTAGCCATTCCACCTTTACGCCTTTTATTTACTTTCAGGGTGATGCCTACTGAATGGCGTGTCCCAACCTCTTTTTCATTGGTCCACAACTTGTTGTAATTGTCTTCGTGTCCTGATGCCCAATCAGCACGTTGCTTGCTCCTTTAAAACCTTCCAGGCAAGCCCTTCTGAGATGGCATCATGCTTACGTCATTCAGCCCACATGGAACCTCTTTAGTGGTGACACATGTCACTTGGATTTGGCCCACTAAGGTACTTGAAAAAGTCGAATCGACTTGCCACGTGTCCTCTATTCCACATTGCCATATCATGTTAATATTGTCTCGTGCTGACATCATCCCGCACATCCCTTTTATGCACGCCTTTGAACCTTCTGGGAAAACTTCATTGGGATGATGTGGTCGTAGGGATAACCTCTTGCAAACTTCTGCCAATCACTATGCTTTCTTACTGATGACATCATTTGGGGCAAACGTCATCCTGAGCACTCTAAATTGCACACACTTTGTTTCTTTCGAGATACTCCCTCCAGGCTGATGTGTTAAGAGGCTCCACTGTTGGTCAATAAAAACTTGTTTTCGCTGATGTGATGTAAAGCTATGTTCTCTCGGTCCTTTGATTTAGTGGATTCGCTAATAGTTCCACCATATTTGGTAACTATGCCATATATTTCTGGAAAGATTTTTCTGAGTACCATCTAACTATGCCACTTTCAAGAGCATCTCAAGTGATCTCCTGCGGCAAAAGTGCCTTCAAAACCTAGAATTCGTAATCATCATAGCTAGAGAATCTTATAGCTCCTTCAATTATCTATTTACTATGATCATTCTCTACCACAAATTGCAACAACCATAGGATTCTCTATGATCTTGAAACATCATGCATTTGCTATCCTTGCTCATTTGAAATAAATGCCAATATTATGTTCCACATAACAAGTGGATATTAAGAAATAAATATAAAACTCTAAAGTTATTCTTTAATATTTTATTCACAAACAATTAAAGTGAAATTGAATTAATTATGAATTTAAATTTAATTAAAGTAATTTGTTTCCGTTTTTAATTTAATTTAATTATTTTATTTTGTATAAATGTTAAAATCTTTCAAAAATTAAATTAGGCTAGGAAATCTACCATCTTTTACCAATCAGTAAACAAGATTTTGCCATATCATTTATATGGGAGTTTTAAAATTGGAAAATCGAGAAATCTGTGACATGATAATAATAATAAAGTATAATAATATTTGAACATGTATTTTGTTATATTTATTTATATGAGAGTTTTAAAATTGAAAAATGAAGAAATCCATGATATGATAATAATAATAATAAAATATATAATTGTGTTTTAATAATAATAAAGTATAATAATTGTGTTTATAGGAGTTTTAAAATTGGAAAATCTTGAAATCTATGATATGATATTAATAATAATAAAGTATAGCAATTTATGAAAATGTATTTTAGTTTATATTAATAAATATTATTAAGATGAGATGAAAGTTTTAAAAGGAAAATGATAAAGAGACTTCCATTCAATTTAAAGTGTAAATAAAATTGTAATGATTTTAAAAAATAAAGCAGGAAAGAAATACACTAAATTTAGAAATATATATATATATATATATATATATATATATATAGAAAAGTTACAAGAAAGTTTAATAGAGAATTTGGGAACATGTTGCGGATATTAAGTACAATTTGTCTCGTACCTTAGCTCTTGCTGAGCATGTGGAAAAATCATGTCACCTTGTTTGTATTGAGGATTCCAAAGTCGTTGCCAAAGTTGATCTCTTTTACCATAGGAAATTAAGGGAGACGATGATGATGGTTGGAAATTAAGTAAGAGCTAGACCCCAGCTCTCGCTAGGTAGTTTTTTTTTTAATAATAATAAAAAAAATAATTCACTATTATATATTTTTACCTACTTAGTCATTAATTTTATTTATTCATTTATTTATTTGATGTATTCATTCAAAAAAGTAAATAAATAAATCTCCCCTCCCTATTTTGTATTTTATTTAATTTATAATAAACTTATTTTAATTGATTTATTCTTAAAAAAATTACTTCTCAACTAACCTTCTAATGACCAGTTAGGCTTAATATTTTAATTTATTTATTCATTTTTATTTAATTAAAAATCATTTTACTTTATTATTTATTTTATATTATTATTTATTGACTTGCAATATTATCCCCTAAATTCTTGAAATTAAAATCCTAAAATTTTAAATTTTACCCTACCCTTCTTTGTTTATTATAATAACTAGAATTTAATCATTTTATTAAATTATCAAATTCTAAATTATTATGGGTTAACGTTCCTTAAAATCTTAAAAACTATTAACATTTTATCAACTAGTCAAATATCGGCTAGTTTCGTGTTGCTTGGCTTAGAAATTTTTGGCAAGTCCAGTACAACACCCTATTTTTCAAGCTTCATAATATGGTCAAAATTCAAGTGTTCTAATGCACGATGGTTGCCCTGTAGCTGCCCTAAGCTGTTCCAGGCCGGCGCCTTCTTCATTCGAGCGGCCCTCTCTGTTATGGACCCCGGAGGCGGCCCTGCGGCCTCTCCTCCTCCGCCCCCAGAGCTTGAATCTTTCAAATCCCTCATCGCAGCAGCGGGAATTCGTCCCTCTTCCGGCTCTCAGCAGAAGTTCGTAAAAAAATTGGCAAACATCCCCACAGTGTCTCTGCCGGTGGAAGAAACGTGCAGATCCGCTTTGAATCTGGCCGAAAGAGGCCTCATCGGCCAGTTCACAGGGCTTTGGCCTTCCCTGAAGGCAGTCGAAGAATGGGTAAAAAGGAACTGGATACCCCTGGTTAAGGAAAACATCAAGAGTCATTTCGTGGGCAAAGGATTCTTTGTCTTTGTCTTTGACAATGTGGAAGACAGAAGCTTGATCTTTAAGAACGGGCCATATTTTATGGGCCCTCAAGGCCTTTATCTGAATAAATGGTCGCCAGACTTCGACCCAGCTCAGGACGTGCCCACGGCTGTGCCAGTCTGGGTGCGCCTCCCCCACCTTCCCCTTCATTGCTGGAATCAGAGTTCGCTGCGGTCCATTGGTAATGCCCTAGGCAGATACATAGACCAAGCACCGAGGAAGGACCAATTTTCCTGTGCTCGCATATGTGTTGAAGTCGACCTAGAAATTGGGCTGCCTGAAGCTATCAAGCTCTCGGTTGCGGATTGGTCTCACATCCAGGAGCTAGATTACGAATAGCTCCCCTTCAAATTTCGACACTGCCACGAATATGGGCACTTCGCAAGATACTCCAAGAAGAAAAATGAAGAGATAACAGAGAAAGAAAAAGGAGAACAATGGAACCAATTAAAGAAATCCGCAAACAACAGACAGAACAATAAAAGCAAAGGCAAAGGAACAGAGACCAAATCAGGGCAAGAAAGTGCAAGCATCCAAATCACAGGAATCAAGGAGACCATCAGCACAGATACGGATAAAAATCCCTTTGAACCTCTCAAATATCATCTAGATCCTCCAGAGGCAGAGCCGGACGGTCCTACTGCATTGAACAACATCGTCACTCCAGATCCAGGTATCACCTCAATCCCTTCCCCCGGAAATTCCCCTTCCCCTTCTTATGCAGATATTATCAAATCAAAGAAGAAGAACACTGAAATAATGGGTTCTTCAGATGATGAGACCTTCGAGAGGCCATCAAAGAGAGCTGGGAGGAAATCAAATAAGGAAACCAGGGAAGAAGAATCAGAAAGACAAAAAACCCTAGGTAGTCAAACCACCATAGAGATGACCCTCGGAAGGAATACCAGACTAAGGACTCCCAAGGGAGGTGGACCTACTCCTTCTAGTTTTAAATGATGCAGATGGTCTCTTGGAACTGCAGGGGTTTGGGGAATCCCACTAAGGCAGAGGCTATTAAATATCTTTTGAAAATGGAATCCGCAGACATCCTTATGCTCCAAGAGACAAAAATAGAAGGGGAGTCCCTTCTAATCACAAGCAACACCAAATGGAAATTTGACTCAGGCAAGGTAATCAGTGCTAGAGGCACGGCTGGGGGAATAGGCACATTCTGGTCTCAAAAACTCTTTTCACTAGAAAGATTCTATGAAACACAACATTGGGTTTTTACTGAACTGCGCCATAAAGACAACAATCTAGTCTTGGCTCTGTTTAAATTGTATGTCCCTGTACATTATGAAGATAAGAAAGAGTGTTGGAAGTCACTCTCAGATTACTTAGAGCTGCTCAACCCCCAGAACTTAATCTTAGGTGGTGACCTGAAAATCATTCTGGATCCTAAAGAGAAGAGAGGTGGGAACTCTTCGAGGGATCCCCTCCTCTCGACAGTGGAAGATCTTATCCTCCAGTGGGATCTAGTCGAATTTAAGCCTGTGAAAGGAGATTATATGTGGAATAATAACATAACAGGGAGGGACCATATCTCAGCTAGGTTGGACAGATTCCTCATCAGTAGCTCCTTTATGTTGGACAATAGAATTGTCTTCACCAAGATCCTCCCAAAACTCACTTCAGACCACAAACCAATCCTCCTATGTCTGAAGGAAGAAGAAGATTTATGCCCACTGCCTTTTCGATTTAATCCTCTCTGGGTTGAAAGAGAAGGGTTCTTTGAAACAGTCCATACCGCTTGGAGAATAGAGGTTGCAGGCTCCCCAAGCTTTGTGTGGGAGAAAAAAAAAAAAATACTAAAAAGGCCTTAAAATATTGGATAAAGCAGGCTATAAAAACTCCCACCAGTCAGAGGAAAGACGAGGTCCATCAGCTGGAAGATCTCCAATTCGAATTGGAAAAGAAAGACATTTCCTCTATGGATTTAATGGAGGAAAAAGCTACACAAAGGAGAACGTATAATTCCTTCATAAGTGAAGAGGAGCACTGGCGACTCAAGTCTCGTAGCTTGTGGCTCAAAGCTGGAGATAGGAATACAGCATATTTCGACAGACAATACAGGGCCCGACTATCAAGGAACCACATCGCTGAAATCACCACAGCTAGCGGTCAGGTGTGTAAAGGTTTTGACCAAGTCAAGGATGCTCCTGAGGAACATTTTCATAAACTGCTCACTGCTGAAAGGGATGGGAGCGAGGAGGACACAACAGACTTTATATCAAACATTCCGAAGCTTGTTAGTTCTAAAGACAATTCTTTGCTCTTGAGTCTGGTCACGGAAGAAGAAGTCTTCAAAATCGTGTGGTCCATGGAGCCGGACAAAGCTCCTTGCCCAGACGGTTTTTCTATCCATTTTTATAGAATTTGCTGGGTGTTAATCAAAACTGATCTCCTCAAAATGATACATGGTTTCATGAGAAAGGCGAAGGTGGGTGGCGGCATAAATTCCACATTCCTTGCTTTAATCCCCAAGGAAGCAAATCCTGGTTCCTTTGACAGATACAGGCCAATTTCACTATGCAACGCTTCATACAAGATAATGGCCAAACTCTTGGCGAACAGACTAAAACCTCTCCTGCAAAAGTTGATTTCTCCAGCCCAAGGAGGATTTGTGAAAGGAAGACACATTCTGGACAATGTCATCCAAGTCCAGGAAGCTCTGCACTCTAGTCATTCCCGCAAAGAACAAGGTATGATTATTAAATTGGACATGTGTAATGCTTTTGATAGAGTAAATCGAACCTTTCTGTACAGGGTCCTCTCCTCCTTCGGTTTCAGCCAAGACTTCATCAATCTTATTAAAGCCTGTTTAGAAAAGACATGGATAGCTCCAATGATCAATGGAAGACCGACGAATTTCTTTCTAGCCACCAGAGGACAAAGGAAGGGCTGCCCTCTTTCCCCTTTTCTCTACATTTTGATGGTTGACTCCTTGAGCAGAAAGTTGACTAAGGAAAAACATAATGGCAGCATTCCCGGTATTATATTTGCGAATGGCATTGACCCTATGAACCATGCATTTTTCACCGATGACTCGCTTCTGTTCGGGGGAGCCTCTGCAAGAATCGAAAATTCCTTCAGAAATATCCTTCAGAAGTTTTGCAACGTCTCAGGAGCACCCATAAGTGAAATAAAAAGCGCAGTATACGGTTGGAACACAGAGCATCATACTATTGAGAAAATTTCCAATGATTTGGGCTTCACTGGCTTTGCAGATTGGGACAAAATGAAATATCCGGGCCTTCCAATTACGCTGGGATCCAACAGGAATCATCTTTGGGAGGATTTTATATCAAAATTCAAGAAGAAGACCTTCGCGTGGGGAAGTTTCTGGCTCACCACTCGAGGAAAACTCACGCTCATCAAAGAAGTCCTCTCAGCTTTGCCCACTTATTAGGCTGCTCTGATGCTGGCTCCAAAATTAATCACAGAACAAATCCCCTGATTAATGCACAACTTCTTGTGGAATGGTGGTCACGTAAATCAAAGCAGATTCCATTTAATCAGCTGGGATACAGTGAAACGCCCCCGTGTGGAAGGTGGATTGCAAATTCGTGACCCTTTGCACGCCAATTTGGTATTGGATTGCAAACTTCTATGGCAACTCATCGATGAGCCCAATCACCCTGTCAGTCAGATATTTAAGATCAAATACCTCAAGAATCGATCTTTAATTTCCTTCTCAGCGGAGAAAAGTCCTAAAGGCACGCAGGCCTGGAAGCTGTGCAGCAGAGGTATCGATTTTTTCAGATCCTTTCTGTATAGAATTCCAGGGAACGGAAAAAGCATCAGGCTTTGGAGAGACAGTATAATGGGCCATCCTCCCCTCGCTGAAGCTAACGAAATTACTGAGTTAAGAGATTGGTTCTATGAGAAAGGAATTAGAAAAATTGAAGATATTTCGGCATGGGACTCCAATGGAAATTGGCTGCGATGGATTTTTCCCTGGATACCAGCGCATTTAAAATCTCAGTTAGATGCATTCAAAGACGCCATCTCTAACTTTGCTCCGGTGCACAAAGACGAAGAAGACCATTGGGGCTGGGGAAAAACCGGGGTTTATACTGCAAAACAAGGATATCTCCAGATGCAAAGCAAAAAATACTCGCCCTATCCGGAGGCTGTCTGGAATCAGATTTGGGACAGCTTCAGCATTTCCAAAATCAACTTCTTCTTTTGGACCTTGTTCCATAATAAAATCCTAACAGGAGAAAACTTGTGCAAAAGGAACATTGCAGGTCCTCATCGTTGTGCCCTTTGCAAAGGAGCACTGGAAACTTCAGCTCACTTGTTTATTGACTGTGAATTCACGAACGAGGTCTGGTCTTTTTTCCTGGTTGGTTTGAATGTGCTTCCTCCCTCCCACTGCTCGATAGACTCCATGTTTCCCTTATGGAAATCTATCTAACCTCACAACATCGCCAGCAAATCTCTATGGCATAAGGTGTGGATAGCTGCTCCTAAATATGTTTGTTGGAAGCTTTGGTTAGCCCGGAACGAAATCATCTTCAACAGTAAATAATTGACATCAGCAAAAGTGGCGGAACAGGTCAAAACTCTCCTCTTAGAAACCTTGACACACTCCCAAATCAAAGAGGATAATACTCTTCGAACTGAAGAAAGAACGTGGCTGGCCCCTTTCATCGGCAAGACCAGCCCCCCAGCAAACATACGCCCATCCTACAAGGAAAGATGGCAGATTCGTGATTCTGAGGACAGATTTCATCAGTGGTGGAAATCTCAGGGCAAGTGTGCTGTTTTCTTTGACGGTGCCTCAAAAGGCAACCCAGGGAGGTCTGGAGCTGGTGGGGTGATCTTCTATCCGAACGAGAATAAAGATGAATTCAGTTGGGGCCTTGGCCTGAAAACCAATAACCAAGCTGAAATCCTCAGTCTCTTGAAAGCCTGCCAAATAGCCAGAAAAGGAAATCCAAGCAAAATTGTAGTTTTTGGAGATTCTGAAGTGTTGATAAAAGCAATAGTCAGCAAGAATGGGTTCAAGGATCCGGTGCTCAACAAAAAATTAGCAAGAGTCAACAGAATTTTGGAAAATTTTCCCTCAGCTATGTCTTCCACATACTCAGAGATCTAAATAAGGAAGCAGATAGATTGGCAAATATAGGCTGCACGCTACAAAACAGAATGATTAGCATAAATGCAGAAGCACCGTTCATGGCTATCATCCCCTAAGTGGTTTATGGAGATCTTGTTTGTATTGGCTATTTAGGCTCTGCCCAACCAACGTTTTATCAATAAAATAACCGTTTTAGTTATAAAAAAATAAAAAAATATCGGCTAGTTTCTAATGGATATCGGCTAGTTTCTAATGGCTAGTTTCTAACTGCTAGTTTCAACATTTTTTTTGGGCAATGAAGCATCCCTACTGTAACCACTGCCTTAATTATTGACTAATTGTTAGGCTATTGTTAAGAGTTTTTAAACATTATTGTTATTTGTTAAAAACAAAATATTTTGAACAAAAATTAATTTTGGTATTTGAATAAAAGATTACTTGTGAAATCAGTTTCATAATTAAAGACTGATGGTAAAAGTAAATTCAAGATCTGGAGTTATTTGAACAGAAAAAAATTTCAACAGTTATCCAAAGAAACTCTGGAATAAATAAGAGATTTCAGGGAGTTTTGGGGGTTCTGTTGGAAAACTGAGGAAACAATAGTTATCTTGACGAGTGATCCCTGAAGGGAATAACTTACAGAGGAGATTGTTTCCCCTGGAATTGGAGAATTGGACAGAACTGTCCTGAGATTCTCTTCCAGTTTTCTGTATTCAACGAAGACTCGGACTTGGAGCACGAGGGAGAGTTAGAGGACGTAATCGCCTCACTCACAGAAGGGCGACAATCATTTATTAGTCAGAATTGTGTACAGATGAGTGGAATTCTGTTTTGTTCTTTTCTGTTAGTAGACTTTACTGGTTACTTTTAAATTATAAATGAGAGAACTAGAAATACAGTATGTTGAATGGTGTTTAAAATTTACATTAGGAGACTATACAGACAGGAAAGAAAGTCTGAGAAAGGACTGTTGAGAAGGTAAAATAAAACATTTTATTTTAAATTCTCTCTGTGAAAATTATTAGTTTTCTTTCTTGTTTGAATGGAATAAACTATGTCTAGCAAAGGACTGTTAACCGAGATTCTGTGACTAGATTTTGGGTCGGTCGTTCTTCGTACCTATGATAATACATGGACTAGGAGTGGTCCAGGTCACTTACAAGGACTGTTATTCCTAGTACACCTTGAAATATCGAGAAGAAGTTAACATACCAGTTAAAATAATTATGATAGATAACAGAGAATACGCTGTGGAAAAAACAATATAGAAAAAAACCTACAGGATAATGTAAACTCTTCCACAGAAAGAAATAAGATAAACTTTCTTATTATATCAATGACAAAAGTTAAACACCCTGGAAGGAAACATGAAAAGAAAACCATAAAACATGTACATTATCGGTGATAAGCATAAGCGCATGAAGGTAAGTGAAATAACGTAAGTACTAAATGTAGAAATCTAAACAATAAGAAATGGCAACAGAAAACTCGAATGATATCATTTTCTGTGTTGAAAGAAATCTACAGATAACTTCACGAATACTCCCAGAAGAAAAGCATTCACTATCAAAATTGCATACATGTAATACAGATAGAAACCCCATGTAAATACCATGATTCTATTCAGCAGAAGAGATGTATACATAAGTCAATGGCACGGGTGTAAAACCCCGGCTAACCTGTAAATTGTAACAATATACCGATACAAAGAAAAATCTCATAGGCACTGTTCTTTAAAAAAAAAATGTAATAGATTATCTGTCTTATACAGTAAGAGGCCCGTGGCCGAAGTAAAGGTGAAACCCTCTTGCTCTGAGAGCCAGAGTCTTTAAAAACTCAAGAATGAAAATTAATTGCAAAGGGTAGTAACTAGCCCAGAGGTAAAGACTCAAGGGCCTGTTGTACTATACAACAACCCTCCCTTTTTCTTAAAATTTTAGAAATAAAATTCATTTAGAAATAGGGTCCCTTTCTTTTTCTTATAGGAATAAAGACTTGGAAATAAAGATTCATTGTTTTGGAAAATTCATATTATTTACTAAACAAATTCAACATTTAAAAAACTTATGATCCGATCCAATATACAAGGCCTTATCATAAAAAACAAACTAAGTTCAAAAAATCCAATCGCAATCGGAGAATCGGAGGTAACCCTTAAAAGAAGTTTTATATGCTTATTTCAAATCCTTCGATGCGATTAGTTCGATCGGAAATTTTCAATCGCTAAGAGTTTAAAACAGTTATTTATAACTTCCGATGCGATGCGGTCAATCGCAATCGATTAATCGGGATAGTCTTTAAGAAACTCTTTACGGTTAATTGAAATTCCCCGATCCGACGCGCGCTATTACAATAAACGCTTTCAAAAGAAAAATCAAACATTTGTTCAAAGTCTTATATGGTAGACCCCACCATTAGAGATCGGAAAAGTTTTTCAATCGGAATCGACCAATCGGGAAAAACATATTGTAATCCTTACGAGCCATTCGAAAACTCTCGATGCGATTCATAAATGTCATTTATTGCATGCGAAAAGTTTAGAATGAGTGAATATTTTAATATTTCACAAGCGCCAAATCTCTATTGGTACGAGGGCATTCAATAACGAATCAAACGAATATGGTTAATGATTTTGGTTTTAAATACGTGAGTGTGACCCAAAAGGAGCATTTACGCGATATACGAAACAAATAAATGAAAATCATAAGTTCATAAATCATTCCGTTTGAGTTGCTTGTTTATCACGACTGAGGGTTTATTGTCTTGCAGAGCCGAAGAACACTAAGCTCTTTCATTCACAGACAAAGGGAAGCAATAGCAAACGAAGAAATGTCGAAGAGAGCGAGAAGAGGCAAGACTGTTGTTCCAGTTAAGTTTGTTGAAACTCCTACGGTTTCAAAAGAAAAGCCCATAAAACTAAGACTAGTCACAGATACAACATGCCAGGGGCTTGGGAAAATGATATGGGAAGCAGTCTACAACCTATTGGAAAGAGAAAACCCCAAGGTCACAGTGGAGAAGGCATCAGTTCCAGACGAAGATAGCTCAGATTCCGACTCTGAGATCACTGAAAAATCACTTGCAAATTCGTTTTTACATCGAATTGCAGCCAGAGCGAGCATCATGCCTTATTATGATGCAGTTCGATGGGTTATTGACAGTGTAAAGATACAAGACAGAACGTTTGTTTCAGCATCTGGAGTGCCTTTTGGATCGTTTAAAGCAGAAGACCTGAAAGCAATGTATCACCTTCCAGACCCGCAGAAGGTGTATAACAAGGAATTTATCAAATATTTTGCTGATAATAACAAAGTCCAATCTGACCCTATCAAAGATTGGAGGAAAAATCCAGAGAAACACCGAAATGAAGCATCCGGTATGTATTCTGTAGATTCCCTTCTGCCTCCATATTGCTATGCCGCTGCCATGATGAGTAGATTATTTGGCAATGATAATTCAGCTAGGTTTTCTATACAAATGGTCCCATTAATCCTAGCTGCTGTGAATTCTGACATTATGGATTGGGCTGTTATTCTTTCTGATAGAATGGCCAATAGGATACTTGAATACAGACAAGAAAAAACCGCTGGAAATTCCACTCCCTTTTTCTTTTGTGCCTATATTCTTGATGCTCTTTGTTTCAATTCCGAGTTTCCCTTATTTGGATGGAAATGGACTCCCAAAGACCCTACCCCGATTCATATTTATCATAAACTGCTTTGGAAGGTTCATTTCCAAGATAATGTATATAGAATCTGTCATGGTTTCCTCATCCCTGTTTTCCAAACCATTTTCAATCGCTTTCCTCCTAGATTTTCTGATAAATCTAAGGCCGACTTGTCTGCAATTGGAGATTGGTTTGGGGAGGAAAAATTTACATATATCAGGGTTTTTGGTAGTATTGTGGAACCACATGTTCTTCCGCTTTTTGTTCCAGATAAACTTCTTGCTCAAGAAATTTCCTATCAATTGACAGTTGAAGGAATATCTAGGTCTTTGAATAACAGTAAGAAGAGGATGTGGCCTCAATTCCCACTCAATTGTGGTCAGTTTACTCTAAATGATTTCAAGCATGCAGAAAAGGAAGTCTCCAAGATAAAAGGTTGTAAATTTTCAACCATTCCTGGAAGACAATATGATCCAAAAAAGATAGCATTTGATGTCACTGCTTCAGTTTCAATTGCTCGATTTGAGCATGAGCCAGATCCGTTCGATGATTAGTTTGTTTCATTAAATAATTTTCCTCGAATTTATGACTTGGCCAAGTCTAAATTCCAACAGGAGGAAATGAATAAATTTTTGTTATTTAGAAACCAGAGATTGTTAAGAGTTCCTCTGGACCAGCTAAGAATTCAAACACAAAGTTCAGAGACAGAAGGTACATCCAGCCAAACGCCAGTAGAAACATCTACCGGCAAGGTCATTACACAATCGGCTGTCAACCAGCCAACTGTACATTCTCAAAAAATGGTCACTATTGACAAACCTGATGTCCAAAAGAGAAATACTGATGATACATCCGGTCCAAATACTGGTCAGAAGTCTACTGCTCAAACAACAGAGAAATGCACAAGTATCATTGATGATGTGCATAATCAAAAGGGTGGATCGGATGGCAAAAGCACTGAGCAGAACATAGATACAGAAAAAGGAAAAGAAACAGCTAAGGAGATTATGGTTTCTACTGATCTTAATGTTTCCTCTCAGTTATTAACACAATATGATCAATTTTCTCAACAGCTTGGATTGCAGGATAAAGATAAAGAACAAATGGAACAGGATGTTGAAGTCATTCCTGAACATCCTACAGGGCATATTGTATTAAAAGTTGAGGAGATCCCTCCTCTGGATGTATTTTACAGTCCTAAGCATAAGGCTGTGGTTAAAAGACAAAGAAAAAGAAGAAAAACAGAACAGGACATATTTTCTACTCCATCAGAGGAATTTATGAATATTGTTTATAAGAACAATGAAGTGAATCCATTCGAAGATCTCACAAAATTGTCCCAGTATACAGGAGCTTATAGTGCTGCAACAGTGGATAAAGTTGTAGAAGTTTCTCAGCTGATAACTCAGAAAGATCTCCACATAGCTTCACTGGAAGAGCAAGCTAAAGAAAATCAGCAACAGATTAGCCAATTGCAACAGCAACTACAAGATCAGACACTCAGGTCCAAAGAATTGGAAAAACAGCTTGCTGAAGAAAAGAAGAAAGTTGATGAACAGCTCTTAGGCAAACAAAAACAGCTAAATGAAGAAATTTCTAAATTGCAAAGTCTGTTACAAAATGAGAAAAATGCAAAAATGATTCAAGAAAAGGAATTTCAAGCAACTTTGGATAAGTTTAAAGATTACCCAAAGTTGAATGAATTCAAATCATAAGTCCTTGAGGCTAATAAACTACTGTCTCAGCAATTAATTGAATTTTGCACCAAGCTATCACAGGCAGAACCTTTTTGTGATATTACTTCATCCTTGATCCAAAATGTCATTACTCTTAGACAAGAAATAGATGAGGCCGATGAAAAGATTTCTGAATTTCTCAATTGGCAAGACACAGAAAAGGGAAAAGAAGCCAGTCTTCCTAGAATAGAGGAAAAACACAAAGAAATCTTGTTTACAGAATGGGAACATCAAATAATGAAAGCTGAGAGAGCAATATCAAGGGCCAGTAGCATGATGAATAATATCACGCAATTCATAAATGACAGCTTATACTCGATCAATCTCATTTCAGACTGTGTTCCTGGCAGTTTGCCAAAAGTGAAAGAAACTGAAAACAGGTGGAGAGAAGAAATGGAAAAGAAAAGTCAACAAATCAGCAAAATTCAGACAATATCCTGGGACAGTATGTGGACTCATTTGATCAAACCAAACAATCAACAGACGGCTATCAAATTCCTATCAAACGCTGTCGATTGTTTAATTCCAGAATTTTCCGATGCCACCTATGCTGGACAGTTACATTCTGAGATGAGTCATCCACCGAGACTCCAAGATATGTTGAGCATTTGCAACTTGGCTTCATCAAGCGAGAGAGGAAAACAATGAATCAGTTTCATTCAAGATAGCCTTTCAGTTTTAATTTGATAGATTGTAGCAGTAGAATTAGGATTTTGTTATGTAAATTCTTATTTAAATCCCTCTCATGCATTTAGAGAGGGATCTGAACTTGTAATATTTTTTGGACTTGGAGCTAACATTTTTGTACTCCACTCCTTATTATATTTGATGAAGGATCACATCTGGTGATTTTTGTGCTGAAATTATCTTTGAAGTGTTGCATTTCTGTGCCTTTGGATTTAATTTTACATCGGAGTTACTAGATCAGAGTATCACATTTCATTTGACAGTCTTCAAGATGAATGAGGTATTTCTATCTGTTCACTGTTGATTTTCTCTATTATATGGTATTCGTTTGAAGAATTTTCTATCATTTATATATTTGGTCCTCGTAACATTTTCTTTTATATATCATTTCTGAGTATAATTGAAATGTTATCTTATATAAGCATATATAAATGGTATACAATGATGAATGCAATATGCTAATATAACTCTGTTTAATTTCTTAAACAGAGTTATCTTTATTTGTTTCTGCATATTTCAATTTGATTAATAATACATTTTCATGGTTATTATTAGATTGAAACAATCTTAAATTGTATTCACATATAATTACCCGGGTTAGTAATAGAATTTCTTTATCAGTATTTAGCTTAGATTAGATAGTTTTATTTCTGTTAATTTAGTCCCATTTCCACCCATCAAATCCAACCCATTAAGTTATAAGGAAACTGGTCCTTTAAATCCAGTCGGAGCCACCATCCCAAACGGAAAAGGAGTTGTCTTAAGGTCCCGACCGGGTGGTTTTCCCCAATGTTTGAAGCAGAGATTTTCTAGGCTTCAACATTTTTGGCGCTAGAAGGAGGGCCAACTATGAATGGCAAGTAAATCAAAACCTACAGACCATTCTCAGAGTAAATCACCCTCCACCTCCCCTCAGACCTCCCGTTTGCATTCTGATTCACCAGCGTCCAAACGAGAAGAAGAGGGATCAACTATCACTGCTCAATCACACCATACTTCAGAACATTTAAGTCCGGAGTCCCCTGAAGTTCAGTCTATCATCCAGAAACTTCAAGGCTTCTCCATATCACCTCAGAGATTTGAAGTATCTCAAGGCAGTCAGACTTCGCAATTCCACCTACCTCATCATCTCACCAGACTTCAAAGCGAAAAACTTGGCATTGAACCAGTTGAGTTACCTTTACCCCGAAGGAAAAAGGAAAAAAAGAACACTGAAGGTTCTGATAGTGAGACCTTTTCTCCATCATCTTCCATCTCATCATCTCCAGTGCGAAGTCAAACACCCACTTCCCCATTACATATTATTGTTCACCAGGGATCATCACCTTCAACATCACAACCTCTTCAGTCTTTATTATTACCTCCTCCCCATTCACCTCAATCATCATCTATTCCAACAACTTCTATTCAAACACCGCCAGTTACTACTACTCCTCCGATAGTCGTTCTGATAATGGCTAGACCATGGGCTACTCCAGGAGCAGTCAACATGGCTGCACCTTTACATGATTTACCAGATAATCCTGGAAAATGGCTTCCAAAATTTAGCCCAGATCTTAACATTCCAGCTGAAGAACATATTAATAACTTTATGTTGGCTATTAATTTGAATGGAGTTACACAGGAGGATGTTGTAGTTAGACTATTTCCTTATACTCTTCAAGGAACAACAGGATCATGGTATTTTTCATTACCATCAGGATCTATAACAAGTTGGGATATTTTTTCAGATTATTTCTTAACCAAATTTGGAGATGATCGATCAATAGCTACTTTACTCAATGATCTCTCAAATTTGAAAATAGAACCCAAGGAACCAATTAAAGAGTTTAATTCCAGATTCAATAAGCTCTTGAACAAAATTCCCACTGATTCCAAGCCAAGTGAGCATGTCAGAATTGAATGGTATATTACTGCCTTACCCTCAAACATAGCTATTTTCGTAGATAGAGCTGCAAAGCCTACATTAGCTGAAAGTATGAAAGAAGCTATTGCTGTTGAAAAACGAATTACTTCTCTGGAAAAGAAAAACGCTCTTGAGGAAAGAAAAACAAAGAAAGTCAGCTTCAAAGATGAATCAAAGAAAAAGGCCAGAGATCCATTTGACATGGAAGGTTTACAAAAAGTTCTTAAAACCATGTCAAATGAAATAGTTGAAATTAAGAAACAAGTAGCTGAAACTTCTACCAAAAAACCATTCCGAAATTTTAGAAGAAATCAAGCTGAATCTAAACCTCCTAATGTGATCTCTAATGCAGAATCAGAGGAAGAAGAAGAAGAGGAAGATACATCCTTAATATCAGATGAAGAAGGTGAAAATGAAGAAATCGTTGAATTACATGGAATGTGGGATTTTATTCTCCCTAATTCTGACAGTGAGGTAGAACAAGAAGCTATGCCTGTAAGTACTAGGAGTAAATCTACAGCAGAGCCTATACAAACAGCTCCTAAAAGGAAAAACATAACTCCAAGTATCAAAGACAAATCCCCTGCAAAGAAAGCTTCCCCATTACCTACTCAGAATCAGCCATCTTCTTTTAATCCACCCACATCGACAACAAAGACTTTAGTAGTGTCAGATCCTATGGAGTACAACATTGTTGAGGACATGAAAAAGATCAAAGCTAACATTTCCTTGCATGAACTCAGCAAATTGAAAGAATTAAATGCTACACCAATTGCTCCTTTACCAAGTGGTGTAGTTGCAAAAGCAGCAAGAGGAACTGGTAAGTCACCAGATAAGGTAGATGCTACTGATACTGTACTCATTGGGGAAAAGTCAAATTCTCAAACTCCTCATTTTCTTTTGACTTATGAGATGTACAATAAAAATCTGCACAATTGTTTGATTGATTCTGGAGCTTCTTCCAATATAATGTCTACTTCTGTGTGTGCCAAATTGAATATCGAACCACAGAAATCGGCAGTACATATTGTTAAATTAGATCGATCCAAAGTTCAAGTTGTAGGAGAAATCAATTCAGTAACTATCAGATTAGCTTCCGATCCTAGAATCGTCCAAAGAATTGATATTTTGATTGCTGATATTCCTGAATTCTATGGATTATTTTTAAGTAGGGACTGGTCTGCGAAACTCAATGGTTATATCTCGACTGATTATTCTCATATGTGGCTTCCCTACAAAGGGAAACCAAATCAAATCAAAATTGAACGAGAAAAACATATGAGGCATACTATTACTGAATTTGAACAACCTAATGAACCTGTGGCATTCAACAACAATATTCTTGGAGGTTACTCTGCTGAATCATTTCTTGGAAACTTCAAAGCACCCCAATCACCTTTTTCTGTTAATACTTTTGTTTCTCAAGTAGAAAATTTTTCACAATCTGATTCTTCCAGAATTGTAAATACTTCTGATGTAATTGTAGATAAGTCAATAGATAAATCTTTGTTTTGGTCATTATATTTCGATGGATCAAAGTCTAATGATGGAGCTGGAGCAGGATGCATTTTAATCGATCCAAATGGAGAAAAAACCATGCTGTCATGTAGGCTAGAATTTGAGTGTACTAACAATACTGCAGAATATGAAGCCTTGGTTCAAGGACTTTATAAAGCTATAGGGTTAGATGTTAAATACTTGAAAGTCTTTGGAGATTCCGAAATTGTTATAAAACAAGTTAGGAATACTATTCATTGCCTTTCAAGACATCTTAAACATTATCAAACCCTAGTACAAGACCTCACCACTCATTTTTTAGCATTTAATATTTCTCCTATTCCTAGGAATCAAAATACATCAGCTGACTTATTAGCTAATGTTGCATCTAAACTCCTACCTGCTGAAGACTGCAGTCCTGATAGGTTTTCTGTAGAATTAATTTTTCGACCATCTGTCCCAGACAATGTCACAAATTGGAGAGTTTTTTACCATGATCAAGATATCTTAAATTTCATGACTTCAGAGAAATCATATGATGATCAAATTATTGATGAAGAAGATCATGATTTACAAATTGCTTCAAAAGGTAATGAAAATCCCATTCCAAAATCTGTTGTTAAATTGGAGGACTTATATGATATTAAAGACAGATTCAAGAAAGTCACTAATACCAAACTTCAAAGTTCCACTTTGAAATTTGAATTAGTGAATCTTGGTTCTGATTTCAAACCTCAAAATGTTAATTTAGGACTTAATTTAACATCAGAGGAAAGGGATGCTTTCATTAAACTATTGAACAAATATAAAAATGTTTTCGCTTGGAATTATGATGATTTAAAAACATATGATACTTCGGTTATTCAGCACACAATTCCAATGCTTCCTGATATTAAAACTGTTCAACAAAAGCTAAGGAAAGTTCATCCAAATCTTGAAGATCAAATCAAATCAGAACTTAATAAACTTTTGAAAGCCAAAATCATTTTTCCTGTCAGGCATTCCAATTGGGTTTCCAATATGGTACTTGTAAGGAAGAAAAATGGTGATATAAGAATCTGTATTGATTTCAGAAATTTAAACAAGGCATGTTTAAAAGACAATTTCCCATTGCCAACCATGGAACAGATACTTCAAAAAGTAGCTGGTTCTGAACTTATGTCCTTTCTTGATGGATTTTCGGGCTATAATCAAGTCTTAGTTCATCCAGATGACAGATTGAAAACAACTTTCAGAACAAAATGGGGAACTTATGCTTATCAAAAAATGCCTTTTGGATTAATAAATGCAAGAGCAACTTTCCAAAGAGCCATGGACATAGCATTTAAAGGTTTGATCAATAAATCAGTTGTTGTTTATCTCGATGATATAACAGTATTCTCAAAAAAGAGAACCAATCATCTACATGATCTAAAGCAAATATTTGAAAGATGTAGAAGGTTTGGTATTTCCTTAAATCCAAAGAAATCTTTCTTTGCTCTAGATGAAGGAAAACTTTTAGGATTTGTTGTATCAAAAGATGGTAAATACATTGATCCAGACAGAGTTAAAGAGATCTATAATATTTCTTTACCTCATAACAAAAAGTCCATGCAATCATTTCTTGGACAAATCAATTTTGTAAAAAGATTCATTCCTGATTTTTCCTTAATTGTTTTACCTATGCAAAATATGATCAAGAAGAATTCAGTATTCAAATGGGGGTATAAAGAGAAAGAAGCTTTTGAGACAATCAAACAGGCAATCATTAATGCACCAGCATTAAGTACTCCGGATTTTTCTAAAGATTTTATTTTGTATACCCTAGCCACAGAGACATCCTATGCTGTTGTTTTAACACAAATCAATAATCAGAAAATTGAAGCACCAATTTCTTTCTTTAGTTCAAATCTGCAAGGAGCTGAACTAAATTATTTCGATGTTGAAAAACAAGCCTTTGCTGTGTTTAAATCAATCAAGCATTTCAGGCCTTTTCTCTTAAAAACTCATACAAAAATCATTGTCCCATTCTCTGCAGTGAGACAATTATTAATTCAGAGAGAAGTAGGAGAAAAACGAGCTAACTGGGTAACATCTTTACAAGAATACGATGTTGATATTAAACCAGCTAAGATTGTTAGAGGACAAGGTTTTTGCAGATTATTAGCAGGAGCTCATAACATACCAGAGAATGAACATTCAAATCAAGATATTCAAGTAAATCAGATAAGTATTTCGGATTCTGAATCTCAGTATGCTGATCTCATCTATTACTTGAAAAATGGGTATGCTCCTTCTGATCTCAACTATAAGAAAAAACGTGCTTTAAGATTAAAAGCTATTAAATATGAGATCATTGATAATGTGTTATTTAGGAAAAATTATGATTCAATTTTGTTAAGATGTCTTGAAAAGACTGAGGCTGAAAAGGTTTTGCAGGAGTTACATGATGGACCAGCAGGAGGTCATTTTGGAGGTGATACCACAGCTCACAAAATAATTCGTGCTGGCTATTATTGGCCTACTCTTTTTAAAGATACTCATGACTATGTAAGAAAATGCAGAATCTGCCAAACTGCAAGTGGAAGACAAAGGAAACCAGCTTTTCCTTTGCAACCAGTAAATATTGAGCAACCATTTGAACAATGGGGGCTTGACATTATTGGTGAGATAGTACCTCATTCTTCCAAGCAGCACAAGTACATTCTTACTGCAATCGATTACTTTACAAAATGGGTAGAGGCAATCCCTTTGAAGGTAGCCAATTCTGATGCAATTATTGATTTCATAGATCAATTTATCATAACCAGGTTTGGTGTACGTCAAGCTCTTGTCTTTGATAATGCATCTTATTTTTCTGGAAACAATTTAATAGAATTTGCAGTTAAAAGAGGTTTTAAACTCAAATATTCAGCAAATTATTACCCACAAGGTAATGGTTTGGCTGAATCCACCAATAAAAATCTCATCAAAATTATTAAAAGGACTATCGATCTAAATCAAAAGAATTGGCATAAATCTTTAATCTTTGCATTATGGGCTGATCGTATTACTGAGAAAGTTTCAATAGGAACTTCACCTTTTAATTTAGTTTATGGAAAAGAAGCTGTGATACCATCAAATTTAACTCTTCCATCATTAGCCCTAGTACAATTCATTGAAGAAAATCCTTCTTCATCCATTCAATTGAGATATGATCAAATCCTTAAACTAGAAGAAGAAAGAGATAAGGCTAAAATTGTTCATGAAAAACATCAACAGCTTGTAAAATCTTCTTTTGATGCAAGTTCTACTGGCTCAAAAATTTTGTCAATTGGTGATCTTGTTCTAAAATGGGATAAGGCACATGAAGAAAAAGGTAAGCATAACAAATTTCAAAAGATGTGGCTTGGACCATTTCAGATCGTTGAAAAGATAGGCTCAAATACGTTCATGCTCCAAGATTTAACAGGTAAGAGAGAATCTCTTCCTGTAAATGGGCTTATCTTAAAGAGATTCTTCTCATAAGGAGGTAATCCCTTCTTAAACTGTACATATTCCTTTCTGCAAAGTGTTTTTATTGTTTTTTCAAATAAAGGTTGTTAGTAAGTCTCAAATTGACTGTTTACTTGATAGAAAAATTCTTAAGAAGAATATTATAAATATTTATTTTAGTGTAAATAAGAATTTTTAGAGAAATGATTATATTCTTTTGATAGTTTTAAATAAGATGTTAAACTTTGAAAGATTATACCAATTATTTGCATAATCTTTTTGGAAAAACTTGAGGGAAATGTAAATCATTACAAGTTTATTAAGCAGAGAGAAGTTATCTATAAAAGTAAAGATTATTCAAGTCTTGGTACTCAAAAAACTCGGAAAATTGTCATCCATTGATTCTTAAGGATAAGACTAGTTCACCCCATTCATTTAGGTTGTGATTTTTTAGAATATAATTCTAAGAAATTATTGAAATTTTTTTTAAGAGATAAGAGGTCTCATCATGAGCCGACTTACCATATTCATAAGAAATAATAAAGCTGACATTACCAATACTGCCTATCAAAACAGGGTAATGGCTTATTAATATAAGACAAGGGGTCTCATCACGAGCCAGCTTGTTCAGTTTAATTATAACTATTGAATGGCATTGTTATCAACTGGCTACCAAACCAGAACAATGGCTCTTAAAAAGAAATAAAAATAAATAAAAGACAAAAACATGAGATAATATGTCTTATGAATTTATCTTTTAAAAAGTCATAATCTTAGTTGAATGGGACAATGAATAGTTAATGGTTAAAAGGTAACCCTGTCGAAACTATGAACGTTTGCAGGCAGCAGAGGAAATACCTATGACAATAGAGTATATTACAAAACCAAACTTGAAAAAATCCACTTACTTCATTACTAATACCAATCAAAGCTTAAAGATAACTCAAAATGTTTTTATTCTCAAGAAACTAGAAAGAAATTGTTAATAATTTTTATTCTTTTTCATAAGTTAGATTTTATTTCTAATTATCCTAGGATAATTTTTATTACCTTTAAAAATCTTTACTTACTTAAAATATAGTATTCATTTTATTTTTCAGAGATAACTGGTTCTTTCAGTGAATCGCCAATTGTTGTACTATACAACAACCCTCCCTTTTTCTTAAAATTTTAGAAATAAAATTCATTTAGAAATAGGGTCCCTTTCTCTTTTTATAGAAATAAAAGACTTGGAAATAAAGATTCATTGTTTTGAAAAAACTCATCTTTTGTTTGCTAAACAAATTCAACATTCAAAACTTATGATCTGATCCAATATACAAGGCCTTATCATAAAAAAAAAATCAAGTTTAAAAGTCCAATCGCAATCGGAGAATCGGAGATAACCCTTAAAAGAAGTTTCATATACTCATTTCAAATCCTTCGATGCGATTAGTTCGATCGGAAATCTTTAATCGCTAAAGAGTTTAAATTGTTTATTTATATAACTTCCGATGCGATGCGGCCAGTCGCAATCGAATAATCGGGATATTCTTTAACAAATTCTTTACGGTCAATTGAAATTTCTCGATCCGACGCGCGTTATTACAATAAACTTTTTTAAAATAAAATCAAACATTTGTTCGTTTTAAATATTATATGGTAGACCCCACCATTAGAGATCGGAAAAGTTTTCAATCGGAATCGACCAATCGAGAAAAACGAATGGTGATCTTTATGTGACATTCAAAAACTTTCGATGCGATTGATGTCATTTATTGCATGCGAAAAGTTCAGAGTGGATGAATATTTTAATATTTCACAAGCGCCAAATCTCAATTTGTACGAGGGCATTCAATAACGAATCAAATGAATATTGTTAATGATTTGGTTTTTAATACATGAGTGTGACCCAAAGGGAGCATTTACGCGGTATACGAAACAAATAAATAAAAATCATAAGTTCATAAATCATCCCGTTTGAGTTACTTGTTTGTCACGACTGAGAGTTTATTGTCTTGCAGAGCCGAAGAACACTAAGCCCGTTCATTCACAGACAAAGGGAAGCAATAGCAAACGAAGAAATGTCGAAGAGAGCGAGAAGAGGCAAGACTATTGTTCCAGTTAAGTTTGTTGAGACTCCTATGGTTTCAAAAGAAAAGCCCACAAAACTAAGACTAGTCACAGATACATCATGCCAGGGGCTTGGGAATATGACGTGGGAAGGAGTCTACAACCTATTAGAAAGAGAAAACCCCAAGGTCTCAGTAGAAAAAGCATCGGTTCCAGAAGAAGATAGCTCAGATTCTGACTCCGAGATCACTGAAAAATCACTTGCAAATTCATTTTTGCATTGAATTGCAGCCAGAGCGAGCATCATGCCTTATTATGATGCAGTTCGATGGGTTATTGACAGTGTGAAGATTCAAGACAGAACGTTTGTCTCAGCATCTGGAGTGTCTTTTGGCTCGTTCAAAGCAGAAGACCTAAGAGCAATGTATCACCTTCCAGACCCGCAGAAGGTGTATAACAAGGAATTTATCAAAGACTTTGCTGATAATAACAAAGTCTAATCTGACCCTATCAGAGATTGGAAGAAAAATCCAGAGAAGCATCGAAATGAAGCGTCCGGTATGTATTCTGTAGATTCCCTTTTACCTCCATATTGCTATGCCGCTGCCATGATGTGTAGATTATTTGGCAATGATAATTCAGCTAGGTTTTCTATACAAATGGTCCCATTAATCCTAGCTGCTGTGAATTCCGACATTATGGATTGGGCTGTTATTCTTTCTGATAGAATGGCCAATAGGATACTTGAATACAGACAAGAAAAAACCGCTGGAAATTCCACTCCATTTTTCTTTTGTGCCTATATTCTTGATGCTCTTTGTTTCAATTCCGAATTTCCCTTATTTGGATGGAAATGGACTCCCAAAGACCCTGCCCCAATTCATATTTATCATAAACTGCTTTGGAAGGTTCATTTCCAAGATAATGTATATAGAATCTGTCATGGTTTCCTCATCCCTGTTTTTCAAACCATTTTTAATCGCTTTCCTCCTAGATTTTCTGATAAAGCTAAGGCAGACTTATCTGCAATTGGAGATTGGTTTGGGGAGGAAAATTTTACATACATCAGGGTTTTTGGTAGTATTGTGGAACCACATGTTCTTCCGCTTTTTGTTCCAGACAAACTTCTTGCTCAAGAAATTTCCTATCAATTGACAGTTGAAGGAATATCTAGGTCTTTGAATAACAGCAAGAAGAGGATGTGGCCTCAATTCCCACTCAATTGTGGTCAGTTTACTCTAAATGATTTCAAGCATGCAGAAAAAGAAGTCTCCAAGATAAAAGGTTGTAAATTTGCAACCATTCCTGGAAGACAATATGATCCAAAAAAGATAGCATTTAATGTCACTGCTTCAGTTTCAATTGCTCAATTTGAGCATGAGCCAGATCCGTTCGATGATTTGTTTGTTTCATTAGATAATTTTCCTCGAATTTATGACTTGGCCAAGTCTAAATTCCAACAGGAGGAAATGAATAAATTTTTGTTATTCAGAAGCCAGAGATTGTTAAGAATTCCTCTGGACCAGCTAAGAATTCAAACACAAAGGTCAGAGACAGAAGGTACATCTAGCCAAACGCCAGTAGAAACATCTACCGGCAAGGTCATTACACAATCGGTTGTTAACCAGCCAACTGTACATACTCAAAAAGTGGTCACTATTGAAAAACCTGATGTCCAAAAGGGAAATACTGATGATACATCCGGTCCAAATACTGGTCAGAAGTCTACTGCTCAAACAACAGAGAAATGCACAAGTATCAATGATGATGTGCATGATCAGAAAGGTGGATCGGATGGCAAAAGCACTGAGCAGAACATAGATACAGAAAAAGGAAAAGAAACAACTAAGGAGATTATGGTTTCTACTGATCTTAATGTTTCTTCTCAGTTATTAAGACAATATGATCAATTTGCTCAACAGCTTGGATTGCAGGATAAAGATAAAGAACAAATAGAGCAGGATGTTGAAGTCATTCCTGAACATCCTACAGGGCATATTGTATTAAAAGTTGAGGAGATCCCTCCTTTGGATGTATTTTACAGCCCTAAACATAAGGCTGTTGTTAAAAGACAAAGAAAGAGAAGAAAGACAGAACAGGGCATATTTTCTACTCCATCAGAGGAATTTATGAATATTTTTTATAAGAACAATGAAATGAATCCATTCGAAGACCTCACAAAATTGTCCCAGTATACAGGAGCTTATAGTGCTGCAACAGTGGATAAAGTTGTAGAAGTTTCTCAACTGATAACTCAGAAAGATCTCCACATAGCTTCACTGGAAGAGCAAGCTAAGGAAAATCAGCAACATATTAGCCAATTGCAACAACAACTACAAGATCAGACACTCAGGTCCAAAGAATTGGAAAAACAGCTTGCTGAAGAAAAGAAGAAAGTTGATGAAAAACTCTTAGGCAAACAAAAACAGCTAAATGAAGAAATTTCTAAGTTACAAAGTCTGTTACAAAATGAGAAAAATGCAAAAATGATTCAAGAAAAGGAATTTCAAGCAACTTTGGATAAGTTTAAAGATTACCCAAAGTTGAATGAATTCAAATCAGAAGCCCTTGAGGCTAATAAACTACTGTCTCAGCAATTAATTGAATTTTGCACCAAGCTGTCACAGGCAAAACCTTTTTGTGATATTACTTCATCCTTGATCCAAAATGTCATTACTCTTAGACAAGAAATAGATGAGGCCGATGAAAAGATTTCCGAATTTCTCAATTGGCAAGACACAAAAAAGGGAAAAGAAGCCAGTCTTCCTAGAATAGAGGAAAAACACAAAGAAATCTTGTTTACAGAATGGGAACATCAAATAATGAAAGCTGAGAGAGCAATATCAAGGGCCAGGAGCATGATGAATAATATCACGCAATTCATAAATGACAGCTTATACTCGATCAATCTCATTTCAGACTGTGTTCCTGGCAGTTTGCCAAAAGTGAAAGAAACTGAAAACAGGTGGAGAGAAGAAATGGAAAAGAAAAGTCAACAAATCATCAAACTTCAAACAGTATCCTGGGACAGTATGTGGACTCATCTGATCAAACCAAACAATCAACAGACGGCTATCAAATTCCTATCAAACGCTGTCGATTGTTTAATTCCAGAATTTTCCGATGCCACCTATGCTGGACAGTTACATTCTGAGATGAGTCATCCACCGAGACTCCAAGATATGTTGAGCATTTGCAACTTGGCTTCATAAAGCGAGAGAGAAAAACAATGAATCAGTTTCATTCAAGATAGCCTTTCAGTTTTAATTTGATAGATTGTAGCAGTAGTATTAGGATTTTGTTATGTAAATTCTTATTTAAATCCCTCTCATGCATTTAGAGAGGGATCTGAAATTGTAATATTTTTTGGACTTGGAGCTAACATTTCTGTACTCCACTCCTTATTATATTTGATGAAGGATCACATCTGGTGATTTTTGTGCTGAAATTATCTTTGAAGTGTTGCATTTCTGTGCCTTTGGATTTAATTTTACATCGGAGTTACTAGATCAGAGTATCACATTTCATTTGACAGTCTTCAATATGAATGAGGTATTTCTATCTGTTCACGGTTGATTTTCTTTGTTATATGGTATTCGTTTGAAGAATTTGCTATCATTTATATATATATTTGGTTTTCATAACTTTCCTTTTTATATATCATTTCTGAGTATAATTGGAATGTTATCTTTTAAAAGCATATATAAATGGTATACATGATGAATGCAATATGTTATTATAACTCTGTTTAATTTCTTAAACAGAGTTATCTTTATTTGTTTCTGCATATTTCAATTTGATTAATAATACATTTTCATGGTTATTATTAGATTGAAACAATCTTAAATTGTATTCACATATAATTACCCGGGTTAGTAATAGAATTTCTTTATCAGTATTTAGCTTAGATTAGATAGTTTTATTTCTGTTAATTTAGTCCCATTTCCACCCATCCAATCCAACCCATTAAGTTATAAGGAAACTGGTCCTTTAAATCCAGTCGGAGCCACCATCCCAAACGGAAAAGGAGTTGTCTTAAGGTCCCGACCGGGTGGTTTTCCCCAATGTTTGAAGCAGAGATTTTCTAGGCTTCAACATTTTTGGCGCTAGAAGGAGGGCCAACTATGAATGGCGAGTAAATCAAAACCTACAGACCATTCTCAGAGTAAATTACCCTCCACCTCACCTCAGACCTCCTGTTTGCATTCTGAATCACCAGTGTCCAAACGAGAAGAAGAGGGATCAACTATCACTGCTCAATCACACCATACTTCAGAACATTTAAGTCCAGAGTCCCCTGAAGTTCAGTCTATCATCCAGAAACTTCAAGGATTCTCCATATCACCTCAGAGATCTGAAGTATCTCAAGGCAGTCAGACTTCGCAATTCCAGCTACCTCATCATCTCACCAGACTTCAAAGCAAAAAACTTGGCATTGAACCAGCTGAGTTACCTTTACCCTGAAGGAAAAGGGCAAAAAAGAACACTGAAGGTTCTGATAGTGAGACCTTTTCTCCATCATCTTCCATCTCATCATCTCCAGTGTGAAGTCAAACACCCACTTCCCCATTACATATTATTGTTCACCAGGGATCATCACCTTCAACATCACAACCTCTTCAGTCTTTATTACTACCTCCTCCTCATTCACCTCAAGCATCATCTATTCCAACAACTTCTATTCAAACACCTCCAGTTACTACTACTCCTCCGATAGTCGTTCCGATAATGGCTAGACCATGGGCTACTCCAGGAGCAGTGAACATGGCTGCACCTTTACATGATTTACCAGATAATCCTGGAAAATGGCTTCCAAAATTTAGCCCAGATCTTAACATTCCAGCTGAAGAACATATTAATAACTTTATGTTGGCTATTAATTTGAATGGAGTTACACAGGAGGATGTTGTAGTTAGACTATTTCCTTATACTCTTCAAGGAACAGCAGGATCATGGTATTTTTCATTACCATCAGGATCTATAACAAGTTGGGACATTTTTGCAAATTATTTCTTGACCAAATTTGGAGATGACCGATCAATAGCTACTTTACTAAATGATCTCTCAAATTTGAAAATAGAACCCAAGGAACCAATTAAGGAGTTTAATTCCCGATTCAATAAGCTCTTGAATAAAATTCACACAGACTCACGGCCCAGTGAACAGGTCAGAATAGAATGGTACATAACTTCCTTACCCTCAAACATAGCTATTTTCGTAGACAGAGCTGCAAAGCCTACATTAGCTGAAAGTATGAAAGAAGCTATTGCTGTTGAAAAACGAATTACTTCTCTGGAAAAGAAAAACGCTCTTGAGGAAAGAAAATCAAAGAAAGTCAACTTCAAAGATGAATCAAAGAAAAAGGCCAGAGATCCATTTGACATGGAAGGTTTACAAAAAGTTCTTAAAACCATGTCAAATGAAATGGTTGAAATTAAGAAACAAGTAGCTGAAACTTCTACCAAAAAACCATTCCGAAATTTTAGAAGAAATCAAGCTGAATCTAAACCTCCTAATGTGATCTCTAATGCAGAATCAGAGGAAGAAGAAGAAGAAGAAGATACATCCTTAATATCAGATGAAGAAGGTGAAAATGAAGAAATCGCTGAATTACATGGAATGTGGGATTTTATTCTCCCTAATTCTGACAGTGAGGTAGAACAAGAAGCTATGCCTGTAAGTACTAGGAGTAAATCTACAGCAGAGCCTATACAAACAGCTCCTAAAAGGAAAAACATAACTCCAAGTATCAAAGACAAATCTCCTGTAAAGAAAGCTTCTCCACTACCTATTCAGAATCAGCCATCTTCTTCTAACCCACCCACATCAACAACAAAAACTTTAGTAGTGTCAGATCCTATGGAGTACAACATTGTCGAAGACATGAAAAAGATCAAAGCCAAAATTTCGTTACATGAACTCAGCAAATTGAAACACCAGCAGAAGTTGTTATTAAAAGAATTAAATGCTACACCAATCGCACCTTTACCAAGCGGTGTAATTGCAAAAGCAGCAAGAGGAACTGGTAAGCCACCAGACAAGGTAGATGCTAATGATACTGTACTCATTGGGGAAAAGTCAAATTCTCAAACTCCTTTTCTGTTGACTTATGAGATGTACAATAAAAATCTGCACAATTGTTTGATTGATTCTGGAGCCTCCTCCAATATAATGCCTATTTCTATGTGTGCCAAATTGAATATCGAACCACAGAAATCAACAGTACATATTGTTCAATTAGATCGATCCAAAGTTCAAGTTGTAGGAGAAATCAATTCAGTAACTATCAGGTTAGCTTCCGATCCTAGAATTGTCCAAAGAATTGATATTTTGATTGCTGATATTCCTGAATTCTATGGATTAGTTTTAAGTAGGGACTGGTCTGCGAAACTCAATGGTTATATCTCGACCGATTATTCTCATATGTGGCTACCCTATAAAGGGAAACCAAATCAAATAAAAGTTGAACGAGAAAAACATATGAGGCATACTGTCACTGAATTTGAACAACATAATGAACCAATAGCATTCAACAACAACATTCTTGGAGGTTATTCTGCTGAATCATTTCTTGGAAACTTCAAATCACCCCAATCACCGTTTTCTATTAATACTTTTGTTTCCCAAATAGAAAATTTTTCACAATCTGATTCTTCCAGAATTGTAAATACTTCTGATGTAATTGTAGATAAGTCAATAGATAAAACTTTGTTTTGGTCATTATATTTTGATGGATCAAAGTCTAATGATGGAGCTGGAGCAGGATGCATTTTGATCGATCCAAATGGAGAAAACACCATGCTGTCATGTAGGCTAGAATTTGAGTGTACTAACAATACTGCAGAATATGAAGCCTTGGTTCAAGGACTTTATAAAGCTATAGGGTTAGATGTTAAATACTTGAAAGTCTTTGGGGATTCCGAAATTGTTATAAAACAAGTTAGGAATACTATTCATTGCCTTTCAGGACATCTTAAACATTATCAAACCCTAGTACAAGATCTCACCACTCATTTTTTAGCATTTAATATTTCTCATATTCCTAGGAATCAGAATACATCAGCTGACTTATTAGCTAATGTTGCATCTAAACTCCTACCTGCTGAAGACTGCAGTCCTGATAGGTTTTCTGTAGAATTAATTTTTCGACCATCTGTCCCAGACAATGTCACAAATTGGAGAGTTTTCTATCATGATCAAGATATCTTAAATTTCATGACTTCAGAGAAATCATATGATGATCAAATTATTGACGAAGAAGATCATGATTTACAAATTGCTTCAAAAGGTAATTAAAATCCCATTCCGAAATCTGTTGTTAAATTGGAGGACTTATATGATATTAAAGACAGATTCAAGAAAGTCACTAATACCAAGCTTCAAAGTTCCACTTTGAAATTTGAATTAGTAAATCTTGGTTCTGATTCAAAACCTCAAAATGTTAATTTAGGACTTAATTTAACATCAGAGGAAATGGATGCTTTCATTAAACTATTGAACAAATATAAAAATGTTTTCGCTTGGAATTATGATGATTTAAAAACATATGATACTTCGCTTATTCAGCACACAATTCCAATGCTTCCCGATATTAAACCTGTTCAACAAAAGCTAAGGAAAGTTCATCCAAATCTTGAAGATCAAATCAAATCAGAACTTAATAAACTTTTGAAAGCCAAAATCATTTTTCCTGTAAGGCATTCCAATTGGGTTTCCAATATGGTACCTGTAAGGAAGAAAAATGGTGATATAAGAATCTGTATTGATTTCAGAAATTTAAACAAGGCATGTTTAAAAGACAATTTACCATTGCCAACCATGGAACAGATACTTCAAAAAGTAGCTGGTTCTGAACTTATGTCTTTTCTTGATGGATTTTCAGGCTATAATCAAGTCTTAGTTCATCCAGATGACAGATTGAAAACAACTTTCAGAACAAAATGGGGAACTTATGCTTATCAAAAAATGCCTTTTGGATTAATAAATGCAAGAGAAACTTTCCAAAGAGCCATGGACATAGCATTTAAAGGTTTGATCAATAAATCAGTTGTTGTTTATCTCGATGATATAACAGTATTCTCAAAAAAGAGAACCAATCATCTACATGATCTAAAGCAAATATTTGAAAGATGTAGAAGGTTTGGTATTTCCTTAAATCCAAGGAAATATTTCTTTGCTCTAGATGAAGGAAAACTTTTAGGATTTGTTGTATCAAAAGATGGTATATACATTGATCCAGACAGAGTTAAAGAGATCTCTGATATTTCTTTACCTCATAACAAAAAGTCCATGCAATCATTTCTTGGACAGATCAATTTTGTAAAAAGATTCATTCCTGATTTTTCTTTAATTGTTTTACCTATGCAAAATATGATCAAGAAGAATTCAGTATTCAAATGGGGGCATAAAGAGAAAGAAGCCTTTGATGCAATCAAACAGGCAATCATTAATGCACCAGCATTAAGTACTCCGGATTTTTCTAAAGATTTTATTTTGTATACCTTAGCCACAGAGACATCCTATGCAGCTGTTTTAACACAACTCAATGATCAGAAAACTGAAGCACCAATTTCTTTCTTTAGCTCAAATCTGCAAGGAGCTGAACTGAATTATTCCGATGTTGAAAAACAAGCCTTTGCTGTGTTTAAATCAATCAAGCATTTCAGGCCTTTTCTCTTAAAAACTCATACAAAAATCATTGTCCCATTCTCTGCAGTGAGACAATTATTAATTCAGAGAGAAGTAGGAGAAAAACGAGCTAAACTTTGAAAGATTATACCAATTATTTGCATAATCTTTTTGGAAAAACTTGAGGGAAATGTAAATCATTACAATTTTATTAAGCAGAGAGAAGTTATCTATAAAAGTAAAGATTATTCAAGTCTTGGTACTCAAAAAAAACTCAGAAAATTGTCATCCATTGATTCTTAAGGATAAGACTAGTTCACCCCATTCATTTAGGTTCTGATTTTTTAGAATATAATTCTAAGAAATTATTGTAAAATTCTTTAAGAGATAAGAGGTCTCATCATGAGCCGACTTACCATATTCATAAGAAATAATAAAACTGACATTACCAATACTGCATATCAAAACAAGGTAATGGCTTATTAATATAAGACAAGGGGTCTCATCACGAGCCAGCTTGTTCAGTTTAATTATAACTATTGAATGGCATTGTTATCAACTGGCTACCAAACCAGAACAATGGCTCTTAAAAAATAAAAAATAAATAAAAGACAAAAACATGAGATAATATGTCTTATGAATTTATCTTTTAAAAAGTCATAATCTTAGTTGAATGGGACAATGAACAGTTAATGGTTAAAAGGTAACCCTGTCGAGACTATGAACGTTTGCAGGCAGCAGAGGCAATACCTATGACAATAGAGTATATTATAAAACCAAACTTGAAGGAATCCACTTACTTCATTACTAATACCAATCAAAGCTTAAGATAACTCAAAATGTTTTTATTCTCAAGAAACTAGAAAGAAATTGTTAATAATTTTTATTCTTTTTCATAAGTTAGATTTTATTTCTAATTATCCTAGGATCATTTTTATTACCTTTAAAAATCTTTACTTACTTAAAATATAGTATTCATTTTATTTTTCAGAGATAACTGGTTCTTTCAGTGAATCGCCAATTGTTGTACTATACAACAACCCTCCCTTTTTCTTAAAATTTTAGAAATAAAATTCATTTAGAAATAGGGTCCCTTTCTTTTTCTTATAGGAATAAAGACTTGGAAATAAAGATTCATTGTTTTGGAAAATTCATATTCTTTACTAAACAAATTCAACATTTAAAAAACTTATGATCCGATCCAATATACAAGGCCTTATCATAAAAAACAAACTAAGTTCAAAAAATCCAATCGCAATCGGAGAATCGGAGGTAACCCTTAAAAGAAGTTTTATATGCTTATTTCAAATCCTTCGATGCGATTAGTTCGATCGGAAATTTTCAATCGCTAAGAGTTTAAAACGGTTATTTATAACTTCCGATGCGATGCGGTCAATCGCAATCGATTAATCGGGATAGTCTTTAAGAAACTCTTTACGGTTAATTGAAATTCCCCGATCCGACGCGCATTATTACAATAAACGCTTTCAAAAGAAAAATCAAACATTTGTTCAAAGTCTTATATGGTAGACCCCACCATTAGAGATCGAAACAGTTTTTCAATCGGAATCGACCAATCGGGAAAAACATATTGTAATCCTTACGAGCCATTCAAAAACTCTCGATGCGATTCATAAATGTCATTTATTGCATGCGAAAAGTTTAGAATGAGTGAATATTTTAATATTTCACAAGCGCCAAATCTCTATTGGTACGAGGGTATTCAATAACGAATCAAACGAATATGGTTAATGATTTTGGTTTTAAATACGTGAGTGTGACCCAAAATGAGCATTTACGCGATATACGAAACAAATAAATGAAAATCATAAGTTCATAAATCATTCCGTTTGAGTTGCTTGTTTATCACAACTGAGATTTTATTGTCTTGCAGAGCCGAAGAACAATAAGCTCTTTCATTCACAGACAAAGGGAAGCAATAGAAAACGAAGAAATGTCGAAGAGAGCGAGAAGAGGCAAGACTGCTGTTCCAGTTAAGTTTGTTGAAACTCCTACGGTTTCAAAAGAAAATCCCATAAAACTAAGACTAGTCACAGATCCAACATGCCAGGGGCTTGGGAAAATGACATGGGAAGCAGTCTACAACCTATTGGAAAGAGAAAACCCCAAGGTCACAGTGGAGAAGGCATCAGCTCTGCATTTAAGATAGCTCGTATTCCGACTGAAGATCACCGAAAATCACTTGCAATTGCCATCGAATTATGTACCAGAGAGTCAGCATCATTCAAGTGATGTAAGGCATGCTTCGATGTAAGTTATTGATAATCAAAGATACAAGACAACGTTTGTTTTAGCATCCGGAGTGCCTTTTGGCTCGTTTAAAGTGTATGACCCCAAAGCAATGTATCATCTTCCGTGACCACAGTATGTATACGAAGGAATTTATCAAAGAGTTCGCTGATAATAATAAAGTCCAATCTGATCCTATCAGAGATTGGAAGAAAAATCCAGAGAAGCACAGAAATGAAGCATCTGGTATGTATTCTGTAGATTCCCTTTTACCTCCGTATTGCTATGCCGCCGCCATGATGTGTAGATTATTTGGCAATGATAATTCAGCTAGGTTTTCTATACAAATGGTCCCATTAATCCTAGCTGCTGTCAATTCCGACATTATGAATTGGACTGTTATTCTTTCTGATAGAATGGATAATAGAATACTTGAGTACAGACAAGATAAAACCGCTGGAAATTCCACTCCTTTTTTCTTTTGTGCCTATATTCTAGATGCTCTTTGTTTTAATTCCGAATTTCCCTTATTTGGATGGAAATGGACTCCCAAAGACCCTACCCCAATTCATGTATATCATAAACTTCTTTGGAAAGTTCATTTCCAAGATAATGTATATAGAATCATTACAGTCAGTCCTCCTTTTCTGAAACCTATTTTCTAACGTTTTCCTCCTAGATTTTCTTCCGATAATCTAAGGCCGACTTGTCCGTAATTGGAGATGGTTTTGGGGAGGAAAAATTTACATATATCGTGTTTTTGGTAGTATTGTGAACCATGTTCTTCCGCTTGTTCCAGACAAACTTCTTGCTCAAGAAATTTCCTATCAATTAACAGTTGAAGGAATATCTAGGTCTTTAAATAACAGTAAGAAGAGAATGTGGCCTCAATTCCCATTCAATTGTGGTCAGTTTACTTTAAATGACTTCAAGCATGATGAAAAAGAATTCGCCAAGATAAAAGGTTGTAGATTTGCGACCATTCCTGGAAGACAATATGATCCGCGACAGATAGCCTTTAATGTTATTGCTTCAGTTTCAATTGCTCGATTTGAGCATGAGCCAGATCCGTTTGATGATTTGTTTGTTTCATTGGATAATTTTCCTCAAATTTATGATTTAGCCAAGTCTAAATTTCAGAAGGAAGAAATGAATAAATTTTTGTTATTTAGAAGTCAAAGATTGTTGAGAGTTCCTCTAGACCAACTGAGAATTCAACACAAAAGTCAGAAACAGAAGGTACATCCAGCCAAACGCCAGTAGAAACATCTACCGGCAAGGTCATTACACAATCGGCTGTCAACCAGCCAACTGTACATACTCAAAAAGTGGTCACTATTGACAAACCTGATATCCAAAAGGGAAATACTGATGATACATCCGGTCCAAATACTGGTCAGAAGTCTACTGCTCAAACAACAGAGAAATGCACAAATATCAATGATGATGTGCATAATCAAAAGGGTGAACTTGACAGTGCTAATCGAGCAGAACATAGATACAGAAAAAAGGAAAAGAAAAAACTAAGGAAATTATGGTTTCTACTGATCTTAATGTTTCTCCTCAGCTATTAAAACAATATGATCAATTTGCTCAACATCTTGGATTACAGGATAAAGATAAGGAACAAATAGAGAAGGATGTTGAAGTCATTCCTGAACATCCGACAGGGCATATTGTATTAAAAGTTGAGGAGATCCCTCCTTTGGATGTATTTTACAGCCCTAAACATAAGGCTGTTGTTAAAAGACAAAGAAAGAGAAGAAAGACAGAACAGGACATATTTTCTACGCCATCAGAGGAATTTATGAATATTGTTTATAAGAACAATGAAGTGAATCCATTCGAAGACCTCACAAAATTGTCCCAGTATACAGGAGCTTATAGTGCTGCAACAGTGGATAAAGTTGTAGAAGTTTCTCAGCTGATAACTCAGAAAGATCTTCACATAGCTTCACTTGAAGAGCAAGCTAAGGAAAGTCAGCAACAGATTACCCAATTGCAACAACAACTACAAAATCAGACACTCAGGTCCAAAGAATTGGAAAAACATCTTGCTGAAGAAAAGAAGAAATTTGATGAGCAGCTCTTAGGTAAACAACAACAACTGAATGAAGAAATTTCCAAGTTACAAAGTCTGTTACAAAATGAGAAAAGTGCAAAGATGGTACAAGAAAAGGAATTTCAAACAGCTTTGGATAGGTTTAAAGATTTCCCGAAGTTAAGTGAATTCAAATCAGAAGCCCTTGAGGCTAATAAACTATTGTCCCAGCAATTGAATGAATTTTGTGCAAAGCTATCACAGGAAGAACCTTTTTGTGATATTACTTCATCTTTGATCCAAAATGTTATTACTCTCAGACAAGAAATAGATGATGCTGATGAAAAGATTTCCGAATTTCTCAATTGGCAAGACACAGAAAAGGGAAAAGAAGCCAATCTTCCTAGAATAGAGGAAATACACAAAGAAATCTTGTTTACAGAATGGGAACATCAAATAATGAAAGCTGAGAGAGCAATATCAAGGGCCAGGAGTATGATGAATAATATCACGCAATTCATAAATGACAGCTTATACTCAATCAATCTCATTTCAGACTGTGTTCCTGGCAGTTTGCCAAAAGTGAAAGAAACTGAAAACAGGTGGAGAGAAGAAATGGAAAAGAAAAGTCAACAAATCAGCAAACTTCAAACAATATCCTGGGACAGTATGTGGACTCATTTGATCAAACCAAACAATCAACAGACGGCTATCAAATTCATATCAACCGCTGTCGATTGTTTAATTCCAGAATTTTCCGATGCCACCTATGCTGGACAGTTGCATTCTGAGATGAGTCATCCACTGAGACTCCAAGATATGTTGAGCATTTGCAACTTGGCTTCATCAAGTGAGAAAGAAAAACAATGAATCAGTTTCATTCAAGATAGCCTTTCAGTTTGAATTTGATAGATTGTAGCAGTAGTATTAGGATTTTGTTATGTAATTTCTTATTTAAATCCCTCTCATGCATTTAGAGAGGGATCTGAAGTTGTAATATTTTTTGGACTTGGAGCTAACATTTCTGTACTCCACTCCTTATTATATTTTATGAAGGATCACATCTGGTGATTTTTGTGCTGAAATTATCTTTGAAGTGTTGCATTTCTGTACCTTTGGATTTAATTTTACATCAGAGTTACTAGATCAGAGTATCACATTTCATTTGACAGTCTTCAAGATGAATGAGGTATTTCTATCTGTTCACTGTTGATTTTCTCTGTTATATGGTATTCATTTGAAGAATTTGCTATCATTTATATATATATTTGGTTTTCATAACTTTCCTTTTTATATATCATTTCTGAGTATAATTGGAATGTTATCTTTTATAAGCATATATAAATGGTATACATGATGAATGCAATATGTTATTATAACTCTGTTTAATTTCTTAAACAGAGTTATCTTTATTTGTTTCTGCATATTTAAATTTGATTAATAATACATTTTCATGGTTATTATTAGATTGAAACAATCTTAAATTGTATTCACATATAATTACCCGGGTTAGTAATAGAATTTCTTTATCAGTATTTAGCTTAGATTAGATAGTTTTATTTCTGTTAATTTAGTCCCATTTCCACCCATCAAATCCAACCCATTAAGTTATAAGGAAACTGGTCCTTTAAATCCAGTCGGAGCCACCATCCCAAACGGAAAAGGAGTTGTCTTAAGGTCCCGACCGGGTGGTTTTCCCCAATGTTTGAAGCAGAGATTTTCTAGGCTTCAACAGGGCCGCAGTTAGAAACCCTAAGAAAACGATAATATATCAAGGCTGTCAAACTATAACCCCGTCGCATATCAGACCTAGGGTTTGAACCCGAAATTGGATATGGGTATCTATTAGCGCGAGCATGCAATTGATTAGAACCCTGAATCCTGGGGCTAATGCTTGTATTCCAGTCAGAAACTCTGTAGTTTGCAGAAGTAAATAAACCTATACCTGCTAAACAAGAAACAGAGGTGTTTAGTAACGAGGAGACAGAGACGAACCCTGATTCTTTGCCGTAATAATGTACTCTAATTAAAAATAAATTATGCAAGCGTATTAAGAATTTATCTAAGGAATTTGAGCGGGTTGAAGTGAGCCCAATCCGAGCTGGAGAATACCTTCGATTCAATAAGCATACACATATTGCAAAAAAATATAAGCATAGTGTTCACACTCATAGCCAGATGCAAACGAATGGAAAACATGAAATTTGTCTACATATTAAAACTTAGAAACAGTGCAGGTAAGGTCAAAACCACTCGAGCCAAGCGGATTTGGAGGAAATTTACCAGTCATTTGGAATGGCTGAGTAATCCCCAAAGCATCGTGCTACAACTAGAGCGGAATGGCCATAGAACTCAAGCCCGGAGGAAAAAAACCCTGGAACCGCAGAGCAGACCTCCAGGACCATCGAACGAAAGAATGCCAATGGAAAAATAGTTACGGGGCTAAAGTCATTAGCCAACCCTAATGAACTTACACCATCCGATTTAGCTCTAGATCGACGGTGGATAGACTGCCAGATGCCAACCAGTACGGGTCAAGTGCAAGCTAGCTGTAGAAGGATCGGGATAAATATGTTGTAATACCTTCGTACACCAAGATTTATTTGTATTGAATGCCATGATGTTGTCGAATTGAATAATATGACAAGGTATAATGTTGTTGGATTAAATGCATGTTATATGATTGTTAATAAAGACATATGGCTTCGGCTATAATGTCAAATAACAATTTATATACATATAAGTTAGGTCCAAAGTTCAAATGCGAGCTCAGCTATATGTTATAGCTCCATAACATTAAAAATTATGTGTATAGTACTTAAAACAATGTTATAACAATGATGTGAATATGGTCTGACTTGGGATTTAATGATTAAGCAAACTATGATGATACTTAGGCAAGAGTATCATTAGTCACATAGGTAGACAGTAAGTAGAAATAATTTTTTTTATTTATTTATTTATTACTTTTACTTTTGTCATTTTTATAATATCGTTAGTTGATATGTTACAAGTGGTATCATAGTAGTGTTACGACGCTGGGACCCTATGGGTCAACCAACGTTAAACTATGTGTTACTAATGCACTCAAATGGAAAGATTAACAGGACAAATGAGAAGGACACCCTTACAACAGCCACCCCGAAATGCTGAGGAGACCCAACCCCAACAGGAAAGGAATCCAAAAATGTGGGTTCAGTTGGGGGTGGAACAACATCAATAGCCTAGCAGGCTATTGGAAGAACAACAGCATCAAACCAGCATTTTGTTAACAACGGTGCAACAGCTGCAAGAAGAAATGGAAAGAGTACGAAATGATAATGCAAGGTTGATGCAGGAGCAGGAGAGAATTTTGAAGAGTCTCTCAAATAAACAAAACCAAAGAATTGAGAAGCCTGGTACTGATAGAGAATTTCAGGAAGGAAATGAACAGCAAATGGGAGATCATGATATAGGCCGAAAAGAAAGAATTCTGTCTCAGCGAAGTAATAAAAATAAAATTTTTAATGAAGCCGAATCTGATAATGAAACAGAACAGAAGGAAAGTAAAAAGCAGAAGATAGAGCTGCAAGGTGAATTCAGAAAGATAAAGCCACCCACATTTGATGGAGTGGAAGAAGAGGTAGCTGAGGCATGGCTGATTAATATGAGCAATTATTTTCAAGTATATGACTATAACAGTAATCTTAAGGCCCGGTTAGCTATTTACCAGTTAAGAGAGAAAGCCACCTTATGGTGGGAAGAAGTGAAGAATGTTCGCGGAATAGAAGATCAAGATGTAACGTGGGATATGTTTCAATAGTATTTTAAAGATAAGTACCTGACAGAGCGCATTTATGATGAAAAAGCTCGAGAATTCCATGATTTGAAGCTCGGACAACTGACTATGGACGAGTTTATCACTAAGTTTACTTCATTACTGCGTTACGTACCTTACTTAAGGAATGAGAAAGCTAAAGTAAAAAGGTTTCTGAGCAGTTTACCCACTCACATGAAGGAACGGATAGAATTTGTAAATCCCAAAATAATGGATGAGGCCATTAGAAAGGCCAGAATGTGCTATCAACAAGCTAAAGCCAAGAGAGATCAAGGAAAAGGATGGTAGCCAAGGAAAGAAAACAAGAGTAGTGCTGGTTTTAAAAGAGGCAAAACCAGTAATTTTAAAAGCATAGCAAAGAGCTTAGTCAGTAGGCAGTTTGGTAAGAACCATCAGAGGGTAAGGTGGCCTGTAGAAGATAAAACCGTTGAAGCTTCTAGTAAACCGGAGCAACCTCAAAACCAAAAGCCACCTTTACAGTGCTGGGGTTGTGGAGATGCACACTATTATCGAAACTGCCCATAGCGGGGTAGAAATGAAGCGGTAACCAATCTGCAGGAAGCCTCAACAGTGGGAGATGTTGCTCGAAGCATACCTAGAATTAATGCAGCATTAGAAGATTGACAAGATGATTACCAACCTACCATGATTGAACTAGAAGGTAAACTGTTATCTCAAACTGTTTCTGTTTTGGTAGATCCGGGAGCAAGTTTAAGCTATATAAGTCCTAAATTATTAGAGATCTGTAAATTACAAAGTCAAAAATTTAGGAAATCATGGTTAGTCCAATTGGCTACTGGAGCCAAGAGAAAAGTTAGCTCCAAAATACCAAATTGTGCACTACAAATCGATCGACAGCAACTAACTGTGGATTTGAATATTTTGCCCTTGGGATCTTATGATGTGCTGCTTGGTATGGATTGGTTGGAAAGGCATTGGACTCTAGTAGATTGCAAAGAGAAGATTATCTACTACAGAAATCAGGATGGCACCCGTCAGGAAATTCAAGGAATAAAGAAACCGGTACGGTTGCACCCAATTACAGCTTCCCAAATTGGTAAATGCATGAGAAAGGGATGTCAATTGTATGCTATACAAGTGAGTTTTTCTGATTCTAAAGAAAAAGCTCCTATGCTGGAAAATATACCTATAGTGCAGGAATTCAAGGATGTATTTCCAGAAGAAATACCAGGATTGCCACCTAGAAGGGATATAGACTTTACAATAGAATTGCTGCTAGGAGCATCAACGATTTCAAGAGCACCCTATCAAATGAGTGTGCTAGAATTAACTGACTTAAAAATGCAGCTTCAGGAATTATTAGACAAGGGATATATATGACCAAGTGTATCTCCCTGGGGAGCACCTGTATTATTCGTTAAAAAGAAGGACGGAACCATGCGTATGTGCATGGATTACCGTCAATTAAACAAATTGACCGTCAAGAATAGATATCCCTTACCACGAATTGATGATCTGTTTGACCAAGTAAGAGGAGCTACTGTATTCTCAAAAATTGATTTGAGATCAGGTTATCACCAAATCTGGATCAAAGATGAAGATATACATAAAATTGCCTTTCACACAAGGTATGGTCACTATGAATTCATGGGGCTACCTTTCGGGCTGACTAATGCACCAGCCACTTTTATGAGACTGATGCATAGTATCTTTCACCCTTATTTGGATAACTTTGTGCTAATTTTCATTGATGACATTCTAGTCTACTCTAAGAATGCAGAAGAACACAAGGAGCATTTGCGAATGGTACTGGAGATGTTAAGAAAGCATCAGTTATATGTGAAATTTAGTAAATGTGATTTCTTCAAGGAAGAAATACAATATATTGGACATGTGATATCTGCAAAAGGTATAGCAGTGGACCTGGAGAAAATCAGAACTATCATGGAATGGAAGGTGCCACAAAATTTGGTAGATATACGATCATTTATGGGACTTGCTGGCTTTTACCGGCGATTTATTAAAGGATTTTCAAAGATTGCCTTCCCTATTACCTCTCTGCAATGGAAATGAAAAATTTTTAAATGCACAAAAGAATGTCAGGACAAATTTGAAAAGCTGAAGAAATTATTAACATCAGCACCAGTGTTAAGTGTAGCTGATCCGAATAAGGAATTCGAGGTTTGCACGGATGCATGTAAGGAGGGTGTTGGGGCAATTTTATCACAAGAAGGAAAAGTAATTGCATATGAATCTCGTAAGCTAAAAGATCACGAGCAACGATATTTAGCCTATGATTTAGAGCTGACTGCAGTTGTGCACGCCCTCCGGGTGTTGAGACACTATTTACTTTGGAAAAAGATTTGTGTTGAAGACAGATCATAGCAATTTAACCAACTATTTCAAAAAAGTTGATTTAAACTCCCAACAAGTGAGGTGGAATGCCTTCTTGAGCGAGTTTGACATGCAGCATGCAGCATGTAAAAGGAAAGGAAAACAGGATTGCGGATGCATTGAGCAGAAATCTGCATAACATCTATGAATTATATGTTAACCAAGTTGAATGCATATTCCTAAATCAAATCAAAAAAGAAGCAGGAAAAGATCCTGAATATGAATTTTTGTGGCAGCAAGCACAGGAATCTAAAGAACAAGGAAGGTTGGGAGATTATGAAATCAACCAGGATGGATTGCTGGTTTTCAAGAAAAGAATAGTCATCCCAAATAGAATGGAGTTGAAGACTCTAATATTGGATGAATATCATAGAAGCAATTATGCAGGGCATCCTGGATACCAAAAGATGTTGACAGCAATAAGAAAGGACTACTGTTGGCCAGGTATGAGAAAAGATATAGCAACCTATCTAAACAAGTGTTTAGAGTGGCAGCAGGTGAAAGTAGAACACCGACATCTGGCTGGGTTAATGCAGCCTATACCAATTCCTGAATGGAAATGGGAAGTGATTTCGTTAGATTTCATCACTGGACTACCAAGATCAAAATGAGGTAATGACTCAATAATGGTAGTAGTAGACTGATTGAGTAAATCGGCACACTTCATACTAGTTTAGTCCACATATAAGATAGTACAGATAGCAGATTTATTTATGTGGGAGATTTCTAGACTGCATGGCATTCCTAAGACTGTTATTTCAGATAGGGATGTAAAATTTACATCAACTTTTTGGAAAGTACTATTTACGGGTTTAGGGACTCAAATTAATTTCAGTACTGCGTACCATCCACAAACGGACAGGAAAACAGAACGAGTAAATCAAGTGCTGGAAGACATGTTGAGAATGTATGTTATGCAGCAACCGACTAAGTGGGAAGAATATTTACACTTAGTAGAATTCGCATATAATAACGGTTATCAAGAATCGTTAAAAATGAGTCTGTTTGAAGCCCTATACGGGTGACAGTGTAGAACTCCTATCAATTAGAGTAGTCCCGAGACCAAGCTCATGCTAGGACCAGACATGCTAGAAAAAATGGAGTTAGAAGTGAAGAAAATAAGATAAAATTTAAAAGCAGCTCAAGACAGGCAAAAAGTGTACGCAGATAAAAAGAGATCATATCGTGAATATGAAGTGGGGGATCACATGTATGTGAGAATTAAGCCAAAGAAGAGCACGTTAAGATGGGCATCTTGTGCAAAGCTAGCTCCGAGGTTTTGTGGTCCTTTCCAAATACTGGAAAGGGTAGGACCGGTGGCGTATCAGTTGGCCCTTCCCAGCCATATTCGAGTACATAATGTTTCCCATGTATCGTTATTAAAGCAATATATTCATGATTCGAGACATATAATCCATTGGAAGAACATTCAAGTAGTGGGTAAGCACAATAGTTAAAAATATTATATGTTAAAGACTTATGTAAACTAATACAAAGTCTATTGTGTGCAGGTAGAACCGGACGGAGAATTTCTGGTCGAGCCTCACAGTATAATCGACCAAAGGGAAATCATGCTCCGGAAACGAGTCGTCGCCTAGGTTAAAGTGAAATGGAAGCACTTTGGCCCGGAATAGGCCATCTGGGAGGACGAAAGTTTTGTGCGGGAAGCATATCTTGAAATTTTTGCTAATATGGAGTAAGAATACCGGGGAAGGTGTTCTCTTTCAAAGGGGGAAAGTTGTAACCACTGCCTTAATTATTGACTAATTGTTAGGCTGTTGTTAAGATTTGTTAAACATTATTGTTATTTGTTACAAATAGAATATTTTGAATAGAAATTAATTTTGGTATTTGAATAAAAGATTACTTGTGAAATTAGTTTCATAGGTAAAGACTGATGGTAAAAGTAAATTCAAGATCTGGAGTTAGTTGAATAGAAACAATTCAACAGTTATCCAAAGAAACTCTGGAATAAATAAGAGATTTCAGGGAGTTTTGGGGGTTCTGTTGGAAAACTGAGGAAACAATAGTTATCCTGAGGAGTGATCCCTGAAGGGAATAACTTACAAAGGAGATTATTTCCACTGGAATTGGAGAATTGGACCGGATTGTCCCGAGATTCTCTTCCAGTTTTCTATATTCAACAAAGAATCAGACTTGGAGCACAGGGGAGAGTTAGAGGACGTAATCGCCTCACTCACGGAAGGGCGGCAATCATTTATCTGTCAGAATTGTGTACAGATGAGTGGAATTCTGTTTTGTTCTTTTCTGTTAGTAGACTTTACTGGTTACTTTTAAATTATAAATGAGAAAAATGGAAATACAAGATGTTGAATGTTTGTTGTGTGTTTAAAATTTACATTAGGAGACTATACAGATAGGAAAGAAAGTCTGAGAAAGGACTGTTGAGAAGGTAAAATAAAACATTTTATTTTAAATTCTCTCTGTGCAAATTATTAGTTTTCTTTCTTGTTTGAATGGAATAAACTATGTCTAGCGAAGGACTGTTAATCGAGATTCTGTGACCAAATTCTGGGTCAGTTGTTCTTCGTACCTATGATAATACACGGACTAGGAGTGGCCCAGGTCACTTACACAATAAGCATAAGCGCATGTAGGTAAGTGAAATAACGTAAGTACTAAATGTAGAAATCTAAACAATAAGAAATGACAACAGAAAACTCGAATGATATCATTTTTTGTGTTGAAAGAAATCTATAGATAACTTCACGAATACTCCCAGAAGAAAAGCATTCACTATCGAAATTGCATACATGTAATACAGATAGAAACCCCATGTAAATACCATGATTCTATTCAACAGAAGAGATGTATACATAATTCAATGGCGCGGGTGTAAAACCCCGGCTAACTTGTAAACTGTAACAATATACCAATACAAAGAAATATCTCATAGGCACTGTTATTTAAAAAAAAAAAATGTAATAGATTGTCTGTCTTATACATTAAGAGGCCTGTGGTTGAAGTAAAGGTGAAACCCTCTTGCTCTGAGAGCCAGAGTCTTTAAAAACTCAAGAATGAAAATTAACTGCAGAGGGTAGTAACTGGCCCAGAGGTAAAGACTCAAGGGCTGCAGTTAGAAACCCTAAGAAAATGATAATATATCAAGGCTGTCAAACTATAACCCTGGCTCATATCAGACCTAGGGTTTTAACCCGAAATTTGATATGGGTACCTGTTAGCGCGAGCATGCAATTGATTAGAACCCTGAATCCTGGGGCTAATGCTTGTATTCCAGTCAGAAAACTATGTAGTTTGTAGAAGAAAATAAACATATACCTGCTAAACAAGAAACAGAGGCATTTAGTAACGAGGAGACAGATACGAACCCTGATTCTTTGCCGTAATAATGTACTCTAGTTAAAAATAAATTATGCAAGCGTATTAAGAATTTACCTGAGGAATTTGAGCGGGTTGGAGTGATCCCAAGCCGAGCTGGAGAATACCTTCGATTCAATAAGCATACACATATTGCAAACAAATATAAGCATAGTGTTCACACTCATAGCCAGATGCAAACGAATGGAAAACATGAAATTTTTCTACATATTAAAACTTAGAAACAGTGCAGGTAAGGTCAAAACCACTCGAGCCAAGCGGCGTTGGAGGAAATTTACTAGTCATTTGGAATGGGTGAGTAATCTCCAAAGCGTCGTGCTGCAACTGGAGCGGAATGGCCATAGAACTCAAGCCCGGAGGAAGAAAACCCTGGACCCATAGAGCAGACCTCCAGGACCATCGAACGAAATAATGCCAATGGAACAACAGTTACGGGGCTAAAGTTATTAGCCAACCCTAATGCACTTACACCGTCCGATTTAGCTCTAGATCGACGGTGGATAGACCACCAGATGCCAACCAGTACGGGTCAAGTGCAAGCCAGTTGTAGAAGGATTGGGATAAATATATTGTAATACCTTCGTACACCAAGATTTATTTGTATTGAATGCCATGATGTTGTCGAATTGAATAATACTACAAGGTATAATGTTGTTGGATTAAATGCATGTTATATGATTGTTAACAAAGACATATGGCTTCGGCTATAATGTCAAATAACAATTTATATACATATAAGTTAGGCCCAAAGTTCAAAAGCGAGCTCAGCTATATGTTATAGCTCTATAACATTAAAATTATGTGTATAGTACTTAAAACAATGTTATAACAATGATGTGAATATGGTCTGACTTGGGATTTAATGATTAAGCAAACTATGATGATACTTAGGCAAGAGTATCATTAGTCACATAGGTAGACAATAAGTAGAATTTTTTTTATTTTTTTTTATTTTATTACTTTTACTTTTGTCATTTTTATAATACGGTTAGTCGATATGTTACACCTACTATTTATTCAATGTGATATGTTTCTTCCTTCACAAACCACATTGACCTAATCCTAATGATGATTAATCTGAAAGATTTTTATCTACATTATGGATCGCAAAAGTCTTAGATCTAAGATAAAAAATGAATTTAAAATCAACATACTAAAAATATCAATAATTAAAATATAAACATTTAAATTTTAATAATTAAATTATTATATAAGAAAAAATATTTTATTAAAATACAAAAACTCATATACTCATTAAATGTCATTTAGTTATAATTTTAAAATTAAATTATTATTATTATAATAAATAAATATTTAAATTTTTAATCAAACTTATTTATTTTTGAAAAAATAATATATATAACATTTTTTAAATATATTAAATATATAATATATAACAGTATATATAACATTTTTGAAAAAAATAATATATATAACATTTGTTTAAATGAACAGACATTGTGTGAATAGCGCCTTCGATCTGGGAAGGGAAGGGATTTCCCTCTTGCAATTCCCGCTGGTCGAGGAATTCCTTGTTAGGTTTCTGTAGTTTGCAAGATTGGAAAATACAAAGCTGCAGAGCCTACATGAAAACCACTTTGGGATTCTAGGATCTAGCCCTCCCGAATCCAGAGAGGGATCTCTCTATAAGTATGTTTAAAGATGTGATCTTTAAGGTTTTTAGTATGATATTAGGCTAGTTATTAAGAACAAGGGTTTTTGTCTGTTTTGGTTGGGCAAGGATATAATGAAGGTGAAGAAAGTCTAAATGAAGGGTGAAGGTGTATGTTGGTGAAGGAATGGTTCAGCTAATAATATATGCAAGGAGAAGCATCAATCCATTAGGCTATGGAGTCATAAGAGGGTTTAATTGAAATAGAAAGTTTCAAGAGTGGTCCATGGGGCAAGTCATCTATGTCAAAGGATCTCTTTAAGTTGATTTTATGGAATGAAACAATAAGAAATGGGGTGAGGGAAATCAAATAGATGAAGGAACAAAATACAGCCTAAGACCAGGTCAGTACCTTGAAACTATCCTGCTTTTGGCCTGCACTTAAGAGAAGACATAAAAGTAATCTAAAATCAGGTAAGTACTTTTAAACTAGCCTGCTTTGATATACCTTCAATAGAAAAAATTTGAAACACTTAGAATAGCTTAAGATCAAGTAAATACTTTTAACTTAGCTTTCTTTTAGCATATTCAAAAGGAAAACATTCATGACAAACATAAAAAGTAGTATAAGATCAGGTAAATACTTTGAAACTAGCCTGCTCTTAACATACTCTTAAGACAACCTTTAGAGTAAGAACAAGAAGACAAGGCTAACCATAAACTTTCCTAGTTTTAACTCTACTTAGCATGAAATGAAAATATCATTCAAGAACTTCCTTTCAAGTTTTGCACCTTAAGACATGGACTAACCAACATTCCTTGATAATGTTTACACTTAATTTAAGTCATTCTTAAATACACAATTGGAGGAAAACATAAAGATAAAGCTTATCAGTGAGAGTAGGGTACTACTAAGAGTAAGTCCTAGCTCTATATTTGTTGTTCTTTATCAGAGAAAGTGGACAGAATGGAAATAAAAAGTAAATAACAATTTACAATAAGAAACACATCACCATTGACATAGACCAAGATCCCATAAATCAGCTTGTATTTGATGTTCAAACTAGTCACAATCATCAAGTCCAGTGGGTTTCTACAACTTCAAAATTCTCATCTCAACTTATGTGTCTTCAATTACAAATAGAGCTACAGCAGCTTCAAAAAAATATTTACATGCAACAGATATCCAGAGACCAAAAATTTACAATGTGCTCCTCAAGGAGATTTTATAAGAAAATGAGGAGGTGGAAGAGTTTCTAGGGTTGAGTATCATTAATTCTATACCTAATGCAATTCCTAGCCTTGAAAACCATGCAAGGCATAAGGCAGGAAAGTATCCAATTTACAACTCTGTTTTATGTTTTTTAGGCTTAGTGGATGAAAATATTGACTTTAAGGCTCTTTATTATCTTTATAATAACTTTACTGATAGTTAGGACTTTGTTCTTTTGTTTGTAATAACTGTTAAGCAGTCTTTAGGAAAAATATCACTGACTAGGCAATAACTATGCCTTCTTTTGACTCATTGAGGCTGCAGGTGGCACTTTGGTAGCTGAAGAGGATAATTTAGCCTCTGATGTGGCATTGGAGGCCTTTCAGACTGACATATCCCTTTGCTTTTCCTTAAAACACTTTTAATCTGCTTTGGTCTATGTTTTAGGCCTAATTAGGCCTTGATCTTCATTTCTAGTCTTTTATTCCTTGCTGACTGTGGATTAGGCCTTTGATTCTTGAATTTATGCCTTAATCCCTTTAAAAACTCTGATTTAAACCTTTAATTCTTCACTTCTGCTCTAATCTTCACCTTTAACATCGATATTCTTCAATTAATTGAGGTCTCACTGTGTTTGTATTCTTGCAGGTGCACAGAGGGTTTTTGTAAGGGTCGATGATCAGGATGCATCGATAAACATGGAATTAAAACCCTGCTTAGCTCCTTTCTGCATGAATATTGGCCCGTGGATCGTCATCCCTGGACTTTCGTTTCATTTTAAAACTGTGGAAAAAACATTTATAACCTGCAAAAAACACATAAAAGTTAAGAAAATCCTGTGAAAATAGGTTTAGACTGTTTTGGGCCGTTTGGGAGCGAGGTTAAATCGAAGCCGTCGATTTAGATAATCAACGGTCGATATTTCTCGATCAAGTCATTTGGGAGAAGGCTGAGTGAAAAGCGAATGGTGGTAAGATTAAGTCAGGGCCGTTCGATCTTCGGAGATCGACGGCGGAAAACTCACAATGGAGCGTTTGTGAGAATAGATAGAGGGCAAGTGAATGGAGTTGAAATACAATGAGAGCCGTTCGATCTCAGAGATCGACGGCGGAGATAAAAAGCGAAAATTCAATGTTGTGGAAAAAAGTGGTAAGGCGGAAAACCATTAAACCATTAATGGCTTTCGCATTTTATTTGGGAGGTAAGCGAATTGCCCCAAAAAATGCGATTTGATACACCTTTCAACACGTGTCCCTCCGAATATCGCCTGTTTCGAAAAAAATTTGGGCCTTAACTCTCAAGCGTAAAAAATTTGCGAAACGCACCGTCGACCGTCAGATCGGAGGACCTAGATCCGACGGTGCGGATCGCACGCGATGGTAAAAGTTGCGGGTCAGGGAAAGTAGTGGGCACGGTGATGACGTGAGATATTTTGTCGTGTAGTGGGCGGTTTGACTGGCTATCAGGTTTAATCCTGATCACCTGATCCTCCTGATGGACGGCTGATATTTGAAGACGGGGCAGATATATATATGAAGGAAAGGTAAGACAGGGGATCGGGCAGAAGGAAAAAAGCGTGATGGTCGTTGATCTGTGTAGATCAACGGTGGACATTCATTTAAATTTTGAACTGTCGAGGAAACAAAATATAAGGGAAAAAGGTTCGAAGATGGGGTTTTTAGGACCCTTTAGCGCCCGATTGTGGGGCCTTAAGTCACATGAAGGTAAGGTGCTGAAGGAAATAAGCCCTCGGGGGCTTAAGACCTATATGGTGTAAAAAAGGATTTTAAGGCCGAAAACAGTGATTTTTAAGCCAAATTGAGGGTTTCGATAAATGAAAGAAGGGATTTTTAGACCAAATGAGAGGGAGATAGAAGGTTTAGAATGGGTTTTGGTTAATTTGGAAGCCAAATGAAGGCATTTTGGAGGATTTTTATGAAGGAAATAAGGGTAAAAATGGGGTTTATTTATGAGAAAAGGAGTAGTGACAATGATGAAAGATAGAGTTTTAAGCAGTCTTTCTTTTGGCAAACAGCAGGTTCTTGAGGACAAAGAGGGAAACAACAGTGAAGATTAACTCAAAGATTAAATATCATCATAAGACTTCAAAAGATGATAGGTTTTCAAAAGAAACTATCTCTTGAAGGCTAAAAAATATTTAGCCACCATTTGGTATGACAAATTTTTATAGGTGGCTAACAGTGGCTCCAACTTGGGATGGCAGCTCCTTGGAGGTGTCAAGAACCTCAAAACATCATTCTCTAGATGTGGATCAGTGGCTTTGTACCTTGACAACATTTTTCTCTTCTTTGATTAGCTTCTTGTAAGATGATTAGAACATTTGATATCAGTAGAAAAATTCTTCTCCAAACAACTACCTACACAACCTAATTCCTAACATTTTTTCTTCAAAAAGGTGCATTTGGACTTGCAGACCTTAAACATCAGCATTTTATTTTTTATTGAAAACATAAAATAGTGTAAGTATACTCTTATTTCTCCATGAACTCAGATTGAACAGTTGAGTTCATAAGTTTCTCTACCTAACTGCTATCTGTCAGGATTAGACTGTCTGACAGACTTTTATTCTCTAAATTTTCAAAACAGAAAATTCAAAAACAACCAAGCCAGGATTAAGTAGTCTGACTTGCTGTTGATCTATGGCATAAAAACAAGCTGCACATAGATTAAAATTTGCAAAAAATTAAGACAAAATTTTGAAGGCTTAAGATCTAAAAACTAAAAACATCCTTCATTATTCTTCAACTCTGGTTTTGGTCTTGTTTGAGCTATCTTCTTTTCTTTTCTGGTTCAAGTTTTGAGTATATTAAAACCAGTTTTCTTTCTATCTCAAAGGTTCAGGTTTTGAGCTTGTTTGAACCTTTGTTTTTCTATCCTAATCTACCTTATTGATAAGCCAAGATTATTTTGTTTCGCTGATCTAATTCACTAACCTATCAGCAGTAAATTGGAAAACTAATTAGTCATGATTAGGCTATATGACTAACTAGAAGTGTGTTTTAGGAGTGGCATTTGAGCTTGCACACTTTCAGACTTTGTCTCTCTTTTGGTATGGGGTTGTACCTTTCTTGTTTTCATTCTGCCCTCTTTTCTACCTTTTTATTGTTTTTGTATTTTTTCTTTTTCCTTCAAGACAAAAATCAACAACTAACTAAATGCTCAAAGGCTGAGCTTTATTGACATTCCTATCTAACCTAATCTAACTTGGAATATTTACATTTTTAACTTACAAACTCTCTCTTCCAATACATCCAGTCAAGTAAATGATTCCATGATTGGTCCTTCTTCATCTCTTTGTGCATGTATGCCAGACAGGGGCACTCCCATTCCTTTTGTTTCTTAGCAACAGTGCTAAAAAAACCCCTTGCTTTTGGTAGTACACTGATCCCAATAACCTTTATCCCTTCTTCAAATGCCTTCAAGAAGTGAGCATAGGGATCCTGAAACAATGCCTGGTTATGAATATTTGTAAGATAGGTTTCAACCAGGGTTACCTTTTCCTCTACTGGATTAAGATTAACATTTCTTTGAGAAAGAACCTCTTCCTCATCTTTATTATCATCTGAACTAAAGGACTCATCATATATTGCAGTGTTGTCCTCTTGTAGTCCTGGTATGCTCTGATTCAGTGGATTTTACTCTATGAAGAGATCATCATATTCTTGAGCATGGGTATCTTTTATTACCTCAACCATTTCAGGAGAAGGCTCCTTATATTCATCATGCTCAAGAAATTCCTCTTTCTTCTCAATCTCATTATCAAAACTGATAAATTGTTGATTCCCAATTATGTGAAAGTTATTCCTGATGGGCAACATTGTTTGATTATTGCTTTCAAGATGATGATAATGAAATTCATGATACCAATCCACTGTTGGTTGCCCTGCATGATTATTTTCTATTTGAAGCTCATCATTATCATCAGACTGATCAAAAGTTGGAAAATCGTTAATATAAACAATTTCACAAATCAAGCATATTGGGTTATCAGTTTGTTTTTCTTTTAGTTGATCTACAAGTTTATTCTTTGTTTCAATACAAAAATATTCAGTAGGTAGATGAGTAGAAGTGTTTTGTTCAAATGAAGTTTTGAGGGTTGGTTGTTTATTTAATATCTGATCAATTTCTTCTTTTGTAAAAAGAGAGGGAATTTTCTCTTCGCTTTGGACAGAAAAACAACATTCCTCTTCCTCTTGTGTTAACTGTTTTTGAGGCTGGATGTCTTCTTGAGCCTTTTCTAGTAAATCTTCACTTGTGCTAGCAGGGAAACTTTTAGGGTCTTCTACTGTTTCCTGATCTTTTACTGTTTCAAACAATTCTTCATGATTTTCATGATACTCAGTTAGAATACAAGATTCATGAGTTTTTTCTTCTACATTATCAGGATGCCACTCTTCTTGTGTAATTTGAATTTAGATGCAGCATAGAGGGAGAAACCCTATGTGTGCTAATTCTCCTTGCACATCAGATTCTACATTTTCTAAGTGGCTACTTGTTTCCTCAAAGCACTACTCACTATAGGTGTTTGCAATTTGGTCATGAAGTTCTCTTAACAACATAGTACAAGATATAGGTAGGCAATAAAGCATTTCTTGACAACCTTCCTCCTCATCTTCTATAAAGTCTTGATCATTATACATGTTTTTCTCATTGTATACGTCTTGTAAGGGTTGAGTTTGTTCTTGATCTGGAAAAAGCATGGGCTATTCTAAATCATCAATATTTGAATTAGCCTCACCTAGAAGGGATGATGAATCATTATTTAGGTTTTCAGAAATATCTTGAGGAATGTCCTTTATTTCTTGTTTGATTTCTTCCTCAACTGATTCATCTATATTCTTATAATTTTTCAATAAGATATTAAACTCATGAATGGCTATTAAAAGATCTTTAGGATGTATTGCTTCCAAATCCTCAACATTGTCTATAATGTGTTGGGTGATGTTTTGTGATGGATCATAATGTACTTCACCCCATGATAATGATGTAGTGTTTCCTTTATATTTCTCATAAAAGACATATTCAAGGTCTTTCAAAGAAAAAAAACTACCAGATTTCAACCATTCATACCAATCCCTAGCTTTTCCTTCTAATGTTAACATGAACATTTTCATTAGGCAATCCTCATGCCATTCAACCTTTAACCTCCATACATGTATGTGAAATTTGATAAGATGTAATAATGGGTTATCAAATGTTTCACCTTGAAAGATAGGAAGGTTTTTATCCCAATTCACCCAGGGCATCTTATGTGGGAACCCAAGGATATGTTCTCTACTCATTGGGGCATATCTTCATAGTATCCTTGGAATCATTTTACAAATCAGAAAAGAGGTCACTATATCTATTCAACCAGTTCAGAGTCTTCTACCATTGGAGTAATTTGGTCTTTTAGGATTGTGGAGTCACCAGGTGGAAGATTTTGAACTTTGTTGTCCACCAATAGCATGATTGGGTTTTCTCAGTGCATTCCCAGGAGAATTTACAAAGACTAGTGAAGGAATAGGCCTACTGGAGGCCAGTGGAGTCACCAAGTGGAAATTTTTATCTCTTTTGGAGGTAAAATGTTTTATGGTCCACCACCATCTATTGATTTACATACCAATCTAAAATGTTTTGGGTCTTCTGAGGTCTTAAGGATGTATAAGATGTAATTTACTCAGAATCCCCAGTATGGTCACCAGAATGTTAGGTCTCTGTAGTTTGCAAGATTGGCAAATACAAAGCTACAGAGCCTACATGAAAACCACTTTGGGATTCTAGGATCTAGCCCTCCTGAATCTAGAGAGGGATCTCTCTATAAGTATGTTTAAAGATGTGATCATTAAGGTTTTTAGTATGATATTAGGCTAGTTATTAAGAACAAGGGTTTTTGTTTGTTTTGGTTGGGCAAGGATATAATGAAGGTGAAGGAAGTCTAAATGAAGGGTGAAGGTGTATGTAGGAGAAGGAATGGTTCAGCTAATAAGATAGGCAAGGAGCAGCATCAATCCATTGGGCTATGGAGTCATAAGAGGGTTTAATTGAAATAGCAAGTTTCAAGAGTGGTCCATGGGGCAAGTCATCTATGTCAAAGGATCTCTTTAAGTTGATTTTATGGAATGAAACAATAAGAAATGGGGTGAGGGAAATCAAACAGATGAAGGAACAAAAGACAGCTTAAGACCAGGTCAGTACCTTGAAACTATCCTACTTTTGGCTTGCACTTAAGAGAAGACATAAAAGTAATCTAAAATCAGGTAAGTACTTTTAAACTAGCCTGCTTTGATATACCTTCAATAGAAAACATTTAAAACACTTAGAATAGCTTAAGATCAAGTAAATACTTTTAAATTAGCTTGCTTTCAGCATATTCAAAAGGAAAACATTCATGACAAACATAAAAAGTAGTATAAGATCAGGTAAATACTTTGAAACTAGTCTGCTCTTAACATACTCTTAAGACAACCTTTGGAGTAAGAACTAGAAGATAGGGCTAACCATAAACTTTCCTAGTTTTAACTCTACTTAGCATGAAATGAAAATATCATTCAAGAACTTCCTTTCAATTTTTGCACCTCAAGACATGGACTAACCAACATTCCTTGATAATATTTACACTTAATTTAAGTCATTCTTAAATACACAATTGGAGGAAAACATAAATATAAAGCTTATCAAAGGAGAGTAGGGTACTACTAAGAATAATTCCTAGCTCTATATTTGTTGTTCTTTATCGTAGAAAGTGGATATAATGGAAATAAAAGGTAAATAAAAAATTTACAATAAGAAACACATCACTACTGACATAGACCAGGATCCCATAAATCAGCTTGTATTTGATGTTCAAACCGCTTACAATCATCAAGTCCGTTGGGTTTTATCGTTTTCAAAATTCTCATCTCAACTTATGTGTATTCAATTACAAATGTAGCCATAAATACTTTAGAAAACTATTTACATGCAACAGATATCCAGATACCAACACTTTACAATGTGCTCCTCAAGGATATTTTATAAGAAAATGAGGAGGTGGAAGAGTTTCTAGGGTTGAGTATCATTAATTCTATACTTAATGCAATTCCTAGCCTTGAAAACCATGCAAGGCATAAGGCAGGAAAGCATTGAATTACAACTCAGTCTTATTTACTCTGTTTCTTCTCTTTTTTAGGCTTAGTGGGTAAAAATATTGACTTTAAGGCTCTTTATTATCTTTATAATAACTTTACTGATAGTTAGGAATTTTTTCTTTTGTTTGTAATAACTGTTCAACAGTCTTTAGGCAAAATATCACTGACTAGGCAATAACTATGCCTTCTTTTGACTCATTGAGGCTGCAGGTGGCACTTTGGCGGCTGAAGAGGATAATTTAGCCTCTAATGTGGCAGTGGAGGCCTTTCATACCAACATATCCCTTTGCTTTTCCTTAAAACACTTTTAATATGCTTTGGTCTGTGTTTTAGGCCTAATTAGGCCTTGATCTTCATTTCTAGTCTTTTATTCCTTGCTGACTGTGGATAAGGCCTTTGATTCTTGAATTTATGCCTTAATCCCTTTAAAAAATCTATTTTAAACATTTAATTATTCACTTATGCTCTGATCTTCACCTTTAACACCGATATTCTTCAATTAATTGAGGTCTGATTGTGTTTGTATGCTTGCAGGTGCACAAAGGGTTTGTGTAAGGGTCCATGATCAGGATGCATCGATAAACATGGAATTACAACCCTGCTTAGCTCCTTTCTGCATGAATATTGGCCCGTGGATTGTCATCCCTGTCCTTTCTTTTCATTTTAAAACTGTGGAAAAAACCTTTATAACCTGCAAAAAACACACAAAAGTTAAGAAAATCCTGTGAAAATAGGTTTAGACTGTTTTGGGCCGTTTGGGAGCGAGGTTAAATTGGAGCCGTCGATTTAGATTAATCAATGGTCGAGATTGCCCGATCAAGTAATTTGGGAGAAGGTTGAGTGAAAAGCGAATGGTGGTAAGATTAAGTCAGGGTCGTTCGATCTTCGGAGATCGACGGTGGAAAACTCACAATGGAGCGTTTGTGAGAATAGATAGAGGGCAAGAAAATGGAGGTGAAATACAGTGAGATTCGTTCGATCTCAGAGATCGACGGCGGAGATAAAAAGTGAAAATTCAATGTTGTGGAAAAAAGTGGTAAGGCGGAAAACCATTAAACCATTAATGGTTTTCGCATTTTATTTTGGGGGTAAGCGAATTGCCCCAAAAAAATGTGATTCAATACACCTTTCAACACGTGTCCCTCCGAATACTGCTTGTTTCGGAATATTTTCGGCCTTAACATTCAGGCGTAAAAAATTTACAAAACGCACCATCGACCGTCAGATCGGAGGACCCAGATCCGACGGTGTGGATTGCACGCGACGGTAAAAGTTGTGGGTGGGGGAAATTAGTGGGCCCAGTGATGACGTGAGATACTTTGTTGTGTAGTGGGCAGTTTGACTGGCTATCGAGTTTAATCTCGATCGTCGAATCCTCGTGATGGACGGCTGAGATTTGAAGATGGGGCAGATATATAGATGAAGGAAAGGTAAGGGAGGGGATCGGGCAGAAGGAAAAAAGCGCGATGGTCGTTGATCTGTGTAGATCAACGATCGACATTCATTTAAATTTTGAACTGTCGGGGAAACAAAATATAAGGGAAAAAGGTTCGGAGATGGGGTTTTTAGGACCCTTTAGCACCCAATTGCAGGGCCTTAAGTCACATGAAGGTAAGGTGCTGAAGAAAATAAGCCCTCGGGGGCTTAAGACCTACATGGTGTAAAAAAGGATTTTAAGGCCAAAAACAGTGATTTTTAAGCCAAATTGAGGGTTTCGATAAATGAAAGAAGGGATTTTTAGACCAAATGAGAGGGAGATAGAAGGTTTAGAATGGGTTTTGGTTGATTTGGAAGCCAAATGAAGGTATTTTGGAGGATTTTTATGAAGGAAATAAGGGTAAAAATGGGGTTTATTTTTGAGAAAAGGAGTAGTGAAAATGATGAAAGATAGAGTTTTAAGCAGTCTTTCTTTTGGAAAACAACAGGTTCTTTAGGATAAAGAGGGAAACGGCAATGAAGATTAACTCAAAGAGTAAATATCATCATAAGACTTCAAAAGATGATAGGTTTTCAAAAGAAACTATCTCTTGAAGGCTAAAAATGATTTAGCCACCATTTGGTATGACAAATTTTTATAGGTGGCTAACACACATGACATGTGCGTTTGATGTGGTCACATTTCAAAGGTGACTCCATCTTGTTGGAATTTCTAATTTATGCGAAACAAACAGGGAGAACAAAATTTTCTCCTCTACAACATAGAGGTTTTAAAAAAAATTGCTGAATGTTATGCAGAGATGGCACAAAATTCTTTTCTTTTCATTAACATAAAAGAAACTATTACAAATTAAATATTTCCACTGCTGGCAGATTACGAAACTTCTACTATTGTGTATTCGAGCCTTCAGGCTTCTCTGATACATGCCCACACCGTGTTTAACTCACTCTCTGCTGGTTCTTAACACGCTGCTGTGTATTTTCAACTCTGTGTATATAACAATACACAAACTCTGCATATATGCATTCGGGCTATTTCATTGTATATGTTGGAATTTCTGAGAATTCTAGAACAATACAGAGAGAATAATACTCTCCTTCAAACACAGAGAAATTAAAAAAAAAATATTTGCTTGCTGCTAGACAGAGTTTTCACCAAAAAAAAAACACTTCTATTCCATTGACTATAAAATCTATTACAAAAAAAACTTCTTCCTCTAACAAAGGGATTTACAATGCTGGACTTCTACACACACAGTGCCAAAACACTTCACTGTCTCTCATACAAAAATGCACTCTGTGCTTTTTTACAAAACTCTGTCTCTGTTTTTTTAATACACTGTTGTGTAAAACTTTTTCATTTTGTCATTACGCTGCAAATAAACCTTCGGGCCTTTTTATATGTGGCACAACACATTTGAACCAACATACAACTAACTACTATAAAATAAATAAACCTATTTTAAAAGCCTCCCGGGCCCCACTATACAAATGGCGCATATGATTTAATATATGTTAAAACATATATATATACATATATATATATATGAATAACCAAAGGTGTAATACCTTTTCATTGCGCGATACAAAAAAACATATAACAAAAAAAATTAATCAAACTATAAAACTCATGCATTCACCCGGACCTCAAAATGTCGATTAAACCAAACTGCATAAAAATTTCGCATCACATTTGGGGTTGTTGACGTAGGGCGGAAATGTTATGCGAAAACTCTATCAACCGACGTTTATAATATCTTCGAGTCCGGAAATGGGGTTCGCGGTCGGGCCACAAAAAAAAACCCGAAAACATTATCAACCACAGCCTATTAAAACTTCAGGTCCGGTTTAGCCTGTGGTGACGTAGGCACCAATGCTGTGCGATAACGCGCAATTGGTCCACGTCCCTCTGCGTTGGTTGATGATGTCTGCTACTGTCGTGGTCTGTGGGGACCACCAGTCTTCAAACAAAAACAACTTCCCACGTACACAGAAAAATAAAAAAGGCTCTGTTTTCAATTGTAAACTCTGTTTTCCAAAATACAAAGGACTTTAAGGTTTTAAAAATGAGTTGAGTGTGCAATGCAAATAGCAAGCGACTCTATGACAGGGTTTGTCAATAAAAAATTGGAAAGCGACGTTTTGACTGCATAGCAGTTGAAGTTAACACTTCAACACTCCCCCTTAAGTTCAACCGTTGGGTTATCAGTCATACCCATGCATTTCCTCAAATATTCAAAGCTTTTCTGCCCAAATGGCTTTGTCAGTATATCTGCAAATTTCTCTTGAGTCCTGCAATGTTTTAAAATGATTTCTCCATTGTTCACTAGCTCCCCGATGTAGTGAAACTTAGCATCTATGTGCTTTTTCCTTTTTTGAAACACATAATTTTTAGACAATGCTATGGCTAAGCTATTGTCACAATAAATTGCTGTGCCTTTTACCTGTTCTTGACATAAATTCCTCAACATCCTTCCCATCCATACTGCTTGACACGCTGCAGTTGTAGCTGCCACATACTCTGCCTCTGCTGTAGATAATGCTACAATAGGCTGTTTCTTAGAAGCCCATGAAATAGCTCCTGAACCCATGTGAAAAACATAACCAAAAGTACTTTTCCGGTCATCTACACTTCCAGCCCAATCATTGTCAGTGTATCCAATTAATTCTGAATTTTCTGAAGTAGTATATAAAATTCCATACCTTTTAGTTCCTTTAACATACCTCAGAATTATTTTTGCTGCCTGCCAATGTGCTTCTTTCGGCCTCTCCATGAATCTGGAAATCAAAATAACAACATGCATAATATCAGGCCTAGTTGCAATCAAATACATGAGGTTGTCAACTATGCTCTTGTACAAACTAGGATCAAAATCCTTACTGCTGTCCTCTTTGCTGAGTTTTAATCACATCACTATGGGAGTAATTGTTGCCTTGCAATCCTGCATGTTAAATCTTTCCAAAACTTCATTCACATACTTTTCTTGAGAAATAAAATCCATTGCCCCGCTTTTACTTCATTCCAAGAAGTTATTTCTCAAAGAAGTCATCACTATTTCAATTCATCTTTCATGACCTTTAAAATTTTCAACAAGGTAACTATCATTACTTGTAAATATCACATCATCAACATATACAACACAACAATCAAGATCTTACCATATTTATCCTTGATGTATAAGCTGGGTTCTCCCTCACATTTTTCAAACCCATTTTCCAGTAGATAGGAATCTATCCTACTGTACCATGCTCTTGGTGCTTGTTTCAACCCATAAAGAGCTTTCTTCAATCTGCAAACTTTGTGCTCTTGGTCTTTCTTCTCATAGCCTAGAGGTTGTTCAACATAAACCTCTTTCATTAAAACTCCATTTAGAAACGTTGATTTTATGTCCATTTGATGAACCTTCCATTTGTTTTGTGCTGCTATGGATAACACTGCTCTCACGGTTTCCATTCTTGCAACCAGTGTGAAATTTTCCTCATAATCTCTCCCATGTTGCTGCTTATAACCTTTGACAACAAGTCTGGCCTTGTGTCTTTCAATTTTTCCTTCAACATTACTTTTGGTCTTGTAGACCCATTTAACTCCAATCACTTCTTTACCTTTTGGGAGTTCAAGCAAATCCCATGTCTTGTTTCTCTCTATGGCATTAATCTCTTCATCCATAGCATCTATCCATTTCTTATCTTTAATAGCTTCTTCAAAATGAATAGGATCATCAACATGACAATATAAAGAAAATAAAGAGTTCATACCTTCATTTGCTGCCTCTTGCTCATAAATTTCATTTAAATTTCTGAACTTTGTTCCTCTTTCATTTGGTGTACAAGTGCTTGAAGAAGCACTCGAATCTGCTCCTTGTGGTGTGCTTGGAGAAGCACTCTCATTTATTCTCAAGGGTGTCCCTTACTGTCCTTGTGTTGGTGCTGCTACTAAGGGATGTATTTAAGCCATCTCTTCCTCATTTTCATCATGAGACAAACAGTTTTTAACATTCACTGTTTTCTCAATGCTTCCATCCCAAGCTTCTTCTTTAATGAACTGAACATCTCTGCTCATAATAAATTTCTTGGTGGATGGGTTATACAACCTGTAAGCTTTGGATTCTTCACTGTATCAAATAAAAATACATTTCTCCCCCTTGCTGTCCAACTTCTTCCTTAGCTGATCTGGAATGTGTGCATAAGCCACACAACCAAAAACTTTCATGTGGGTGATTCCTTGTTTTGTGCCACTCCATGCTTCTTCCAGAACTCTGTTCATTACTGCCTTTGTTGGGCATCTATTCAAAATATATGCTGCACAATGTACAACTTCAGCCCAATAATCATTTGGCAAATTTTTTGCCTTTAGCATACTCACCATATCCATGATTGTCCTATTTTTCCTTTCGGCAACTCCATTTTGCTGCGGAGTGTACCTTGCTGTAAATTGCTTATGAATCCCATTTTCTCTGCAAAAACACATAAATTATTCAGATATGTACTCACCTCCTCTATCAGTCCTAAGGACTTTGATATGTTGCCCACTTTGGTTCTCCACAAGTGCTTTAAAATTGCAAAATTTCTCAAACACTTCACTTTTATTTTTCAAAAAATAAACCCAAGTTTTTCTTGTAAAATCATCGACAAAAGTTAACATATAGTGGTTTTTTGCAAGTGATGGTGTTTGCATTTGTCCACATAAATCTGAGTGGACAATTTCTAAGGGTGCCTTTGCCTTTATGCTTTTTCTGGATGGAAAAATTTCTCTATGTTGTTTACCCAAGATGCAGCCTTCACATAGGCTGTCTGGTTTCTCAATCAATGGTAATCCTCTTACCATTCCTTTCCTATGTAACAAATTAAGACCTCCAAAGTTGAGATGTCCAAATCTCAAGTGCCATAACCAATTCTCATCTTTTGCTTCTCTTTAGAAAGCCTCTTGTGTCACTGCTGCCATTTCTTCTCCATTCTTCAAATCTGCCCTCATCTTGAGAGGGAACATTTTGTTCCTTGTCATCCTTATTTCAGCAATAAATTGTTTTCTTAGAGGTTTATCCATGATGGTGCATACATCATCTTCAAAGAAAACATTGTACCCCTTTTGAATGAGCTACCCAATGCTTAAAAAATTACATTTCATACCTAGTACATAATATACATCAGATATGCTCTTCTTTTCTCCCTTCTTTGTCATGACATTTACTATGCCTTTTCCTGTGACATAAATCTTACTATCTATTCCCAATGTGACTTGAGACTTCACATTTTCATCTAACATAGAAAACATAGCAATGTTTCATGTCATATGGTTACTACATCCTGAATCTAGAAACCATAAATCTTCACTCTTTTCCTCAGCCATATTACATGCTAAAAACAATTTATCTTGGCTGATATTTTCTCTAGTGAAATTTGCACTGGGTCTATTACCCATATCATTCTGCTTCTTCCTACATTCATTTGCATAATGCCCATATTTTTTACAATAATTACAGTGGACATTGGATTTGTCATACCTTTGTCCATGAGCATGTTGTTGTCCACTTTGCTAGCTACTGCTTTGGCCTTGGTTCTGATTTTGATTGTTGCCCCTTCCTTGAGCATTTGTTGGGTTGTTTCTTCCACCTCTGTTTTGGCTTCTGCCTCTTCCTCTCTTGTTTCCTCTGCCTTGAACTCTTCCTCTTCCAAAGGACATTTGGGTCTTAAAGGCATGCTCCAAAGATGAGTTTTCATTTCTACCCAATCTCTGTTCATGTGTCATCAGTGATGCATGAAGCTCATCAACTAAAAAGTTTGAGAGATCCTTTGTCTCTTCTATGGTGGTGACCATAACATCAAACCTTGAGGTTAAGCTCCTCAAAATTTTCTCCACAATCCTTCTTTCTTCAAGTGTCTCTCCATGAGACCTTATCTGTGTGACCATTCCAATCACATGTGTGAAGAATGAGTCTATGTTATCAGACTCCTTCATGCAGAGAGTCTCAAAATCTCTCCTCAGCAATTGTAGTTTTTCTGTCTTCACTTTCTCCATGCCTTGATAGGTTGTCTTGAGAGTTTCCCATGCTTCTTTTGATCTCTTAGCTGCTGCTATCTTTGGAAACACACTCTCATGTACTGCTTGATACAAATAGAAGAGGGCTTTAGAGTCCTTCTCCTTATTGCTCTTCAACAAGTCCTTCTCTGCCTGTGTTAAGGCATTAAACTCATTTTCGTCTACTGGTTCTTCAAAACCATCCTCAACAAGCTCCCATAAATCTTGAGAGGCAAACAGGGCTCTCATGGTGATTGCCCAATAATCATAGTTTTTCCCATTGAACTGTGGGAGCTAAGAATTACCAATACTCATGCTTGTGCTGCCTCCTGCAAGAACAAAGATTCATCTTGGATGGATCGCTTCTTGGCAATGGGCATCAGCAGCCAAGAAGATGTTTACGACACATGTTAGAACTTGCTCACGGATATTGAGCAAACTTGCAGTTGAGTTTTCGCCATCATCTCACCTTGTCCCTGACAGGGGGGGAAATAGTGGTCATGTACAAGCTTCGATGACAGATCAAGCAAGCCTGAGCCACAATCTCTCATTTCATGTTCAGAGTTGTAGCCAGAGACACAACAGTCCAAGCGAGCCTGAGCCACAATTCGTCCTTCCAGATTCAGAGATGTAGCCAGAGACACGGATGCCCATGAGCATGCCTTTGTTTGGTGGACAACCTTAAACCATCATCTTTGGTTGGTGGATAACCTAAAACCATCACAGGTAGTAGACCTCCCTTCTTTTAGGTTGAAGGTCTCCCTTTCATATATGAGGAACACTTCCTCTAGCAGAAGCCTTCAGCTTCTTGCCAGCTTTGGTTGAGTTCCAGGAAATGCTTCAAGCATTCTAGAGTTGTTGGTAATCATAAAACCATCACAGGTAGTAGACCTCCCTTATTTTAGGTTGAAGGTCTCCCTTTTATATGAGGGAAAATTCCTCTAGCAAAAGCCTTTAGCTTCTTGCCAGTTTTGGAAGAGTTCCGAGAACTGCAACAAGTTTTGCGTTCCAGTGTTGGTGGTCATCCTTAAACCACCTCTTTTTTCCAACATTTCAGAGAGTTGATTCAGCCCAAGTGTTTCCATGCATACTTTGTAGATTTGTATTACAACTCTTTTCTTGGACTCACACATACCCCTTCGGATTAAGGGGGGATGTTGGAACACCTAATCCTACATGGGTAGGTGTGGAATGAAAAAAGTCACAATGGAGTCCAAGTGACCTTGGAAGATGAAACCAAGAGTCACACCATCGTATTATAAATGTACATCATGTATAATGGAAAAATAAGAAAGCCTCACGCTTATCCTTCATTGTGTGTAGAGTCTCTGGTGTGTGTGTGTGTTCATCTTCCTCATACACCATGTGTGTGTTTAACACTCTAGTCAAAGCCATTTTAATATCTTCAAATGATTGCTTGGCTTCTACTGTCCATTTAATAATCGAATCCTTTCTTAACATATTAGTAAGCAATCTAATTAATTCAGCTAAACTAGAAATTAATCTTCTCAAAAAATTGATTTTTCCTATGAAAGCTTGAAGTTCTTTAACATTTCTGGGATGAGGTATCTGCAATATGGCTTGTATTCTTTCAGGATCAATTCTAATGCCATCTTTTGAGATGATATGGCCCAGGATTTTGCCTTCTTCAAGACCAAATAATGAATTTTTGGGATTCAAAGAGATACCATACTTTCTGCATTTTATGAACACTTGTCTGAGATGATCCAAATGTTGCTGATCTGTTTTAGAGAAGACAGTTAAAACATCCAGATATATAACAAGAAAGTCATGAATTTCTTTTGCAAATGCAATGTCCATTGCTCTTTGGAAGGTTGCTCCAGCATTTTTGAGTCCAAATGGCATTTTAACATATTTGAAAGTACCCCATGGTGTTGTAAAAGCTGCTTTATCCTGGTCATCAAGATGAACCAGAATCTGATTGTATCCTGAAAACCCATCTAAAAGAGAAATCCTTGAGGCACCTACTACCCTTTGCAAAATGTGATCCATTTTGGGCAAAGGATAATTGTCCTTCAAAGAAACCTTATTTAGATTTATTAAATCAACACATAGTCTAATATCTCCAGTTTTCTTCCTAGTAGGGACTAAATTTGACACCCACTCTGAAAATCTAATAGGAGCAATTATCCCTGCTTCATACATTCTTTTGATTTATTTTTCATTTGGTGGCAACAGTACAGGATTTATCCTTATGAGTTTCTGTTTAAATGGTTTATGATCTGGTCTTAGAGGTATTGTATGTTGAATTATAGATGTATCATATGATTTCAAGTCTTCATAACTCAAGGCAAAAACATCCTGGAATTCTGTTAATAATTCAACATTTTTTTTTTTTGATTAGGAGACAAAGATTTTGATAACTTTATTATTTTAGGATTTTCTTCAGTCCCCAAATTGTATTCCTCAATATCAGCTTTCAATGGTTCCATTTTGGGTTTCAGTGGAATGTCATTAGAGTCAAAAAGATCTTCCAAAGGAGTTAATCCTTTGGGCAAATGATTATCTTTTAGATTAATGATTTCAGATTCATCTTCTATGATCTCATCAACTTCCATTTGTTTAAGGTCCTGTATGTCTTCTTTGATGAACTTCGTTGGATGAAGCATTCGAATTGCATTCTCCTCTGAAATGTTTGTTTTTTGTTCGTTTATTTGATCAGATTCAATGACTGTGTCTTCATCTATACTACTGTTAGCAAATTCATTCTCTAAAGTTAGAAAATTATTAATCTGATTGTTATTTGCAAACACTTGCCAATTCTCAAGATTGTTTGGTATAGCCGGTCTATGTCTAATCTTAGCTGTGAACTGATGATTAGGTTCAAATGGTAATTTACAAGTGCTAGAAAACATTGCAAGACTATGAGCATGAAAATTTTATTTTCTGGGGATTTTTGCAAGCTGAGCCTGTAGAAAGGTGTTAAGCATGTCTACAACTGTTCCTCTATATTCTCTTAGTATGGGATCTTTTGCCGAAAACTCACCTTTGATCTATTGAATGATTAAATCAGAATCTCCTATGACATATACTCTAATTGCTCCTAAATTTTTGACAAGTTTAAGCCCTAACAAAAGAGCTTCATACTCTGCCATATTATTAGTGCATTTAAAGTTCAATCTGTAACCATGACCTTCAGCATGATCATTTTCAAGGTTGTGTATCCAAATTCCAGCTCCTGCTCCTAATTTATTAACTGATCCATCAAATTCTAAATGCCAAAGAATTTCATGTTCATAATCTTCATCAGGTGTTTTAGTAACTTTCTTAACAGGGAGATCTGGTTTTTTATTTTCTTCTGGCTTTTCTTGAGTTTCTGATGTTTCTTTTTCTTCAGAGATTTCCTGGATTTGAACACTAGATTTATGACTTGCAATTTCTTTTGGTTCTGTTTCTGGTGCTTCTAATTTAGTGGGAAGATCAGTTTCAGCATTATAGAGAATAAACGAGTCCATATCATAGTGTACTGAGTATATAGGGAAATTTTAAGGTTTCTCTGGACTACTGACTACATATTTCATCAAGGTTTCTCTGTATAGTCTCTTAGGTTGGCCGAATACTGAAATAGTAGCATATGACATGTCTAATTGAAGAGATCCTCCGAGTTTTTCACCCCAAGATCTAGACAATATCATACCATATTTTGGAGGAATATCTGCTACTACTATATCCATCAAAATTGATTTAGCAGGGTATTGAACCAATGTAACACACAAATATTTGATCAATCCTAAACATCTTACCTGACTCGAATCAAAAGAAAAGAGATCTTTGTATGGTCTGGTGATGTCTAGATTTAACCTCTCCATTACAACCTTAGGCATTAGATTATGAGATGCTCCAGAATCAAGCATGGCATTATGAAGTATTTTATCATGCACATTCAAACTTACATAAAATGGAGGAGTCCCTCCACTTCCAGGTTTCCCATTTACTTCAGGGCCAAAGAGTAATCTGGGTTGCTCATCAAAAACATTAACTGTGTCATCATTCCCAAGAATATTAAGTGATCTATTGATTTGGCTTTTGTAGACATCATGTTTAGCTAATTCAGAGAGTGGAACAGCTATTTTCAATTTGCCTACTTCAGCTTCCAGATTAAAAGGTTTCTCATTTTGAGTCTCTGTATTTCGAACAGTTGGATTGTATTTTTCTTCTGTGTTTTTAGTATTTTTCTCCTTTTCAGGAGTGAGGTTGTGGGTTGAAGTTGTTTCTGAATCTACTTCTGGAGGTTCCTCTACATTTCCTTTGGGAGGAAAAGTATTGGAAAGTTTTCTATTATTCATTTGAGTATCAGATACATCTTCAATTATTGGGTGGGCAGGATTAGGATCTGATCTAGTGAGAATATGTACAGAGGTAGTACTGTTCTTACCTTTAGGGGGTTGTTTTGTGGTTTTCTGTTTGCTTGTTTCTGGGGCATCAACTCTTCTACTTCTCAAATTGTATTGTTTATGAACTTCGTAAATGGCTGTGTCATATCCTTCCTTAAAATTGAATGATTCTCCTGAATGGGTTTGAAACTGTTTAATCGTGTGAGTTTATTGATCATCTTGAGTCAAGAAAATTTCTGGTTCATTTTCACCTTCAGTAAAAAATTTTATTTGAACATCGTCAGTAGGTTCTTCAGAAGTTGAGCCTTCAACATAATTTTCCTGGAATGGGGGCCTAATATTTTGGTTAGGACCATATTTCCCAGTATTTTGATTTTGGTTTCTTCTGAAGTTTGGATTTTTCATAGTATTGCTAGGTTGACCGTCCCAAGGAGCTTTATTCTTTTCAATAGTTTCTACTCTATCTCCTAGTCTTTCCATTCCTTTGATTATAGCATCCAGTTTCTTTTCAAAAGCTGAAGGTTCTTCATTTACAGACATTCTCCTTTCAGCTCTAGCTCTAGCTTGTTTTTCTATCAGGTTAGCTTCAACACTAACAACTATGCTTTTCATTTCTTCTAGAGTTTGAGGAGCTCTTTCCCTAAGATGATATGCTATATCAGAATCAAATCCATCAGGAAATTTGATTAATACTGAATCTGGGGGAGGTCTAAGATTTTGGGGAACAACATTATAAGCCTCATTGAACCTAGTGACATAATCTTTCACAGTCTCATTTGGTCCTCTTTTTAGTTTTCCAAAGTCTGATAGGATTTGAAGAGGATCTTTCTTCTTCTCCCATCTATTTAAAAATGTTCTATAAAGGGTTGGTAAGTCAACAATAGTGTCTACAGGCAGAGCTCTGAACCAAGTTCTAACTTCTCCAGTAAGACTTTGGACAAAAATTTTCATTTTTACATCATCAGCATCTATTTCATAAAATTCAAAATAATCTGTCATCCTTTTAGTATGCTGTTGAGCAATGTAAGTACCAGAACCATCAAAAAGAGTGATTTTAGATTGGTAATCTTGAGGCATATCCCCTAGATTAGCTGGTAACCTTAAGGGAGCATATCTGTTTGCCATTGGAAGGGGAAGTGGGATAACAGGTGAGGTTGGTCTATGAGTGATGGGTGGAGGAGTGGAAGGAGTAGTTTGAGGTTGAGATGTTTGATGAAAAGTTAATGAACTTGGAGAAGCTGAAGTGATTACAGAAATATTTGAATTTCTTTCATAGGTAAGCCCAGATTGTATAGAATCTCGCAAATGTTTGTCAAGATATGATGTAACAAATTCAAATTGTAAATCTTCAAGAAATAATGGGTTTGGAACCAAATTGGACAGCTCAAATTCAGAAAAATTTACAAATAAAGATGTTTCAAACTGCTCATCAAAAGGTTCGTCCTCAAGATAAATTCACTTTACTGGAGAGGATATTGATCTATAAAGAGATCAAGAACTTCCAGAGCTTTCTTGACTATCTTGTCTTCTAAGAATTCAGGGAATCAGATTCGGATTTTCAAACACAGGTGGTGGATTTATATCAGGATTAGACCTGGTATAACGAGTCCTTTCTGAAGCCAGATTTCTAAGTGATGTTTTTTTTTTATTTTTTTATTTTTTTTTTTTAAATGGAATGAAAAATACAACTTCGACAATTTTCTTCAAGAAGTTTTAGATATTAGATTTAAATTTTCTTAAAGTTTTATTGGACTAGAGAAACTGATCAAAGTTTGAAACCAAAGTTCAGTCCATAAACTAGACCGGAGATAGACTAAAGCAGCATTTATTTACTTCTGCAATTGCAAAGCAAAAGCAGTTTCAAAGGCTACCTTGCTAATCTTCAGGCTTCGTCTGTAGTTTATAAAATAAACAATAGTAACAATAAAAATATTCAGATCCCCAGTGGAGTCACCACTATGTTATCACTCAGATTTTCCTTGAAGTTGTTGAAAGAGGAAAGGGGTCCGAGGTAACTGCAAACCAATCTTTTAGGTACATAATCTAGCCAATCTGTACCCAGAGAGGGCTCTCTCTATAAAATTTAGCTTTGTTTTTTAGAAGATGTTAGGCTAGTTATAAATTCCAAGGGTTTTGTTTGAATTTGGGTGGTGGAATTCGGTAGCTGAGGGCAAGATTGAGTGTTTCAGGCCATTGGGCAATGGAGTCAAAAAAATGGCTTCACTGGATTAAGTTTATCAACGAAAGATGGTTTTACAGGGCAAGATAGTCAAACAGGGAAACAATTATAGACCTTAAAATAATGAAATGAATTTAAAATGGATGAAAGGCAATTAAGAATCTTTCAACACATTCAAAGAGAGAAAATGAGTGATTATCAATAAAGAGCATTTAAGTATTCTTTACTAAATAATCAAAATGCTTAAACTAGTAAAACAGGAGCAATTAAGAATTCACTGTTTATAACTAGTCTAGAAGAAAACATTTAGAATAATAATGATTAAAACCAGGTTACACTTAATTACCTTCTGATTTACTCCTTTTCATTAATTATTCAGAAATGAAACACAGTGATATAATAAACAGATATAAAAACTTAAAACACAGGATAGAAATGACTTATTGATCCGTAGTTTGACACATGAATCCTGTAAAAAGTCTCTAGCATCAATTCATCATCCAGCAAGCCACAAAGAAATTTCTCCAACAGCACTTTATTCCGAAAGAGTCAATATTACAGCAAAGTACATGAATCCACCCTTACTACTCCAATTGATGGAGTATTTATACAAAAAATTATACAAAATATCTCATAACAAATTGAGATATTATCTAGGATAACTAATAAGTATTTTACAACAAAATAGAGACAGATGGTCTCGTAGATAAGAAAAAATGATAACTGATGTTGTGTTGTTTCCTTCTTTGAAGAATGTGCTGGAGGTAGGCCCTATATCTTGGCTTGCTGCTGTCCTCTTCAGTAATTCTATGCTGGTTGTTTCGTTTCACTGATACTCTTTAACTTCTCTGATACTCTTTGACCTTTGTTCATCCTTTTATCCTTTTTATCATGATATACTGTGGTAAATAGGCAAAAATTCATGTAAGGATAATTTTTTACAAAAGTTCCATCATTTCTTCCCACCATTGAACTTCTGGCACTCTGGTCCTTTGCAACTTTCTCAATGTTTCATCAACCTCAGTATATCTGAAGAAATTAGGTTGATTTGGGAACAAATGATTTATTTCATGCTCAAGATAAAATAAATTCTCCAATCTATCATGAAGATTTTTTCCTGTGGGTAATGCTGCTGTTGATGAACTGGTTGAAGAACTGGCCTAATTGTCAGCATATTTGTCCAATTTTTCAACATAACTATCAAGGTCCATTAGCTTATCTTATGCAACTATAGGACTGGGCAATCCTCTATTTAACAAAATATTCAATCTTTCTCTCAAGGCAATCATTTCTTCTTGCATATCTGAGCACCTTCGTTCTAGATTCTGTACCAGAGTTCTTTTAGTAAAAACTCTCTTTATTTCCAAAATTGTTCTGGTCCTGTCCTGAATACCAAATTCTGCAAGTTGATTCTTAGTCTGAGTATTCAAAAAATGTATAAGTCTATTGGCCTCTTATGGCATATTTCCCAATTCTTCTCTTGCTCTCTCAATCTCATCCAGAGCCAATTTAACTAAGTCATTATGTTCATACATTATTTGAATTGAGGACCAGACGTCCTTTATTGATTGAATGACATTATCCCAAAGAATTTCATTTATTTCTCTTAAAGGCTTCTCCAATGTGAGATCCTTTTCCAATGCTTTGACTGTTTTTTCTAATTTGTTCACTTCTCTTGTTTTATCGGCAACACTCATTTTTGAAAGATCATATTTATGTTCTAGAGTGGCCAATTGTTCCTTTGTTTTGTGGAGCTCTATGGCCTGAAGTTTCATCTCTTCCATTGACTTTGTTAATTCATTAGTGTTCAAATTTGCAGTGTTGCCCTGTGACAATTTTGTTGGCTGACCTGTTGTTGTTGTACTTATCACTAATTCTGCTGTAGATACTGGAATATTTGCCTGCTTGTCTTTCAATGCATTCTCAAGCTCTTTTTCAGTTGCATTAAGTTTCTCATTCAATTTTAAGAGAAAATCCATTAGTTCTTCCTCAGAATTTTGTTTGATGATTTCTGCAGTCTGTGGATTTCTTGAGGCCGGTAACTTTAGTTGTTTTCTCAGAGTTGCAATATCATCATCTTTTCTCTTGATCAAAGCTTCAATACCTTTCACATATTAAGGATTATGACCCAAACCAATGATTATTTCCTCTAAAGTTTTGATTCTATTATCCTTAGCCTGGGAGGAGGCTTTTTCAAGCTGCAACTGTGTATTAGTGTTATCCAACTAATCCTGCAACTTATGGGCCATCATTGATTTATCCATCAAAGTAGAATAAATCATCTCACCTGTTTTATTGTGTAGCTCAATTTGATCTAAAGGATGGATATCCTTTTCTAAGACTTCAAAATTAGTCCTAATGTAATCTGCAGATGTCTGAGGCTGCTGCACCTTGGGCTTGAAATGGCTCATTAACATCTTACCCTGTTGGATGTCATAAGCTGACATCAATCTTTCTTGATTTTTCGGAGCCATCTTCAAATATTGGTTGTACACTTGAAGTCTAAGTGGATCATTCTTGGCCTTTATATTGATGAATGTTCTTTTGATGTCCCAGGCATTTTTTACTGGAGGTTTGGAAGACGATATTTTTGCACTTTGTTGCCTCTGTATTTCCTTTCTTTGAAAATTAGTGGATGTCCCACTACATGTACCTGTTTGTTGACTGTTTTCTCTTCCCTGGCTATCAGGGATTTCCTGAACTGATTCATCTTCTGGAAGAGGAGTTAATTTCTGATTTTTAACACCTTGCTGTTCAGAGGAGCCACCAATAGGTGTAGTTGCTTCAGCCTCTCTCTTTTTTCCCTTTTCTACATTCAGAGGAGTTTGTAAAATTGAAATTTCTGGTTCACTGACCTGAGTAGGAGGAATTTGTACTGGAACTTGTTCTTTAGAAGTCTCTGGTTGCTCTGTCATTGTGAATTTTTCAATTACTTGTATATCAGGCTCCTTTTCTTTTCCTTTAGATTCTACTGCTACTGTACTAATCTCCTGCAAATTTTGTTGTGAAGTCTCGGCTGAAGAAGATCCTAGTATCTACACCTGTCCAAAAGAGTCTAGGTCAAGTATCTTTTCAATATCTTTCATCACATTTTCAACATTGTCCTGCTCACTATCTTTTTCAACCAATGTCCCTTCCACCCATTCATCCATATTGGCATATTGTTCTATTTATGGGATTCTTTGATGGATGTATGGTGATAGTTTATTTTTCATTCTTCTATCACAGATAAAGTTGTTTGGATCATAAGGCACCCAGTAGAAACTCTTTTGTAGTCTGAGATAGTCTTCTAAAATTCTTTCGGCTTCCTTTCCAGCTGCCCTAGAGTTACAAATGAAGGGACCTAATTGGCTCTTGATCCTGAGTTGAGCCTTTTTCTTTGCATTGCAGAAATGAACTATATCTGAATTATTCATCTGCCTAAAATACTCTAATGCAAAGAGTCTCATTGGGACATATTTTGGCAATTTGAATTGGCATAATTCACATCCATATATTCTGATCTCTGTGTGGTTTTGATATAGGTACTAGTCACCTATCTTGTACGGCTTTGAGAGCTGAAGGATTTTCTTGATTTCATTGTTAATCCTAGGAGGAGAGACTCCTGTCAACAAGGTAGTTGCAGGATGAACAAAAAGGTCAAAAAACTCATTATAGGAATAAGGAAAATCAGGGGAATTGTGAGTAATGGCAGACCAAAAGATGACTGACCTAGGATTCCCTTTGGCATCAAGTTTCTTAACATAAAAATGGAAACTCGCTGATTGAAAGTAAATCATGAGGTGATATATGACAGAATAATACTTGAATACTCTCTCATTCCCAAATCTCATGAACTGATCATGGATTTTGTCTGCAATGTAGGATGCAAAGTCATACTTGACAGCAGGAGGCTATCCAGGGGTAAAAATAGATAACAATACTAGGGTTAACTGATCAACATACTCACTAGTATTGAAGCCCATTATGGAAGATATCATGTTTAAAATAAGTCTGCCCACATCAGTAAAAAAAATATAACCATAAGAGGGAGGGCTTTTAGGCTGATGCTCTGGTAACATGAAGGTTTGGCACAGGCGGTTTAACTCTTCATGGGATAAATTAGTAGATTTCTCAAGTAATTCAACCATGGACAGGGTAGTGAGGGCTTGCCCAGGTTGGAATTGTAGCATTTCATTTATGGACTGAGAAGTTATTAGGAAAAGGACATTTTGACTTGGAGATAAAACTGCTCATTGGTCGAGATCATAGTTTGCATGGCAGTAATGGATTAACTCAGGAAAAATGTGGACTGAGGGGAGAAGGTACATGGGAAGATTGGATTCCCAAAGTCCATAGATGTCAGAACCATTCAAATAATTGTCTCTGCAGTGACAAAAAATTCGAAGAGGATTCTCACTGAGAAGCAGGTCTTTAATTTGAAAATCCATATCAGCTAAAGGCAAATAATCTAAGTCCCTATGAGGGGCATTGATGGGCACGACATTCAGAGCTAAAGGAACTTCCATTTTCTGGTTCTTGTGGATTCAAAAATGGAAATTCGGCTTCTGATGAGAAAAGGGAAAAATTACAGGTTTCAGGGATGCAATTGCAATTCTGGGAACGAAAAAGACCAAATTGAACTTCTTTTCAGACCTTAGTGCGGAATTAAAACCAAAACCAGGATTTTTATAGAGTTTAGCGGGGAATTGGAGTAAATACCTGTTTACGAGAAATGAAACGTGGTTAAATAGGTGCTGGTTATGACAGAAGAACCCTGGAATACTCGGATTCAATTCTCTTTAGCAAGGTAACGGTCGGCAAGCTTTAACAGTTGATTTTTGAAATTTTTTGCATGGGAGACTGGCTAGCGCACGAAATAATGAAAATGACGTGGGCGTATTTGTTTTATTTACAAATTCAAAAGGGTGGCGGGTTTTGATTGATGACGTCAGCAGGTACGAGGTTTCGTCACAGAGGACAGGCGGTAAACGGTTTCCATCGCACCGCTTTTGAGGAAAGGTGGTTTTGGGCGGAATGGCAACGATTCCATACGATGACTGACGCGTGGCAGAGCACTGTTCATAAAACTGCTTGGCCATCGCGCGTTATCCTTCAGACACAGATGGCCAGCGATATCTATAATAGCCGTAGATCTTGGATCAGTTGATCGGACGGTCTTCGGGACATGGAAATGACAGGAATTTAATAAGGCAGGCCCGTCGCAATTAAACGTTAATTAATCTCATCGGGGACGGTTTTATTGGCAGGTCAGGTTATTAATTAATCGTGAGGATTAATTAATTCCTTTGTATGACAGAGGGTCGGGGAGAAAAAATACGCAAGGGATGGGTTATTTTGAATTTTGGTTTGAATTAAACTTCGGGTTTATTTTTTGTTTTAAACACATATAACATATGTTTAAATGTTTTTTCATATATTTTTATTATATGGTAATTAAACCAAAACGATTTTTCTTACCATAGGGGGCGAAGTATTTATATACAGATATATTTAGCCAAAGGGGTTGTAAAGTGGGTATTTTATTTAAGCATGTGGGATTTATTAACTTTGGCTAAAATTATAATATATAGGTTTTTGGGGCTATTATATAAAAGGAGTTATATACTATAGGAAAAGGTTATTTCAATAAGGATTTAAATAATAAATTATAAGTTAATATGACAAATGAGCTAAAGCGCTAAGTACAAAACATCAGAATAATGTATTTAACTTATGCTTGCATGAAAAGGTTTTTATGGAATATTGCATGATTTTCCTAAGTAAAATAGGATTTTACTTAGGAAAAGATTTTTATAAGTGAATGAGTATGATGGTGAATGTTTTTTAAGTACTTAGGTTTTTTCTAATTATTGGGCCGAGGGTTCGGTCCCTCCAACAGTCAAGGAAATGCCTTGAGCCCCTTTAATTTTCAAATACCTTAGCACTTAAGGGAAATTAGTAAAATATTTAGGAAAAATGAGAGGGGAAGTTAATAATTTGACCTTGTTTTGCTTTGAAACTCTTCCAGTGGAGTGTCTGCCTTTGCACTTGTGATGAAAGTAAAAATTTAGCACATCTAAAGCCATCATTCATCACATGTAATTTCATCAACATCATGTACCTACCCTACCTACTTTACCATACCATTTGTTCTTCTTTATTAGGGTGCACTTAGACTGGCAAACCCTTATCACACTTTTCTTTTACATATGGAAATCTATCTAATTCTAACCTTATTACATCCAAGGGCTCAGATTAAACTGTTGAGCTCCTTTTATTCATTCTACCTATCTACTTATCTGCCAAGTTTAAAAAGTTTGGTTAGATTTTATTCTCTATCTCTAAAACATAAAATTGAAAAATGAACTAGCCAAGCTTAAACTGTTTGACTATTCATAAATTGTGGCATAAGATACAAGCTGCACACAATTTTGATTATTACATCATAGCAAAAAGTACTGGCATTTAGGCTTGCACACTTTCCTTGGCCTTTATTTTCGTGGGGTTCATTTTTCTTTCACATTTTTTGGCCATTTTTATTTTTTTCACCCTTTGATTTTTCTTTTAGGGTATACCCTCTTTACATTTTTTTAATTTTTTGATTTTTTGAGAATATGGAAAACCTTTGCAACGAGAAAAGGTATGAAGATATTACATAGTTCATCAAGTCTATCATGAAAAATGACACCTATTGATATATGAGTCTAACACCTGGAATCATTGAAAACATTCACATAGGTGCTTCTTGTACGCCTGAAGAAATTCAAGCATATAAGGCCCTGTTTCAAGAATTCCGAGACATCTTTGCCTGGTCATATGAAGAAATGTCAGGAATCGATCCGTCGATCGTTATACATGAAATTAATACATACTTGGATGCTAAACCCGTTAGACAGAAATTATGTCAAATTCATCGGAGAAAAACTGCCGCTATCAAAGCAAAAGTTGAAAAATTACTTCATGCAGGTTTTATTTATCTAATCCCGTTAACGGACTGGGTATCTAATATTGTTCTGGTCACTAAAAAACAAGGAAAAATAAGAGTATGTATCGATTATAGGGATATAAATCGAGCTTGTCCAAAAGGAAACTATCCAACCCCTTACATCGATCAAATTATTGACGATTGTGCTGCAAGTGAAATGTTCTCATTCATGGATGGATTTTCCGGTTACAATCAAATAAACATACTCCCTGCAGATCAACCTAAAACAGCTTTCATTTGTCCATGGGGAACTTTTGTTTATCACAAATTACCTTTTGGGCTTAAGAACGCTGGCACCACTTTTCGAAGGACCATGTATTATGCATTTCATGACATTAAGCACATTGTGCAACCCTACCTCGATGATTTGCCTGCTCATTCTTCACGCAGAGCTGATCATATTACTCATTTATGAGCCATCTTTATGCGATGTAGGCACTATAAGATCCGTTTGAATCCTCACAAGTGTGTTTTTTGCGTAGAATCCAGATGATTATTGGGATTTATTATCTCGAAGGTTGAGGCAATCATTAAGTTACCTCCTCCTTCTACTCTTCGCCAACTCCAAAGTTTGTAAGGAAAAGAAAACTTTTTGCATCGATTCATTCCTAACTACGCCGAGTTAACGAAAGGTTTCACTAGGTTGTTAAAATAGAACATTCCATTCTTTTGGGACGAGGTCCCTGATAGATCTTTTGATGCTTTGAAAAATGCGTTGACCCATGCACCATTACTACATCCTCCCAACTACAACCAAGATTACTTTTTGTACCTCACCGCTTCTGATTCCACGATAGGGATGGTTTTACTTCAGGAAAATGAATTCCATAGTGAACATGTGATTTATTATCTTAGTTAGAATTTTCATCCGACTGAGATTAAATATTCACATGTGGATAAATTGGCCTTGGCAGCTGTTCAAGTTGTCCAACATTTTCATCACTACATACTTTTACGCAAAACGATAGTGATCTCTAATTGTAACCCTGTGATGTACATCTTGACCAAACAGTTGCTAGGGGGAAAATACTCTAAATGGGTTGTTATCCTGCAGGAGTTTGATTTGGAATTTGAAAAATCCAAATCCAAGAAATCATTGATTTTTGCTAAACTTATGTGTGATTTCTTGCATACTCATACAGAAACTATGGCGGAGCAACCAATCGTGGATGAATCCTTGTTTCTTATCAGTACTATTGATCCATGGTATGGAGATATTATTTTTTATCTTTAGACCCAATCTTTTCAGCCTAATCTTTCACGTTCGCAATGACGCAAAATTCGTTTCCAGTCTCAAAAATATCATATTGTTGGCAACACACTATACCGTCATGGTGTGGATTCGGTTTTTCGACGTTGTCTAACTCACGATGAAGCCAAAAAGGTTCTCAATGACTGTCACTCTGGAGCATGTGGCAGTCATATGTCTGGGTACGCCACAGCCCAAAAGATATTGCGCACAGGTTATTTCTGGCCGTCTTTATTTAAAGATTGTATTTACGCGGTCAGAAGATGTCATAATTGTCAAATATTCGATCGAAAAATGTGTGCACCACCTGCTCCTCTTCACCCCACAATTGCTGTCGGTCCTTTTGCAAAATGGGGCATCAATTTCATTACATGTAACCCTCACTCGGCCGAGGGGCATGGGTACATTATTCTAGCAGTAGATTATTTTACCAAATGGACCGAGGCGATGTCTACATTTGTGGTAGATGGAAAAACTGCAGCTACTTTCGTATTCAATCATGTGATTGCTCGTTTCGGTGTACCCCAAGCAATAATTACTGATCACGGGAGCCATTTTCGAAATATCATGATGATCGAGTTAACGGACCAACTTGGCCTGCGTCATGACAATTCCACACCATATTATCCGCAGGCCAATGGTTTAGTTGAAGCAATTAATAAATTTTTAGTCACCATGATCAAATGGATTATTGGAATTCATAAGTCGAATTGGCATACCATGCTCTTTTCAGCGCTTTGGGCATATCGAACCTCAACAAAAACATCGATAGGTTTTACCCCTTTTCAACTGGTTTATGGTTTAGAAGCAGTATTACCCATTGAATGCGAGATACCGTCACTCCAACTAGCCATAGAGTTGTTACCAGATACTTCTGAAGAGGAGAAACATTTTTTATACTTGGCTCAATTAGATGAGAATCGGCGCATTGCTACATTAGCTACCGAGGCTCATGCGAAAAGAATGAAAGCTCAGTATGATAGAAATGTTACCCCTCATAATTTTTCAGAAGGAGACCTAGTTTTGATTTATGATCAAGCCAACAATAAACTAGGGGCTGGGAAATTCGAACCCGTGTGGCATGGTCCTTACATTGTTAAGCGAAAGATGTCGACGTCCTCTCAAACGTATATTGGTTTTTCTGATGGCACTTGTCGTAGTACACAAAATATATCTTCCGCAGCTTGGGTTATTTACTCACCCACTGACGAGTTAGTATCAATGCATGGGGTAAGTCTCGGTCAAACAACGAACAATATTGCCGAATATAGTGCAGTTATTGAATTATTATCAGAATCCATTTCATTTGGAATTCGGAGTTTGATCGTTAAGTTAGATTCTGGACTTGTTGTATTACAGTTAAATCGAGTATATGACATTAGAAATCCAGTATTATTAAGATTATTTTTAAGGGTTCGTCTCTTGGAATGAGAGTTCGATTATGTTGAGTATCAACACATTCCAAGAATTTTAAATACATTAGCAGATGTAATTGCTTCTAATGTTATAAATAGACATTTGAAATAACAAAGTAACAAATCAAACATTCCATAACATTATTGAACAAGTAAAATGAAATAATAGTATATCATAGTATAGATGTAGTGTTCAAAAAATAGTACATCATCTTCGATCATAGGCTCAAAATGCCTTATGATCAGAAAAAAGTGATACAAAAATGAGTCTACAAAGTCAATCAGCCACTATCCGTGGTGATGATCACGATAATACACCACTGCTCGTGCCACCCTAGTCAAAAACCTCCTGAATGGACCTGGAACACCTATGACATATCTCTGTAGGCAGAGCGGGATATCATCTATAGTAGTCTTAGGAATATCTATAGTGAGCCGCTCCAGATGGTGCTCTAAGTCAGTCAGGATCTCTACAGTTTGATCCTGTGGGGGTGGTGGTGGTGCTGCGGCATCTCTTTGCCTCCAGTCAAAGGGGCGGAGAATGGCTGGTTGAGTTGGACCCACATCTGCATTTGAAAATTTTTGTTATCAGTTTTGGACAATTAAAAAACAAAATAAAAATTAGAAATTAGAACATGTCAAAAAATATTTTTTACCTGACTCATCCCACTGAGCTCCTAGAGGAAGGGGTATCTCCCGGTCGCCACGAAAACCCATGCCAACATAAGGAAAATCCTCTATAACAAAAATTTGGCGTTCCAGTCAACGAAAATATGTAGATGGAAATCTCACAATCTCCCCTCCTTCACTGTGGCAGGCCATCAAAGCAACCCATCAAACCATCCTAGGCTCTCGAGGTCGACTAGCATCGACAGGAATATGTTGCGCAGCTAACTTGGGGATCCTCTCTAGAGCAAAGGTGACTACAATGGAACCATATCCAAAGTTGTTTAGCCTTCCATTCTTTGCTCTAGTAAATTGGCCTTTCACATTTGCCAACACTGCCTCGCACCAGTTGTGTATAATGCCTCAAAAGCAATCTATTGCTATGCACATCTAAGATCCGATGGCTACATGCAACGCTACACTTCCACACAACTTGACAATGGTAAAAGCAATCACTTTCAGCTCTAGACGGATGATAGTTTTTATGTCAATCTGTTTGTCCTGGGGATTGGCCTCATCGTTGCAGAACTCTAATTGGAGGCTAGCGACAGACTGGCCACCTGGCCTAGCCCCAAATAAAGATAATAGTGTGCCTCTCCTGGACAAACCAGTCAAAAAATATATGTCTTCCAACTCAATCTTAAGCTGGTGACCTCCGATCACAAAACACTGGTCCTGCACATCCCATTTACTTACCAGCCGAGTAAGAAGATCCACTTGAGCTCTCATGCCACTGATAGCCCAAAATTTGTAAATCTCGCATGCTCTTAAAGTTTGCAAAGTAGGTTGATGATTTATCGCTGCTTCATCTACCTCTTCGTGCTCCCGTTCTCGCCAAATGAGCATTGTAGATGTCCTACAACAAGAAAAATGAAGGATTACAATCATTTTCAAGAAAACAATTTGGGTAATTTAGGAAGAAAATATGTTTTTAATTTGCCACGGTGCCTCTGCACTTTACGCTCAGGGACAATGCGTAGATACGCACGGGCCTTGTGTTAAAAGTGTGGGGCCCCGCCATTTTTCTTTGTAGAAAAATATCAGGGTCCGCAGGTACCTAATGCATTAGGTGCAGACCCCCGAGGGTGAATGTTTCGGCATATTTTCCTCCCAAAAATGCAATTTTGACCCAAAATTAAAAAATTTAACGGATGATATGCAAGATAAGGAGGTTGTGGATTACCTGAAACAGACGGTTTTAAAATCCGATGGTCGTTTTGCCCAGAATCTTCTCCGAAACGTTTTTTCCCAGAGCTCTAAAAACTTCACTCCAAATTCAAACGGTAAAAATGAACTTGAAAAACTCCTTTTTATAATCTTTTTCGAATAGATGAATTCTAGATTTTTTTATTTTTCACTTTAAAAAGTCGGTTTTTAAAAACATTTTTATTATTGAAACAGGTATGTTTAATTTTTTGAGTTTTTGTGCAGAATAATGGATTTTTTAGGCGAAATGGTCATTTTTGACAAAGAGTAAACTTTTATCACTTTTTCGGGCTCTTTAAATTTTACGAAAAAGCGAAACCATGGAGTCCTCTTTTAGGCCCTTTTCAGACTCTAAAGATGAAAATATTGCCGAGTACTTGACTATTCGAACTCATTAAAGTAAATGAACGATCGTCCTTTCAGTATAAGTTTACCCCTTTTCCGGACTGAAATGGACTATTTACGAAAAAGGCATACGTTGACTAATCATGGTCAATAGAGTTCTCTCTTGCATTATTTTTCCTTTTTCGGGCTTGAGGAACTAAATTTACGAAAAAGAACACCCATGGAGTTTTCTTAAGTTTTTCTTCTGACTCCCTAAAAATGAAAAACACCGAGTTTCTCCTATACTGGACTCGTTAAAATTTAACAGTAAAGGACCTGTCAATTTCAAACAAAAACGAACCACTCCTTCTTAGGGTTCGATTTTAAACTAAGTTGGACTCATCCGAAGGATGAGCTTATAAACAAGCAAATGTTATCCTCCTCGAGCTTGTCAAAAATAAAGAGGTACTTGCCAGAAATGGTGGGGGAAAAGAGAGAAAAACATATTTGTTTGTCACATTTTGATTTGTAAAAGCATTACAACACTCTTGAACATGACACTTTTTGTCACACTTACACCTGGGTTGGGAAATCCTTTGTCTATCAGTTAATCAAACCATATTGAAAGTCTTCAGCAGGTTTTTGGGCATTAGCTTAGGGAAACTGTCACCAAACCATCTGCAGTGTCATTATGTGTTCAAGTCAGTCAAATAAACCATTCATCTGCAAACACTTGTCTCCATTCGCGTTGACCATCCATGAGTCAGTCCTTACAAAAAATTTCTTCAAAACTTGATCTATGGTTTCGTGTCGTGAGCTTGCTTACTACGGATCACTTTCTATCGATGACAGCTCATCATCTAGGAAGTTGATCTAGAATCCGTCAGTACCTTGGAATCTGCATGCCTTAATGGCAGGTTTCTCGCCTTCGACGACAGGTTGCATCATTGACCTTCGATCGAACGATTCCGTGAAATTTTCGACTTCAGATCACTTATTCACATTTCATGGGAGTACTTTGAGAGCCATTTTCATTATTGGTGGTTTCTCTCACACTTGTTAACAAGTCACATCATTGACTGGTAATCAAGTGGTTTCTTCAATGTTCGACTTCAACACATTTAATTGCATGGATAGAATCTTACTAGTTCGGGAAGCGGAAATCAAGACCTTGGATCTAGTTTCCACCATCCAGGCTGCGAGGAGTTTTATTATTCATTATGTAGTAGAAAATTCATTACAGATGGCTGTGTCCATGCTGTGTCTACATTATTGATGTAATACTAAAATCATTTCTGTATCAGAACAAGTTTAGATAGTTTTTTGTATGAGTATGGGAATGCCTACCTCAGCGATGATATATATGTGTGTGTGTGTGTGTGTGTGTGTGTGTGTTTGTGTGTGTTGCGTTGAATGTTTTTACAGGGTTCTGACTGGGGTGTCCATAGGCTAATCATTGAAATGATAAAGCACTTCACTCTTCGAATATTCTCAGAATTCGCACTTTAGGGGGAAATTTGTTACATTGAAATTTGTCACCATGACATTTTAGTACTCCTTGGAATTCTACAATATCATAATTCCCAAAGTCAAGCCTTGAAACTAAGAGAAAAGCTCATAAAATCCTTAAAACTCTAGTACCGCACTTTCTCCTAGTTTTTCCTGCAGTCCCGCACTTTTTGACTCTAAATCCCGCGGAGCCAAACACACTGTCTGTTTGTTAAAAGTGCGGACCCCTGTAAAAGATTAAAAAGGCGCAAGTAAAATCTAGAAGCTTAGTTAAATTTTTGGAAGTTTCTAGAAACATTCCTGCGGTGGAAAGATCGCTCCTTTCATGTTCATGCATCCCATCCAATAAGGAGCTAACCCCTTGATGTAAGGAACTAATCCCTTTGAAGGAGGATTCTATCCCTTATTTTTTGGAGCTGTAACCTCCTCTCTTCCACTATAAAAAGAGGCATAGGGCAGCCTCAAAGGGGTTAAGATTTTAGAAAAGAATTGAGTAAAAGTTTTAGTATTGTTGGAGACGAAGTGTTGTTGAGACTTAGACCCTTTTAGCTGAGATTTCATGTGGGAAATATCACATACCTGTATGTATCTTGGTTGGAAGAGTGCAAGGCTGATCTGAGTAGAGTAAATGCCTGATCCAAACCCCAGGAAGACTTGTACAACATCAAGGCGAACGCGGTTGTAAGGCTCTTCTTTATTTAAGTTAGTACAAATAAATCCGTTTTTCTCAATAAGCTGTCAATTGATTAGTTTATTTTATGGATTCCTTGATCACCATAATGGATATGATTTATGAATATATGCTATGCAAGTGCTATTTGATGTTTTCTTGTTTGTGATTGCAGAATCTTCAAGGGGAACTCTTTCGAGCGATTGAAGGACTACTACTACAAATAAGCGTTGGATCAAAGGTAGGATCATTAAACTTTTATAGCATTTAATTATAAATCGTAATATATCTAGAGAAAGATAGCTTTGTTTTTCCATTTTTTGCTATCTGTCCGTAGGACACTTGGGAGGTCTGTCTTGTTTTCAAGATCGACTAATCCGTCCAACAGGGTGGTGTTGTCCAGCCCTTGGAGTGCTTCTACCATTACCCGAATTGTCCTCCTCATGATGTCATAATGGTAGGGAAGTAGCGGTGTTGTTAAGGCTATGATTTTACTGAGACAAGAGGCGACTATGAGTCTAACCTTTTCACAAGAATGCTCCAAGAACCTAGGTTGTATCAAAGCAAGCATGGATGGCTTCAAGGCCCAACTTGACCCTTCCCATTCTGATTTCTCTATCAGGCTCAAAGCCATATTTAATGTGTCTAGCTATAGGAGGACATCTTCTAACTTTGTATCCTGCAATTTGGATCCAAGTCCGGAGAGACACTTTCTTGTTACATCTTCCTTCCGGATATATTTTGACTGTTGAAGGATAACATGGACCCTTCAAGAGAAAGGCCTGTTGTTTTGCTCTTGCTTCTAATTTGTATGTTGTTTCCATTTGTGATCCATAGAAGTATTGTAGCCCATAGAATCAAGTGATGTATCATTATGTTGATTCTTGTGGCATTTCCAAAAGTAAAATGATGACATTTTTGTTTGGCATCAATGGATCTCAATACTTTTTCTTCTCTCCTCGGCTTTCTTCAATAAAACTGATTTAAATCCTTTTGAGAACTCGACTTGAATCTTCTGCCTCCATAAGGAAATCATTCACCTACAAATAATAATAGTTGTTAAAATAATCCAATGTAACAATCAAGAAGTCAAAGCCTCAATCTATATATATATATATATATATATATATATATATATATATATATATATTTCCCAAAATATTTCTCACACTCCATTCTTTTTTTCTTTTTATTTATTTATTTAAGAGAAATATTTATTTAAGACCAAATAAAAAATAATAATGGAAAAATTTGGAATGACTGGTCTGTAACTGATTTGAGACCAAGATAGCTGCTACAGTTATAGCTATAAAGATTACTCCATATCCATAATCTTCTCTGGTTCTAGTACTACTTGTCCTTCATAACCTTAAAAGATGTAAAAATTAGGAAATCAACTAGGGTGATATCAAATACCACCGAAGCTGGAAGATGCAGGCTTAGGGTGAGAACAAAAACCACCGAAGATCCCTACATAAAACCCTCAGGTTGGTAGGATGAACAACTCTGATACCATTTTAAGATCCCAAACCTTAATAATTTAGTCAGATCTAGCACATTCTCGTGTTCTCAATAAAAAGGCATTTAGTAAAAACCATGAACATAGATGGGATCTGGAAATGCAACCTTTTATTTATATTATTAATTAAAAATAAAATACATACCCATACAATAAAACTGAGCTCCTGCAGATGGCATGCTTGGCTGCTCCTTAAAACAAAAAACTGTTGGAAATATTGTCATTGATGGCAAAAGAGGTAGCAGAGGCAGAGACAGACAAAGGACAACAGCAAAAGTAAAGGAGAAGACAGCAGAGAAGAATAGAGGAAGAAGCAAAAAGAGAAGCAAGCAGTGCAAAGGAGACAGCATAAATGGCAAAGGAGGCAGCAGAGGCAGAGACAGACAAAGGACAGCAGCAGAAGCAAAGGAGAAGACAGCAGAGAAGAATAGAGGAATAAGCAAAAAGAGAAGCAAGCAGCGCAAAGGAGACAACATAAATGGCAAAGGAGACAGGCGGAAGAAGACTATTCAAATGAAATAGTCGAGCAACAGAGGCGAAGACAGAGAAAGGAGACAGAGCAGCAGAGGAGGAAGCAGAGAATACAGAGGCAAAGATAAAACAGTCGAGCAGCAGAGGTAGAGGCAGAGTCGTTAACAAACAGTGAAATGATGGTAGCAGAGATGGAACCCTGAGGGAAATGGAACCAAGCGCTTAACAGTAAAAACCTAATGAAGTCGGGTATTAAACCTTGAGGAAACATTGAATTAACATATTAATGAAACAGGTTTTACATACTAACAAGCGCTGAAGAAATAACCTTTTATGTATAAACTTATATATTATAAGTTGAACAGAGCTTATACGAATTTGTATATAATGAAGACGCGACATTCCTTATGGAACGAAACCTTGACTATAAACGGAACCCCAAACATAAACAATAAAACCGGAGGGCCACAAAACCAGTGGGCTCTCACGTCGATTGAAGTGGTAAGTTGTATTACCAAAATGAACACGATATATGTCATTGAAGGACACGTGTCCTCAGGCGGTTTTGTAAAACAACTTTTTTCACGTGATTTTGGAGGATTATGCAGCGAGCATTTAAGGTGCGCGATATTGCGCGTCGTTAGTTGGATCATCGGAGTCGATGCAATAAACTGTCATCCGTTGGATGCAAGAGGTGTGTTAATAAAGGTGGGCCCCAGGAACGTGTGTATGTTAAAATATGTATCGGGTTTGATATTCATTGCAATGTTGGATATATATTAAAGTTGAGTGCACAGATAGAAATGGGTTATGTGCGGATTATTTATGTGTTTCAAGTTAATACATTATGATATGCCGAGGGTTAAAGCCATAGTCGAAGATTGACTTAGGCTTATATATATCTATGTTCAAAGGGTGCTGTCAGTTAGGAACGTACTAAGAGTGCAGAGTTTATCAAACACATGTGGGCTCCATGGGATGGCTTTGTGTTAAAATGTCGCATTGGGTTTAATTATAAGCTGATTGATGATGGATGATTAAGGTTTGAATAAAGAACATGGCTAAGTCTATGCTAGGAGCGGAAACATTAAACGAACTACGGAGCCCGAGAGGTTATATAAATATATACATACATTAGTGTTGGGTCTAAGTCTGAGCGAAAGACTTAATACTATGTTGGCAGATAATATTATACATATAGTGTGGGACCCCCCTACATAAAATTCCGAGACTCATTAACACAGCTGGAGGATACACTAAAGCGGAAGCGGAAGCTTATATATATACAGCCCGGTACATATGTTGTGCTTTATATTCAAAGGCTCAAAGCATATATATATATATATATATATATATATATAGATATATTTATATGGAGCGCTTTATGGACAAGGGACCAAAGGTATAATACAAATCATATGTATTATATCTTTTGGCACATGATCAAAAGAACCAAAGCTTTTATCGCTTGGTTTTAAAACAAACAAAGTCTTATATTGTGGGACCCTCACCCAATCGCATCAGAGAAAGTTCGCAGCGGAACATGTTAACAAAATATTGTGATTGCGATGAAGTTCCGAACCCGATGGGCTTATAAACTATGATTCATATATGGTTGAGTTCCGGTAAACAGTGTTTCATCGCATCGGAGAAGGAGCAGGGCATCGGAACATGCAAATGCAAGTCACGATTGCGATTAATCGCAATCGTAAATATTTGAAAGGTGATACATCGCATTAGAGAAATTCATCGCATCGGCATTTCAAGGTGAACAATGATTAATCGCATTGGAGAAGGAGCAGAGCATCGGAACATTTAAATGGAAATTGTGATTTCGATCAATCGCAATCAGAAGCAGTCGAGGAGTGATACATCGCATCAGAAAGTTCAACGAAGTGGGCCCGAAAGGGCATTTTCTGTATTAAAATGATTCATTATTGTGATATTGCCAGGAGGTATCTGAATTATATAACATGGCAGTTTGTATGTTAAAACTCTGTATAATTATGCCGAAAGTTGAAATTGCGTTATAAATAAAAACACTGTTATAGACACATAACAGTTACACCACGGCAGTGCACATATTAAAACGCCTTACTATTATTGTGCCTAGAGTTAATTAGAATGATATAAAAAGTGCAATTACATATGTATGGCATATGACAGTTACACTGCAACAGTGAATAGGAAAACAAACAGAGGCGAAAGGGACAAAACACAGTTACAGAAAAGACAAGCGCAGTGAACCAAGAGGCTGAATGAGTGAGCTGGAGCTCTCATTGTAATTAAGTGTAATTGATTTATATTGTTTGTGATGCATTGGAAAGTCTCCGGAGGAGAACAAACATCCCACTGTAATGTTAAAATTAGTACATACAGTCATATTTTTCTGAGTGAGCTGGAAAAGAAATGAGAAGGCAGAAGACTAAGAGATATGGCTATCCGTTTTGAATTCCTAAGAGGAAAAAAAACAATCATCAGGAATTCTCTATAAGTAATATCATCTGGATATGCATAGCGAGGTTAGAGAGAGGGAGTATAGAGAATGTAGAGTATGGAAAAATGAGGCAGAGAAGATAAGGAAGAGAGGAGCAGAAAGAGATGCTACAGAATAGAGCTGATATCTGAGGTAAATCAACAAACATTTCTTTTAATAAATTGAGTAAGTTGGAGCTTCCCTATCAAGTTGAAGCTTGATAGTTGTTAGTTGTAGCTGACTGAGGTTGGAGCCTCTTGTAGGTTGGTGCCTGTAGAAAAATAGTGGTGAGAGGGAGTTGGAGCTTGCCTTTGCATCACAACAATAATAAGATGTGGTTTTCTCCCTTTATGGGTTTCCACTTATATCTGTTGTCTCTATGTGTGTTGCCTATGTGCTGATATGATTTACCAAATCTGCTTAATGTTTGCTGCTCTCATAGTAAGATTGATGTCACATTAATTTAATACTTGCTACAACATATTAAGACTGTTCATATATTGAGGTTGGTTATAAAAGTAAGCTGTAAATAAGTTGATGAAAATCTAAAAATATCATGTATGTGTTAAACTGATTCACCCCCCCCTCTCAGTTTAACTAAGAATTCAACAATTGGTATCAGAGCCAGGTTCCTTTTGTACCAGTTTAACCACTGAAAGGAGATCCTAGGCCCCCAGGATGGCTAGTCAAGAAGGAAGCTCAACCAATAAAGCCCCTTTCTTCACTGGTGCTAATTATGCCTTCTGGAAAATCAGAATGAGAGCATACATAATATCTCTAGGAATAGAGGTTTGGGTTGCTGTAGAATTTGGATATGCCCCAAAGGCAACTGACCCTGAGAGAGAAGCTAAACAAGAATTTGTAGCAAATGCAAAGGCCATGAATGCAATCTTAAGTGGACTTTGTGAGGATAAATTTATCAAAATAATGCACAGTAAGACTGCCAAAGATATGTGGGATACTCTAGAGAATATCCATGAGGGAAATAAAAAGGTAAAGACTGCCAAACTTCAAGTATATAGAGCTCAGTTTGAAAATTTAAAAATGAATGATGATGAAGATGTTGGCAAATTCTTCTTAAGAGTTGCAGAAATTGTTAACAATATGAAAGCTCTTGGAGAAACCATACCAGAAAGTATAATTGTGCAAAATATTCTAAGATCTCTTCCACCCAATTTTAATCCCAAGGTGTTTGCAATAGAAGAAACAGCTGATTGGGAAACCTTGACTATGAACCAGTTACTTGGAAATCTAATAGCCTATGAGATGAGACTCCCACAGAAGAATCCAAGTACGAGGGAGGTAGCTTTTAAAACAGAAAAGAAGAAAGAAGAAAAGGAAGATATATGTTCTTCCTCTGATGAATAAGAGGCTAAATTTGTCAAGAAACTGGATAGAGGCTCAGGTAAATACAAAGGTAAACTTCCTTTCAAATGCTTTAACTGTGGAAGAGTTGGACACTATGCTGCTAAGTGTCCTCACAAGAAATTAAGGAATCAGGCTCAAGAATCAGGGAAAAATACATCAAAGAACTGGCAGAAAGGAAATAAATTCAATAGAAAATCCTTCTATGCTCAACAAGACAACAGTGCATCTGAAGACTCAGATGAACCCTCAAGTGAAGAAGAAACCGCTGAATTTTTACTGATGGCCATAGAAGAACTTGAAGGACTCCTACTAGAAGATAAAGAAGAAGGTGAAGTTGACCTTGAGGGGGAGCTAAGAAGTGCCTAGGAGGAAATTGACAGACTCAAACTGAAGTGCAGAAAACAAAAGGACATTCTCCTCAAGTATGTACGAGAAGAACAGAATTCAGAAGTCCTCATGCAGCTAAAGATAGAGCTTGAAGAAGCCAAGAAGATAGAAGACATGTTACTTAAGAAAATCAAGGATAAAACTCAGGAACAAGAGAAGTTGGAAGAAGAAGTAGTATGTTTGAGGAAGAAATTAGAAAATGTTCAAAGGAAAGTGACTATAAATTCTTCTCAAACAACAAGCTCTGGTAAGTTGAACGAAATTCTGGATGCTCAAAGATCTCCTCTGATAAAAACAAGATTAGGCTATGAAGGAGAATCAAGTAAAGGCAAAGAAAAAAAAAACAAAAATATTATTTTTGTAAAAGAAAATAAGGATGATGAAGCAGCTCAAATGATTCCCACAAAAGAAGAAACATGTAATGAGGGAGACAGAGATCAGAAGAAACCTCTAATAACAAAGAATGCAATAAATACTAAGACAACAGAAAAAGGATCATATACCCCAGAGTATGTCAAATTTGGAAGCCATCAAAGGAGATTCTTCCCTCCTATGAAAAATGCTACCTGTTATGTCTGCCACAAGCTGGGACACATTGCTGCATACTGTCATACAAGGAGGAGTAATTCAAACCAGCAAAAGATGCAAACAGTGAAGAGACTGCCTCAAGAAAACAAATGGAGAAGACAACCTCACATCAGGTATGCAAATAGTTTCTATGGTTACTGCTTTTATTGTAAGGAATTTGAGCATAAAATCATTGAGTACAAAAAATATGGACAAAGATTGATGTTCAACACCTCAAGGAGGTTTATGAATCAAATAAATTTTTCTCATACTCACAATTCTGCAAAAATTATGATCAAATGCTGTGTATGCAATAAAATTGGACATATGCCTTCCAAATGTCCTCTCAGAGAATGTGGTTCATCATCCCACAAAAATTTCCAAACAAAAGGATGCTTCCAGTGGACAAAGAAGGTGAAAAAATGTGACCTGGCTCTAATTGCTCAAGACCTGAAAAGCCAATGGTATTTGGACAGTGGCTGCTCAAAACATATGACTGGAGACAGAAGCAAATTTATAACTTTTGATGAAAAGAAATCTGGCAATGTTACTTTTGGCAATGATAAATCAGTAAAAATCAAAGGAAAAGGCTCAGTCAACCTAGATAATGGCAGAGGAAAGGCCCAAGATGTACTATTTGTAGATGGGTTGAAAGTAAACTTTCTGAGTGTCAGTCAAATGTGTGATAAAGGCTATGAAGTTATTTTTAGAGCACAAGACTGTGAAGTCAGATCAAGCACCACAAGTAAGACTCTGCTCAAAGGTGTTCGAACAGAGAGTAATGTTTACATAGTGAAAGAGGAAGATGAAGCATGCCGTCTTAGCAAACTTGAGGAGTCATGGTTATGGCATAAGAGGTTGGGACATCTCAGCTTCGATCATATCATCAGGCTGAGCAACAAGAAAGCTATCAGAGACATGCCAGAAATAAAAAGGCCTTCTAATACCATATGAAAATCTTGTCAATTGGGCAAACAGACCCGCACATCCTTTAAGGCCAAAGATGAGTTATCAACAAGAAGACCACTCCAGCTTGTGCACATGGATCTGTGTCGACCTGCAAGAGCTAAAACACCAAGTGGAGAATCCTACTTCATGCTGATAATAGATGATTTCTCCAAAATGACATGGGTTGCATTTCTCAAGAATAAATCGGAAACACTGGAGAAATTCAAGATATTCAAAGCATTAGTAGAAAATCAAACAGGATGCAAGCTAAAATGCATCAGATCAGACAGAGGAGGTGAATTCACAGATCATGACTTTGCAGACCTATGCAATGAACTTGGGATAAAGCAACAATTTACTATTGCAGGGACACCTCAACAGAATGGAGTAGCAAAGAGACAAAACAGGTCTGTACAACGAATAGCCAGAGCCATGATGCAAGAGAGTAATATTCCTCAAACCTTCTAAGCAGAAGCAGTACAGACAGCCGTGCATATCCTAAACAAATCTCATTTAAGGCCAAGTAGTGACAAGACTCCCTATGAACTATGGCATGGTAAACCAGCTTCAATTAAGCACTTTAGAATCTTTGGAAGCAAGTGTTACATAAAGAATAATGACGAAAATCTTGGGATCTTTGATGCAAGAGCAGATGAAAGGATATTTCTGGGATATGCATCCAAAAGTAAAGGGTACAGGTGCTACAACAAGACTCTTCAAAACATTGTAGAAAGCATTGACGTAAGATTTGGTGAAGAACTTCCAAACAATACAAAAGGTGCAGACTGCAGCAGTCCTTCAGATAGCCATGAAGAAGAAAACCAAGATGATGGTGAAACCAGAAAGACAACAGAAGATGCAGAGCTGAGCTCGAAAGCCCCCCCAAGATACACTCAGAAGAACCATCCTGAAGATCAGATCATTGGAGACAAGAGAGTAGGGGTCCAGACAAGAAGGCAGCTAACTGAACAGACAGAAGAGGTATACATAGCCATGCTATCACAAATAGAGCCAAAGAAATTTGAAGAAGCCAGCAAGGACAAGTCTTGGGTGAATGCTATGAATGAAGAATTGGACCAAATTGAGAAGAAAAATACCTGGGAACTAGTTCCTAGACCCACTGAGAAAAATGTCATAGGCTCAAAATGGGTATTCAAAAATAAAATGAATGAGCAAGGACAGGTAATCAGGAATAAAGCCAGACTTATCTGCAAAGGATATTCACAAATCGAAGGACTTGATTACGATGAAACATTTGCCCCTATAGCCAGAATGGAAGCTATCAGAATGTTTCTAGCCATTGCATGCTACCAAGACTTCAAGGTATATCAAATGGATGTGAAATCTGCATTTCTGAATGGAGATCTAGAAGAAGAAGTCTACATGGAACAACCAGAAGGCTTCTCATTAACAGACAAAGAAGACTATGTATGCAGACTAAAGAAGGCTCTATATGGACTAAAACAAGCTCCTTGTGCTTGGTACTCAAGGCTAGATAAATACTTGCAAAAACAAGGCTTTAAGAGAGGAGGAGTAGACAACAATCTATACATAAAATCCCATGAAAATGAACTCCTGATTGTTGTAGTATATGTTGATGATATTATGTTTGGAAGCAACAGAGATGAGCTCGCAAAAGGGTTTGCTGAGGAGATGAAATTAGAGTTTGAGATGTCTATGATTGGAGAGCTTAGTTTCTATTTAGGACTTCAAATTCAGCAGAAGAACACAGGTACATTCATCTCACAGGAAAAATACTTAAAAGAAATGTTGAAAAAGTTCAAAATGGAAGACTGCAAACCTGTGTCAACTCCCATGATCACGGGATGCAATCTATGTGCTGATGATGGATCAGCTGATATAGATCAAAGACTCTATAGATCCATGATAGGAAGTCTGCTGTACCTGACAGCATCAAGACCAGACATCATGCTAGAAGTAGGACTTGTGGCTAGATATCAAGTAGCACCAAAGCAAAATCATATTCTAGCAGTCAAAAGAATATTTAGATATCTACAAGGAATAGTACAGTTTGGGCTATGGTATCCAAAATGAAAAAGCTTCACTTTGATAGCATACATAGATGCAGATTGGGCCAGCTGTGTGGATGATAGGAAAAGCACAAGTGGAGGTCCATTCTATCTAGGAGAAATTCTGGTGGCATGGCTAAGCAAGAAACAAACATCTATTTCCCTATCTACAGCAGAATCAGAATACATAGCAGCAGTAGCATGCTGCACACAAGTCATGTGGATGAAGCAAACACTCCAATACATGAAGATAAGCATTGATGAACCTATCTCTATCAAATGTGACAATACAAGTGCTATAAGCATATCAAAAAATCATGTGCTTCATTCAAAAACTAAACATATCCCAATCAAGTATCAATTTCTCCGAGAACAAGTAGCTCAGAAGGTAGTGAAGCTGGAGTATGTGCCAACAAAAGAACAAACAATAGATATATTTACCAAACCTCTTGCAAGAGAACCATTTGAGTATTTGAGAGATAAACTAGGGGTAGCATCTGTAGATACTACTCTCTGATATAAAGAGAAAGCATACTTTCAGGGGGAGAACAGAAAAGAAAATACCATTCCAGGGGGAGATCAGTTAACAAAGAAAGCATGAAACAGGTCCTCAAGATCAGTGCAACATGGGTGAAAGTGAAAAGCACACTGAAAAATAGGAAACCCCTTGCCATTGATGTCAAAGGGGGAGGAAGAGCAAGCAACAGAAGGAAGGGTCCTAACAGGCAAGCAGAGGAAGTGTATTGCCATCAATGCCAAAGGGGGAGACTTTTGGAAATATTGTCATTGATGGCAAAGGAGGCAGCAGAGGCAGAGATAGACAAAGGACAACAACAGAAGCAAAGGAGAAGACAACAGAGAAGAATAGAGGAAGAAGAAAAAAGAGAATCAAGCAGTGCAAAGGAGACAACATAAATGGCAAAGGAGGTAGCAGAGGCAGAGATAGAAAAAGGACAGCAGCAGAAGAAAAGGAGAAGACAGTAGAGAAGAATAGAGGAAGAAGCAAAAAGAGAAGCAAGCAGTGCAAAGGAGACAACATAAATGGCAAATGAGACATGTGGAAGAAGACTGTTGAAATGAAATAGTCGAGCAACAGAGGCAGCGACAGAGAAAGGAGATAGAGTAGCAGAGGAGGAAGCAGAGAATACAGAGGCAGAGATAAAACAGTCGAGCAGCAGAGGCAGAGGCGGAGCCGTTAACAAATAGTGAAATGATGGTAGCAGAGACGGAACCCTGAGGGAAATGCAACCAAGCGCTTAACAGTAAAAACCTAATGAAGTCGAGTATTAAACCTTGAGGAAGCATTGAATTAACATATTAATGAAACAGGGTTTACATACTAACAAGCGCTGAAGAAATAACCTTTTATGTATAAAATTATATATTATAAGTTGAACAAAGCTTATACGAATTTGTATATAACGAAGATGCAACATTCCTTATGGAACGAAACCTTGAATATAAACGGAACCCCGAACATAAACAGTAAAACCGGAGGGCCACAAAAGCAGTGGGTTCGCGCATCAATTGAAGTGGTAAGCTGTATTACCAAAATGAACGCGATATACGTCATTGAAGGACACGTGTCCTCAGGCGGTTTTTTAAAACAAATTTTTTCGCGTGATTTTGGAGGATTATGCAGCGAGCTTATAAGTTGCGTGATATTGTGCGTCATCAGTTGGATCATCGGAGTCGATGCGATAAATTTTCAGCCGTTGGATGCAAGAGGTGTGTTAATGAAGGTGGGCCCCGGGAACGTGTGTATGTTAAAATATGTATTGGGTTTGATATTCATTGCAATGTTGGATATATATTAAAGTTGAGTGCACATATAGAAATGGGTTATGTGCGGATTATTTATGTGTTGCAAGTTAATACATTATGATATGCTGAGGGTTAAAGCCATGGTCGAAGATATACTTAGGCTTATATATATCTATGTTCAAAGGGTGTTGTCAGTTGGGAACGTACTAAGAGTGCAGAGTTTATCAAACACATGTGGGCTCCATGGGATGGCTTTGTGTTAAAATTTCGCGTTGGGTTTAATTATAAGCTGATTGATGATGGATAACTAAGGTTCGAATAAAGAACATGGCTAAGTCTATGCTGGGAGAGGAAACATTAAACGAACTACGGAGCCCGAGAGGTTATATAAATATATATATACATTAGTGTTGGGTCTAAGTCTGAGCGAAAGACTTAATACTATGTTGGCAAATAATATTAAACATATAGTGTGGGACCCCCCCTACATAAAATTCCAAGAATCATTAACCCAGCTGGAGGATACACTAAAGCGGAAGCGGAAGCTTATATATATACAGCCTGGTACATATGTTGTGCTTTATATTCAAAGGCTCAAAGCATATATATATATATATATATATATATATATATATATATATATATATATGGAGCGCTTTATGGACAAGGGACCAAAGGTATAATACAAAGCATATGTATTATATCTTTTGGCGCGAGATCAAAAGAACCAAAGGTTTTATCGCTTGGTTTTAAAACAAAAAAATTCTTATATTGTGGGACCCTCACCCAATCGCATCGGAGAAATTTCGCAGCGGAACATGTTAACAAAAGATTGCGATTGCGATGAAGTTCCGGACCCGATGGGCTTATAAACTATTATTCATATATGGTTGAGTTTCGGTAAACAATGTTTCATCGCATTGGAGAAGGAGCAAGGCATTGGAACATGCAAATGTAAGTCGCGATTGCGATTAATCGCAATCGGAAATATTCGAAAGGTGATACATCGCATTAGAGAAATTCATCGCATCGACATTTCAAGGTTTCAAGGTGAACAATGATTAATCGCATTGGAGAAGGAGCAGAGCATCGGAACATTTAAATGGAAATTGCGATTGCGATCAATCACAATCAGAAGCAGTCAAGGAGTGATACATCGCATCAGAAAGTTCGGCAAAGTGGGCCCGAAAGGGAATTTTATGTATTAAAATGATTCATTATTGTGATATTGCCAGGAGGTATCTGAACTATATAACGTGGCAGTTTGTATGTTAAAACTCTGTATAATTATGCCGAAAGTTGAAATTGCGTTATAAATAAAAATGTTGTTACAGATACATAGCAGTTACACCACGGCATTGCACATATTAAAACGCCTTACTATTATTGTGCCAAGAGTTAATTAGCATGATATAAAAATCGCAGTTACATATGTATGGCATATGATAGTTACACTGCGACAGTGAACAGGAAAACAAACAGAGGCGAAAGGGACAAAACACAGTTATAGAAAAGACAAGCGCAGTGAACCAAGAGGCTGAATGAGTGAGCTAGAGCTCTAATTGTAATTAAGTGTAATTGATTTATATTGTTTGTGATGCATTGGCAAGTCTCCGGAGGAGAAAAAACATCCCACTGTAATGTTAAAATTAGTACATACAGTCATATTTTTCTGAGTGAGCTGGAAAAGAAATGAGAAGGCAAAAGACTAAGAGATATGGCTATCCATTTCAAATTCCTAAGAGGAAAACAAACAGTCATCAAGAATTCTCTATAAGTAATATCATCTAGATATGCATAGCGAGGTTAGAGAGAGGGAGTATAGAGAATGCAGAGTATGGAAAATTGAGGCAAAGAAGATAAGGAAGAGAGGAGCAGAAAGAGATGCTACAGAACAAAGCTGATATCTGAGGTAGATCATCAGAAATTTCTTTTAATAAATTGAGGAAGTTGGAGCTTCCCTATCAAGTTGAAGCTTGATAGCTATTAGTTGTAGCTGACTGAGGTTGGAGCCTCTTGTAGGTTGGTGCCTGCAGAAAAATAGTGGTGAGAGGGAGTTGGAGCTTGCCTTTGCATCACAACAATAATAAGATGTGGTTTTCTCCCTTTATGGGTTTCCACTTATATCTGCTATCTATATGTGTGTTGCTTATGTGCTAATATGATTTACCAAATCTTCTTAATGTTTGTTGTTCTCATAGTAAGATTGATGTCACATTAATTTAATACTTGCTGCAACATATTAAGACTGTTCATATATTAAGGTTGGTTATAAAAGTAAGTTGTAAATAAGTTGATGAAAATTTAAAAAGCTCATGTATGTGTTAAACTGATTCACCCCCCCCCCTCTCATTTTAACTAAGAATTCAACAAAAACAAACACTAAAGCACAATCGTGGACCCTGGATGGATCCACCAGACAAATTCACCACAGTGTTTTAGTCCCAGGATCAATGTTAGAACTGGCCAGGCCAAGTTCTCAACCCAAACACAATAAGATAGATAATACCAGAATGAATCTAAATGCCTAGCTTCTCTCCCCTTTTATAGGCTTTATGTACTTTCTAGAGACCTTATTTTATTATTCTTCTCGGAAACTGACAACAAATACCATGAGAAAATACCACGGTAAGTACCATGGATCGATTATGTCCACTTTGACTAGATCAAGAAAGTGAATAATACACAAGGCCAAAGCAGGGTGACTCAGAACAACACCACAAATCTAAAGAAGGACACGGGGAAGTGGTGTGAATTTCATAACATCCCCACTCATAGCACAAACGCATGGCGGGCCAAACAATCTTTGGTGGCCAAACTAAAGGCACCCGAATCAGATGCATTTTCTGATCCTGAGTCAGAACTAGACAAAGGAAATGACAAAGGGAAGCAAATCATTGATGTGGATCCCATTGCCATTGTTTCCAACACCAAATCTAGAGGGAGGATCCCGAGGATCCAGAGGAGGGGGAGCGCCTCTTCCATTTGCAGATGTGGGTGAAGGGTTCTCCACTACAATTCCTTGTCGATAGCGGAAGCCAAAAGAACCTCATTTCAACAGAGGTCGTGAAGCGACTCATCCTACCGACCATATCACACCCGCAACCATTTACCATTTGGTGGCTTCACCCGGGGAGAGATCTCCGCATCCTCCAGCAGTGTCGCCTTATGTACAGTATCAAGCCATTCACAGATGAGGTATTGTGTGATGTTCCTCCTCTTGATGTAGCTGATGTATTATTGGGCCAACCATACTTGTGGAGGCGACATATTGTGTATGTGTCTAGGCCTCGTGCTGTTATTATTACTTTGGGAAATAACTTGTACATGATACCGGAGGTAGTATTTCCTCCTATCATCTCTTTGACTACTGTAAAACAACGCAGTAAGATTGTTTCCCAAACCAGGAAATTTATTTTCCTTACAACTCGCTCACATTGAAAGAAGAATATTGTGTCCACAACCTCGAAACAAGGCTCCCCTGCATGGCTACAACAGATGGAAAAAGTCATGGAGGAATACGGGGACATTTTCTCCTCACTCACAGAGGTTCATATACACTGTCAAGACAAGCACTCCATTGATCTGACCCCCGACGCACCACCGCATGATGTTTCCATACCTCCTATAGCTACACATACAGAATCCACACATGTACTGTCTGAGGCTGATAAAGAAACCAAATTTACTAAACGCATCTAGCATGTCCGCGCGCAATTCCATGACAACTTTGACAAATCTAATACCCCGTTCAACATAATTTTCCTCATCTCATGGAGGATCTCAACTTAATGGGGAACATTTCTTCATAAGGAGGGATGAATGATCTAGATGGATATCGGTGGCCACCCACCTATTCCATTTGGACCCGCACCATCAATTCTTGTAGCTTTTTACTTTCAACACAACTTACTATTTTTAGCAAGTTTTCGGGTCCTGTACTCTTGGAGCCGTTTTGGGGCCTTAATGATCCAGGTGGATATTGGTGGCCACCCACCTATTCCAGTTCAACCCCCACCATCAGTTCTTTTAGTTTTTAAGTTGCAGCACAACTTACTATTTTTAGCAGTTTTTCGGGTCCTGAACTTTCGGAGCCGTTTGGAGGCCCTAAACAACGTTTTGTGGGAAAACAGGGAGCAACATGGGTTATAGACCAATGTTTCTCACACAAAAATTTGTAATCCTCGGATATATATTTCTAATGAGCTATTGAGTGCATGAAAAGGAGATCAGATGCCAAAGTTATGTCCCTCGGAAGTTGAAACACCAATTTACCCAAACGAGACCCGCAATTTTGGCACTTCATCTCCTAGGGTTAGGTTTTTGGACATTTCAGGTTTTCCATTGTTTATCAATAATAAATAGGCCCTCGAGCCTCATTGTAACATAGTTCAGAGATCTGTAGCTGCCACATCTCTTCTCAGAGATATGCTACCAGCACCCTAGCTAGTTTATTTCCATTAGGTCTGTAAGCATATTTCAGAAATTTGTTATTAATAAAAGGAAGCATTATTTCTGTTGCATATCTATGCTTATGGTTATATGTGAATTCTGTTGCATTCCTACATAAATCCGGATCATGTGGGTCCAAATGGAATAGGTGGGTGGCCACCGATATCCACTTGGATCATTCATCCCTCCTTAGGAAGCAATGGTCCCCATTGTGTTGAGGTCCTCCATGAGATGAGGAAAATTCTGCTCAACTAGGTATTAGATTTGTTGAAGATTTCATGGACCTGTGGGCGGACATGCTGGATGTAGATGTGCCGCCGGTGGGCAGCCGTTGAAGGATCTGTGCAAATTTATTCATCATTGTGTTCCTCTATTTCTTTAGGGCCTCCTCGAGCAAGATTTTTATAGGATCACCTGCTCCATCATCTTTCTTTCCTTCTGCCATGGGGGGTCATCGGGGTTTTCGAGGCCGATCTTGCAATGGTTCAACCAGATCGAGCCATAACTCCTTATACCCTGACTACATTGGGGACATGCCAAGAAAAATAGAGAAAGAGCAGACCGCTCTGATACCACTAATCCATATTTATTTAGGAACACAATAAAATATATAAATAGACATAAACAAAGAGATGCAGCGGAAATAATACTTCATTTCATTAATATCAAATAACATAAATATGCTTACAGACATAATGGAAGTAAACTAGCTTGGGTGTTGGTAGCGTATCTCTAAGAAGAGATGTGGCAGCTACAGGCCTCTGAACTGTGTTACAATGAGACATAGTGGAAATGAACGAGTGAGGGCACTGGTAGCGTATCTCTAAGAAGAGATGTGAAGGATGCAGGTCCCTCCACTGTGTTACAATGAGGCTCGAAGGCCTATTTATTGTGGAGAAACAATGAAAAACCCTAAACATACAAAAACCTAACCCTAGGAGATGAAGCGCCCAAAACTGTGGGTCTCGTTTGGGTAAATTGGTGTTTCAACTTCCCAGGGACGCAAATTTGGCATCCGATCTTTGTTTGACGTGCTCAATACCTCATTAGAAATATCTATCCGAGGAATACAACTTTTGAGTGAACGACATTAGTTTATGAACCTATGTTGCTCTCTGTTTTCCCCAAAAAATGTCGTTTAGGGCCTCAAAACGGCTTCGGAAGTTCAGGACCTGAAAAAACTGCTAAAAATAGTAAGTTGTGCTGAAACTTAAAATGGAAAGAACTAATGGTGGGGGTACAAATGGAATAGGTGGGTGGCCACCAATATCCACTTGGATCATTAGGGCCCCAAAACAGCTGCGGGAGTGCAGGACTTGAAAACCTACTAAAAATAGTAAGTTGTGCTGAAAGTGAAAGGCTGAAGAAATTGCATTATGGGAATTTTGAGGTCTAAAATGGGCCTCCTAAGAAAAATGTACAACAAAAATAAACTTTATAAGGACCAATAGGATTCAAGATGATGATGTCAACCATGGAGGATGATTCACCATTTTTTAATTAAAAGGGTAAAAATATTAAAAAATAATAAAATAATAAAAACTAATTTTTCAACTCGTATTTTCAACTTATCTCCCAAATTTTTTACTCAAATTTTGACCGGGAGTACTTGTTGGATGCAAAATTTAATTCCTCGTCCAAGGAGTACCCATGTTGCATACTTTCGATGGACTCTGCTACACGAAAAATGAGAAATACATAAAAAAACGTGATTGCAATCACGTTTTTCACGTATTTCTCATTTTTCGTGTAGCATGACCCATCGAAAGTATGCAACATGGGTAATCCTTGGATAGGGAATTAAATTTTGCATCCAATGAGTACTCTCACTTGAAATTTGAGTAAAATCTTTGGGAGATACATTAAAAATATGAGTTGAAAAAATAGTTTTTTCTTTTTTCCCTCCAAAATTTAATGATGTAATCAAATCTTATTTCATTATTTCCACTATTATTTTATAATTTCCTTAGGAGGCCTATTTTAGACCTCAAAATTCCCCTAATGATGGCACAGGTCCAAATGGAATAGGTGGGTGGCCATCGATATCCACCTGGATCATTCCTCCCTCCTTAGGAAGCAATGGTCCCCATTGCGTTGAGGTCCTCCATGAGATGAGGCAAATTCTGTTGAGCTGAGTATTGGATTTGTCGAAGATGTCATGGACCCGTGAGCGGACATGCCGGATGTAGATGTGCCACCAGTGGGCAGCCGTTGAAGGATCTGGGCATAGTTATCCATAATTGAGTTCCTCTGTTTCTCGAGGGCCTCCTCGAGCAATATTTTTTGATAGGATCTCCTGCTCCCTAGACTTTCTTTCCTTCTGCCATGGGGGGTCGTCAGGGTTTGTGAGGTTGATCTTGCAATGGTTCAACTAGATTGAGCCCTAACTCCTTATACCCTGACCGTGTTGGGGACATGCCAAGAAAAACAAAGAAAGAGCAAACCGCTCTGATACCACTGATCTGTATTTATGCAGGAACGCAATAAAATACATAAATAGACATAAACACAGAGATGCTGCGGAAATAATACTTCATTTCATTAATATCAAATAACAGAAATATGCTTACAGACACAATGGAAGTAAACTAGCTAGGGCACTGGTAGCGTATCTCTGAGAAGAGATGTGGCGGCTATAGGCCTCTGAACTGTGTTACAATGGGACATTGTGAAAATGAACGAGCGAGGGCACTGGTAGCATATCTCTGAGAAGAGATGTGGTGGCTACAAGCCCCTCCACTATGTTACAATGAGGCTCGAAGGCCTATTTAGTGTTGAGAAACAATAGAAAACCCTAAACATCCAAAAACCTAACCCTAGGAGATGAAGCGCCCAAAACTATGGGTCCTGTTTGGGTAAATTGGTGTTTCAACTTCCCAGGGACGTAACTTTGGCATCTGATCTCTGTTTGATGCTCTCAATACCTCGTTAGAAAGATATATCCAAGGACTACAACTTTTGAGTGAACAACATTGATCTATGGATTTATGTTTCTCCCAGCTTTCCCAAGAAAACGTCGTTTAGGGCCTCGAAACAGCTTCGGATGTTCAGGACCCGAAAAAATGCTAAAAATAGTAATTTGTGATGAAACTTAAAATGGAAATAAATAGTGGTGGGGGTTCAAATGGAATAGTTGGGTGGCCACCAATATCCACCTGGATCATTAGGGCCCCAAAACGGCTCCGAGAGTGCAGGACCTGAAAACGTACTAAACATAGTAATTTGTGCTGAAAGTGAAAGGTTGAAAGAATTGATGGTGTGGGTCCAAATGGAATAGGTGGGTGGCCACATATATCCACCTAGATCATTCCTCCCTCCTTAGGAAGCAACAGTCTCCATTTTGTTGAGGTACTCCATGAGATGAGGCAAATTCTGTTGAATTGGGTATTGAATTTGTCAAAGATGTCATGGACCCACGGGTGGACATGATGGATGTCGATGTGTCGTCGGTGGATAGTCGTTGAAGGATCCGGGAAAATTTATCCATCATCACGTTCCTATGTTTCTCGAGGGCCTCCTAGAGAAATATTTTGATAGGATCTCCTGCTCCCTCGTCTTTCTTTCCTTCTGCCATGGGGGGTCATCGGGGTTTACAAGGTTGATCTTGCAACGGTTCAACCAAATCAAGCCCTAACTCCTTATACCCTAATCACGTTGGGGACATGCCAAGAAAATAGAGAAAGAACAGACCGCTCTGATACCACCAATACAGATTTATGTAGGAACGCAATAAAATACAGAAATGGACATAAACAAAAAGATGCAGCGGAAATAATACTTCATTTAATTGATATAAAATAACAAAAATATGCTTACAGACATAATGGAAGTAAAATAGCTAGGGCACTGGTAGCATATCTCTGAGAAGAGATGTGGCGGCTACATGCCTCTTAACTGTGTTACAATGAGACATAGTGGAAATGAATGAGCGAGGGCACTGGTAGCGTATCTCTGAGAAGAGATATGTTGACTATAGGCCCCTCCACTATGTTACAATGAGGCTTGAAGGCCTATTTATTGTTGAGAGACAATGGAAAACCCTAAACATCCAAAACCCTAACCCTAGGAGATGAAGCGCCCAAAATTGTGGGTCTCGTTTGGGTAAATTGGTGTTTCAACTTCTTGGGGACGTAACTTTGGCATCCAATCTCCATTTGATGTGCTCAATACCTCATTAGAAAGATCTATCCGAGGACTACAACTTTTGAGTGAGCAACATTAATCTATAAATCCATGTTGTTCCCATTTTTCCCAAAAAACGTTGTTTAGGGCCTCAAAACGGCTCCGAAAGTTCGGGACCCAAAAAACTGCTAAAAATAGTAAGTTGTGTTGAAACTTAAAACAGAAAGAACTGATGGTGGGGGTTCAAATGGAATAGGTGGGTGGCCACCAATTTCCACCTGGCTCATTAGGGCCCCAAAATGGCTCCGAGAGTGGAGGACCTGAAAACCTACTAAAAATAGTAAGTTGTGCTGAAAGTGAAAGGCTAAAATAATTGATGGTGCAGGTCCAAATGGAACAGGTGGGTGGCCATCGATATCCACCTGGATCAATATTAATATCCAAATTGTTGACCATTTGGAGGAAGGAAACACAGGTATCACCATCTGCCTATGATCTAGTCGAGAGTTTGGTTAGGAAAAACATAAAATTTCTTAGAAGGGTGTTGAATAGGAAGGAGTTAATAAGGATTGATATAGGAAGCCAGAATAAAATCTACAACAAGAATGAACTAACGATGAGAGGACTATGCTTTATCTACAAGGAACCTTGGGCCCTTAACCATTCATTTTCAGGTGATAAGGAGGTAACAAGGGCAGAATAATTAGAGACATTTTCATATCATTCATCCATAGTTGGGTTCATCGGTTTTCAGAAGAGAACCTATGAAGGATCCAAGTAGTCAGGTACAAATGGTGAGCAAAAACACCATGCTCTTTAGATAAACTTGTAGGAAAAGATGATGATAATCAGTGAGCTTGACAAAGTCCATGGCGAAATAAAGGAGGTAATTCCTCCTGATGATGTGGTAGTTAAGTCTATAGATATCCCAGAGAACATCTATAAAGAGTATGTGAAATTAGATGTAGATAACAGTCCACTAGTACATCCATTTTTGACAACTAGAGAGGATGGACAACTTATCCTCACATGTGGAGAGGGCCATATAGAAGACATTCAAGGAGAATCTAATGAGGAGTCAATAGTAATAAATCGATATGATGAGCATGATCATGTAAACTAGCATGATAAAAATAGTATGCAGGATGAGTCGGTTTTGGAGGGTCAGTAAAAGGTTCAAGTTGAAGTTGTGGTCATGGGGCATCCAGTGCAGACATATATAAAGACATTCAGCATGGCACTAGAATTTCGAGTAGAAGACTTTCTGGAAAGGGTCATGCATTTCAAGAAAGATCTTATGTTTTTGAAGCAGGGAGTCTAAACAATCTGAGACATTGTCTTACATGAGAATAGAAAAATGGAGGAGCTCATAGGGGTATGTGTTGAATCAACGACCAAGCTATCTAATGTTGAAGAACGACTCAAGTCCCTCGCAAGTCAGCAAGGGGAGTAGAGTTGGGAGTTCCAGAGCAGCCCTCTATAGGAGTACATAGATAAGGATTGCATCACTATCAAACCACCTTTATACGTTGGAAAGAGCAAGGTAGAGTTCTCCAAATGCGTCATGTTGGGTGACCGAGTGGAGAAGCATGAATTGAGCATCGAGCAACATCAACATAGTATATTTTCATATATTCATACTTCCTAAGGTGTGGATTGGCGAGAGATTATGATTTGGTATTCTATTGATGGATAGATTCCTAGGACGATACTCACAGCCAAGGGCAGCGATGGAGGGTTGAGATGGTACCGTAACACATAGGTCCCAAGATTAGGTGGCATTGTGATCTAGGAGAATCCATTGGGGTCAAGATTTGTCAAAGGATTGTTTGGGATCTAGTTGAATTTTTCGAGGGAAGGTTTGGTCAGAGGATTGTTTGGGATCCAGGTATCGAAGGATCCATTCGAGATCATTTAGCATGGGGGTATGGAGCAACACATTGGGTTGTATGGGATCGTGGTATCAATGTACAAATGCTTCTGTTGTGGATAGAAGTGGATTGCTTGAGGAAAATCAATCTTTTGGGTGGGAGTATTTGTAATATTCCCTTTTCTTGATAAAGTCAAAGTGGACGGAATCAACCCATGGTATTTACTGTGGTATTCGCCCATATTATCAACCCATGGTATGGACCTTGATTTTTCAAAGGAAAACATTAAAATAAGGTCCATCTAACCTATAAAATGGGATAAGAGACAGACAGTCAGATTCATCCAGATTTTATCTATCTTATTGTGTTTGTTGAGGACTTGGCATGACCAGTTCTAGGTTGATCCCGGGACAAAAACCCTACGGTGATGTTTGTCTAGTGGATCCATCTAGGGTCCATGATTGAGCTTCAGTGCCTGAAATCAGTCTTTGAATGAACAGTCGTGCATGTTATTTGTAGGAGCTCCAATATTTTGTATAGGCATGTATCTGTTTTCAGGTAACACAAGAATAAAAGGGATGCATTACTAGATCCCATTTGTGTTCTTGTTTCTTACTGAAATTTTTTTATTTAGAACACTGAAATGTGCTAGATTCGCGATATTTTTTATCGATTGGGATATTACAAGGAACATGATAGAGAAGACTAAAAATACTAAACTAGTAAAAACTCCTCATTCATATAGGTAAAACATCATGAGACATTGGATTCGAGAGGAAGGTAAGACTTGGATACCAAATATTTTTTTCTCTTTGCATTCACATTTTGCTTCTTATCATTTGTTAGGATTTCTTTGGTAGAGTAGAAGAAGAAGAAATCCCTTTAAAGCAACAGGCAATTAGTTTGAATTCACCCTTCATCGTGATGATGATCAAAATCATACTACTAAATGCACTTTGCTACAATATAGATTTCAAACATACAAATCTTTATACAAATTATCATTGTAACCAAATACATCTTATTTATATTTGAAAAAAATTGAAGCTTTACATGGAGTGTAAATAATTTTTATGGATTCAATTGGGCGCATATGTGAACAAATTTCACATGTCATTTATCAAAATGTGATTAGATATGGACAAATTGTAAGTGTTAGTTCATTGGGTGTGGCAAGACATAAATGCTCAAAATATGGTGTAATAATAATAACTTAAAGAAGAATATGCCTGTAGACCTTGGAATTGGAAGGAAGATTCCAGATTGAATGGTGGGGATGTGTCCAATTGTCATCATCCCCTTTAATCCTCACTATCCAATGATAAACTCACAAGATGATTAAAACCACTCCAAGTGTACCATTGCCACTTCGCCACCAAAATACTAGGTTGTGATAGTAAATGAGATTGACTATGGTCGAATATAGATGTTTTTTATTGCCACAGGGATGGCTCAGCATAGGATTCTCCAACTGAATTTTGTATCGCCATGTTGGTCTTGGTGAATCAAAAGTCATCAAAACTCGCCATGGGCAGTCGCGGTAAGTCGATTAGGATACAATACCAATTTAGTTGTGCACTCTAGTGGAATAATTTATTGTGTTTAATAACCCATAAGTTGTAGACCAGTTGGTTTGTGTAGAATTTAGTCCCCGCCAAGTTTAGGTTCGAACTTCATGGAGAGGGGTTGAGGATGGAAGACACCCTTATGTGAATTAAACTTAACTAAGGAAGTTATCATCTCATTGGTGGGTAGTTCATTCTTCCATCTAATAGATGAGTGACCATGGCTTAGGCTAAGCTTATATATATATAATTTGACTTCAAACAATTAGAGCAAAGGGAAGCATAAACACCATTGCCGGAATATTTTAACTTTTCCAGCGTGAAATTGACTTGGATAGTTAAAGTTAGCAGCGTGAAATTGACTTGGATAGTTAAAGTTAGCGATATATACATATGCAAAACTTTTGGAATCAATCAATTTCAAAGACTCCAACCCAAAATATTTTCGATCATTGCAAACTAATATCATCTTTTTAGTGAGTACTTTATTCTTCCACCTAATAAACTAATGACCATGACTTAAACTAAGCGCATATATATATATATAACATTCAATGATTTAATTTCACACAAATTAGAGCCCACCGCAGTATAAACGACATTGCCCAACTATTGCAAGTAAAATTAACTTTGAATAGTTAAAAGTGACCCTATATACATATGCAAGGTTTTGGAATCAGTCAATTTCAAAGGCCCCAAACCAAGATATTATCGATCATTGCAAACCAAATAAATACATTTAAAATGGATGCATATTTCCATTATATAAGATATATATAAATGTCCCATAAATATTAAAATGGATATTATAAACTGAACCTTTTTGGAGTAACGATCAAGAAACAAAAAACATTACCTTTTTGTTAATCAGGTATAAATATTATTATTACCATAAGTTAACATTGATCATTATTATTAAAATTGATTGACATTGCGAGTGTGATGATTCGGCGTACAAATATATGGTCATGGGTTTGGAAAACCTCCTTTGCCATGGCGGAAGACGAGACCACTACTCTGGTTTTCATTCCAGGGGACCGTAGTCGGTGGCAAGGTGGAAAAGCGATTTGTTCGGATTGTTACCCACCCGCAGTATATTTCCCATAATCAGCCATCGTACAGAACCCCGAGGAAGCATGTGTTGTTGACTCGATTTCCTGCTGCATAATCAAACACTAAAGGAGTGACAGGTGGCACCAAATATTATATTACACGTGGCAACATATATGTTAAACAGATGGTAGATTTCGAAAGGTTGTGGACAGAAGACTAAAGATTCCCAAGAACTCTCGTTTAAAGAATGCCTTTGACCTAACTACACATCTAATATATGGTAGTATAGTGTGAGTATACTTTAATATATGGTGGTATATTGTGATTAAAGAATGCCTTTGACCTAACTATACTTTAATATAGGGTAGTATAGTGTGGATATACCTTAATATATGGTGGTATATTGTGACTATATTTGAATTTATGTTTTTGTGATTCATAATTTTTTTTTTTTTTTTTGGAAAAGAGATATTTTGGTGATAATTAAAAAAAATTGTGATTATGTTAGAATTAAATTAAAATAGTTTGATTTTTAATTAATTATTTTAAATATAGTAATTTTGGATAGTTTAAAAATATATAAATATTAAATAAAATATTAGTAAAATTTATTTTTTAATTATATAAAAATAATTAATTTTATTTACTTTAAAATCACTTAAAAAATTATATTATATTTTTAAATAAAATGACTAATTTTATTTATTTTAAACTATATTTATTAAAAAAATAAAAAATTTGTCATTCTAAATGCATCTTTTAAGATTTAATTTTATAATCGTAAATTAATGTTCATCTAACACTTAAAACTTACAAAATCATTAATTTCTAATCATATAATATGTATTAAAATACTTACTTTATATAAATTAAATATATAATTTAAAGTTATATATATATATATATATATATATAAACAATGTACACTTTTTAGAATTTTGGCTTTTGTGATCATGGTTACAAGTTATAGAATTCTTTTGGTAGTAATCACATGCAATGGAATATTGTTAACAAGTTTCAAACCAACCCAACCAGTGTGGTTCATCATGATGACTAGATACACTTTATTATGAAGATTTTTAATTTGTAAACAAATTTTGTTATAATATTAGGATCAAATATCATTATTTATCAAAACCATATATCTAAAAAACCATAACTCATTTCATATAATATTTATTAATAAATTATATATATATATATATATATATATATATATATAAGTCTTTAATTTATATGTATTATTAATATTCTATAAAAATTAAATTACCATTTATCCAATAATAATTAATAATTAAATTAAAATTCTAAAAAACCTTATTATAAAATAAACATACCTATCTTAATTAACATAATACCAACCTAATATTATTTCTCATAACAAAATCAATCTCCAAAAACTACCGCCAAAAGATTAAAATATGGAAACAAATTTCCATAATCTTTCTTCGATTTAATTTTTCATTAGATATTTCAATATCCAATGCAATGGTCATCTCATTAACCTTACTTTTGTCAAACCTAACCACTATAAAATGAAGTTGTCTACCAACGCAAGAGAATAACTCATATTGCAATTTTTTGCTAGATCTTGTTAAAATAATTTCAAAAAATTAAGTAGTTGGAGTGTTTGAATTGCATTTTTTATGGTAGAAATGGATTCAACACAATTAAAAACTTGTAAGGTAGCCAAAATACAAAAATTTAACAACTATAATCCATATTTTCAAAAATCTTTACCGAAATTTTTCATAATCTTACTAGAATTTCTAAATTATTCTGTAAATTTTATAGACTACAACGTATAAAACTTCTGTCATAATATTTATATTTTATAAATAATAATATTCATTTAATAAAATACGACATTCAAATAATTTTGATATAAAATAATCTCTAATTATATTATAATAAAGTAAATGGCCTTCGCATATAATAATTATTTAATGAAATGAAGCATTAATAATATAAAAATTTTGATGATTTAAAAGGATCTTTGATAGATGGGACAATTAAGAATAAAGTTTAAGATACATTGAACTTTACCAGTGAATTTTTTAAAGGATATGGCACAGTTTCAAAGTTGATAGACACACGTTTCTCTGTATTATATAATATTGTAAGATTTCTCAAACAAATAACTTTGGCATATAATAATTTAAAAAAAAGTATTAAATATATAAAGTTTTGTTATTATATTTATATTTTATAAATAATAATAATAGAATGAGAGCAACGAGCTTAGTCTCTTCAGAACCAGTTCTTGGAAGCAACAAACTGGTGTTCTCATGTGGAAGAGTTTCTACAAATTTTGAAATATATGTTGGATAAATGTTTGGCTCTTAGTTCTAGTTCAAATAATGTAAGAAATGTTAGTCAAGAAGACAATATTGATACATCAATTAGACGATCAATCAGCGTTGACTAATCCTCACTCCTCTTTTTTCTCTATTGCTTATGTTGTTTAAAGTCGCTCTCATGCTTTTTCAGTTTGTTAGAATCTATCTAGAATCAGTAATGCAATATAGTGTGAAAAATCAACACTTTGAAGGCACGTCATTTTGTTTTAGCTCTCCTCCTTGCTTGTCCTCTACACCTTCAAAATGTATCAAGAAAACCTTTCTTTTTTTCAATATAATATAGCAACCGACTTTGTAAAAAAAAAAATAGAAATAGAATAAGGCCTTAATCAAATAAATAGATTTTATATATAATAATTATATAATAAAATACAATATTAATTATATTTTGATAATTTAAAAGGTTATTTTATTTTAGGTAAATGGCTAATCAACTTTAAAATGTATTGAACTTTGTATGTGAATTTTTATGGGATATGATACATTTTCAAGGTTTAAGAGATATTAAACATTTTCAAGGTTTATAGAATGAAAAAGTTTATAGATATAATTTTTATATTTTATATAATACTGTAAGGTTTTTATTAATATGGAAAATAGAGTTAACAATTTCAAATTGTAACATATTCAATATTTTTAATGTTTTATTAAGGATGCAACATACTCAAAGTTAATTTTTAAGGTCATTTTATAGTGTGGGATTATTAAAATTCATTTTCTTTTCACTAAAAGGAAAATATCTTATAGCGGTGGTTATAAAGGAGGTTTTTAGTGTTATAAAATTGGCCAAAATTGTCAAAAAATCATTTGCTACAACATTCGTTTATGGTTATGAAGGTTTTGGCGAAGCTTTTAACGGAAATTCAATACAACTAAAAAAAATGGGCGGTCGAAGGTTATTACGGATGTTTTTTTTTCATTAGTGCACTACTCTGGCTTTAACACACCGATGCGTACATGTAGAAGATGCCTTGGGGCAATCAAAGGAGAATACACCAGGCCGTTAAGGTATAAAACCGCATCGAGCATAGTGTTGGTGATAAAACGCACATGGTCATTCTAATTGGTCTTGGGATTTGTGCGGTGCCCATAGGTCGTATCAACGCACCGGTGCGTAGACTGATAGAAACACACTGGTGCACAATATCAAACAAATGCACCGAGATTTATAATTGCAATCGATATTCATGCGGTGCCCATAGGTCGTACAAATGCACTAGTGCTTATAGACACATAAACGCCCCCGTGCGTAGTATCACACAAACACACCGAGATTTATAATTGGTATTGGTATTCGTGCGGTGCCCATAGGTGGTACAACGACACTAGTGCGTATAAACACGTAAATGCACTGGTGCGTTGTACCACACAAACACACCGATATTTTTAATTGGTCTTGTTATTTGTGCGGTGCCCATAGGTCGTAGAAATGCACCGGTGCGCTTAAGAATACAAACACACCGGTGTATAGTAACAGACATGCATAGGTTTTCATTTTGTATTTTTTAGAAACATCGACCTGTGACAGTGTAATTATTGTGATTGTTTTAAATTCATTATTCATCAAAAGTCGACACATCTTATAACAATATTCATATTAATTAATTTTTTATTAATGCATTTGAATGTGATGTTTGGATTAATTTGTTATATCATATCATAATTATTGTGGTTTTTTAAAATTCATTATTCATTAAAAGTTGACACATACATATATTATAACAATATTCATATGAATTAAATTTTTATAGTGCATTTGAGAATAACAATGGAGAACAAAATAGCGACAAAGGAGAACGCAATAGAATAAATTAAAACATTATATATATATATATATATATATATATATATATATATATATATAAGACAGTCTTTGTCATACAAAATGGGACATTTATTGGTATTCATTTGTCTTTCAATTGGGACACTATGTCTATTACATTAAACAAAATGTCTGATTTCACAGACATATTTCAAAAAATACAACAGCTTGCTTTGATATCCAAACATAGTGATCATCATTCTTCGCTTGAACTGTTGTCACTGCTAGAGCTACTTCCATGACTTGGGTTATTTTTAGGAATGTTTTGTTCATGGTGTTAATTGTTTTCTTCTTCTTCACCTTCCATCTACAAACATAAAAATAAACTGAAATAAGTGTATATACATTGGTGAGAATAATGAAAATTGCAATATTGAATAATATACATCAATGTAAATCGAAAAGAAAAATTACATACCATAGCAACAATTGACTCATAAACTACACACATTCTTTCAAAATCATGTACCATGTTAACTTTCAAAATTTCATCTATTGGTGTAGTTCCATACTTTTTTTCCTGCAAGTTTTATACCCCATAACAAATCATATATTTAATATAAATGATTTTTTTGTTCTAATAATTATCGACAGAGTTAAGTAAAACAAGATCGATAGATGCTTACAAATTCCACAATTAATTTATGATATTCCAACATATACTCACAACCCATATTTAACCCAATTTCAATCAATTACTCTGATGGTTCTTCTTTGTATGTTAGCACCTATTTGAAGACATTCAATGATGATTTTTGTAAAACAACTTAAAAAATACAAAAATGAAATCTAGTTAAGTTGTTATAAGGAAGTAAAAATTACTCACAAACTTAGATATCAACCCTTTTCTTCCTTATCATCCTGTTTTATGTGCTGAATGGGTTCCATTTTCTTTTATTTTCTACAAGAAAATACTTGAAAATTAATATTTAATGCTAAATTTTTTATTTATTGTACCTAATGATCGAAAAATTCAATGATTATATATTACATTTGAAGCACATTGTTGTTGAGATGGCTCCTCCTGCGATGCAATTTTGTCCATTTCTTTGACCATCTCCTTGTACACCATTTTGGACATTCCTACTAGCATATTTCTGATATCAGCTCGTTCATCTTTTGAGATTTTCATAATCTTCCTGAAAATGTAACATGACAATAAACTATTTAATTTTTATATTGATATATGAAAAGTAAATATAACAAAAGTGATATTTATAAATAATTCTAGACAAACAGTTAAAGGAATATTACTTTTTCATTCCTTCTTTTTTGTTGTTGTATGTTTTTGCTATTAAAAGTTTGACATGTCTCATTGACCAATTCTCTGGAATCTCTTCCCGTAGTTTAGATAAAATTTGGTTCTTGAAATCATTGGATTGGTTTTTTTATTGTAAGTGGAAAGAACGTCTATACATTCGTTCCACTAGATCCCTCAAACTTTTGTAAAAGTTTTTTCTCCTTTTGTTAACCTCCAACACCACTCCAGATGAGTTAAGGAGCAATTCATTTTCATTTGCATTTCCTATTTTTTTCTTTTCTTAGAACAACATTCATTTTTTGAGTTGTTAGTCCATGTAGAACATTAAACATATGTGAATTAATATACTATTTGACATATGTTACCTAATAATTTTAAGTATATTATTAATGATAATTAAAAAAATAAACTCATATTGGATCGATAGTATTTTTTCATTCCCCTGATTCATCATTTTGCAATTTTTCCATCAAACTTTACGCTCTTCTGGTCCTAGATCAGAAATAATCTTATCGAGCTTTGTCATTTTCTGGCTCTGCATGATGCATAATAAACAATACATATTAGTTAAACTTACATATAGTTCAAAAATAATATTTTTTATAAAGAATTTACAAAGAACTTGCCTTTTTCGCTTTTCTTGATGTGTTATCAGTGTTTTTGTTACTTGATCTCTTGTCATTCATTTCTTTATCAATCTCAAACTTATACCATATCATTCATTAATATATTTATAAATAAATTGTCAACTTTTCAGGTAAAATCTCAAGAAACCAATGGTGCTCTATGTCAACAAGGAGCACTAGTGCATTACATGTCAACCATGGCACTGATTAACCATGATAAAATAATAAAAATTGTCTAGTGTTGGTTTTTGTAGCATAAACCGGTGCCATATTTTACATATGGTGCAATGATAATTTTTTTTATTTTTTTTATTTTTTATCACATTACTTTTGTGGTGCGCTTGTACAATATAGAGCACCGGTGCGCTAGGTTACGCCGAGCGCACCGATGAAAAATAAAATCTATTTTTTTTAAATTCACGCAAGGGCCTACATGGATTGGGATACGATTATGCAAATCGCCCCCTCGTTTGGATGTCTTAGGTCTATATTTAGCAATACAAACCCTATAAATCTAAATTGAAAAGCCCTAATTCTGAATTCACAGAAAGAGGGAGAATAAAGGGCAGAAACAAAAAGAATGTAGGGTTTGTATTTTTTGAAAGTGTATTTTTTCTTTCCCGAAACAAAACGTTTGCGGTGCGCCATAATGAAATAACGCACCGACTGCATATTTTACAAATGGCACACTGAGAAAAAATATATATATTTTTAAATTTTTTATCACAGTAATTTTGCGGTGCACTGGGATAATAAAGCGCACCAATGCGCTAAGTTACGACGGGCGCACCGATGAAATATATATATATATATATATATATATATATATATATATATATATATATATATATATATATATATATATATATATATATATTAAAATTTACGCAATCGCCGACGTGGATTGGGATCCGATTATGCAAGTCGTCCTGTGGGTTGGATGTCTTAGGCTAGCACATCGGTGCCATATTTTACATATGGCGCACTGATAAAAAATTATTATTATTATTATTTATTTTTATCGTTGTACTTTCGCGATGCACTGGTATAACAGCACACCGGTGCGCTATGTTACGCAGGGTGCACTGATGAAAATTTTTTTTTTTTTTGAAATTCACGCAAGGGCCGACATGGATTGGGATCCAACTATGCAAGTCGTCTCGTGGGTTTGTTGTCTTACAACTATACAAAATATATAAATATAAATTGAAAATCCCTAATTCTGAAATCACAGAAAGAGGGAGAAGAAAGGGCAAAAACAAAAAGAATCTAAGGTTTGTTTCTAAAAATGGATTTATTTTTATTTTAATTTTTATTTTGTTTCTGAAAACTGCATAAAAAGTAAAAAAAACTGCAGAAAAAGTAAAAAAAACAGTAAAATTTGATTTTGTTCTTTTACTGCATTAAAAAAACTGCAGAAAAAGTAAAAAAAAACAATAAACTTTGATTTTTTTCTTTTACTGCATAAAAAAAACTACAGAAAAAAAAGTAAAAAAAACAATAAACTTTATTCACGAGATCGTTTAAAATTCTATGCTACAAGGATTGAATCACCAGAGGTTTGGAATTCTGATTATCTGAATACTGCTGTTCGAACGTATTTCCCTGCTCCACAGTGCTCTCGTGCTCTATTTGCTCCAGGTATGTCTTTTGCAAATCTCTAGCTGAAATTTTTTGCAAAAATAGTGAAATAATGGAAAGTGTTTAGTATTTAAAGAAATGTTGGATGAAATTAGATTTTCGGAAATATTTTGCTGCCCATTTTTCAATTTATTGTTTTTTTTCATTTAAATAAAATAGAGTTGCTCTTTTTTTATTTGTGGTTATTCGTCACTGGTGTGTCTCTTAATCTCACCTCACTGGTGCGGCTGGGTATAAACTGACACCGATGTGCATTACAAAAAACGCACCGGTGCAGTGATCTGTACATTAGGCACGGAAATTACATTTAGGTGTGTGCACCAAAATTTATTGTTATTTTTCTCAAATGCAGGGAGAAAATATCATAATTATATCGAATGGATAATTCTTCAAAATCTAGCTCGTTCCATAATATTTCTCAAAGTCCATCACAGATTTCTCCCTATTCATCTCGAGACGTAATATTTACTTCAGATTTTATTTATATTTTCACTATCTAATTGAATTTATGTTTTTTATCCATGCAGTCAATCATGCACAGCTTAATCAAATTTATAATGTATACAAATTTGCAGGTTCACGCAGATTCAACATCAAGTTCAGATGCACAAAATATTCAAAATGCTCCAAAATGTCGGAAGTTATTATCAGGAGCTGCATACCGCAAGGCGCATTTGGTAGATGAAAATGGACAACCGCTTCACCCTGCCAATTGTAACAATATTGAATCTTCTAGCCACAATCTCGGGACAATGATGGTAATAATTATAATTGTTTGGTATATATATTGATTAATATGTAATTATTTCAACATCAAACCAATTTATAATCATGCAATATTGTCAACGTGGTTACTAATTGATATCATATATTTTGTACTAATTATTAGGATTCTAGTGATGATGAACAACCTACCTACCAGCTTCCGTTGCACCCCATGACAATGTCAAATCGAGAGAAGACTGAATTAAGAGAAAAAATCAGAGAGGAACGATACCAAGAATGGTTGAAACAACCACCGATTCAATTCCCGCTACGTCCAGATTCACCAATTAGGAATGACTACAACAATAGTAGCTCTTCAAAAGCTGGAAATGGAGGCAATAAAATAGAGGTTGGTATGAATGATTACTTAAGGGATATGACCTCCATGGAGAAAATTTTGTTAGATGCATTCCAAAACGATGATCAGCTAGGGGATGATGCTCATATTGCTGACACCTTTTTTGAAAGCCTTAAATTTGCTTCCACCACCCCTCTCTTTGGACTTGGTGGTCAGTCAAATTCTACCTAGTTGGGGACAATGATGTTACTGTACAACTTGACAGCAAAGTTTGGCTTGTTGAATGCATGTTTCTCTGAACTTTTGAGGTAAGTTACCATAAATTACTCCCTTATATAAATTTTAAATATAATCAATACACTGCAATGAACATAAAAAATGGTAAATTTTATGAACATTAATAATTATATTGACATTAATGTACATTTATTAATATATTTTTCCATGATCACCAACTACAGGTTATTCAAAGATAAGGTTCTTCCAAGTGATAATGTCTTTCCTGGTAGCTGCGAAGAGGCAAAGAAATTGTTGAAAATATTGGGTGCTGAGTACATATCATATCATGCATGTCCAAATGATTGTATTCTATATAGAGGAGAATATGAAAACAAATATATGTGTCCAAAATGTGGGCATGACAGGTATGATAAATAAAAAAAGAAGGGTAGATCATGTATTGGTCCTCCTTTTAAGATATTGAGGCACATGCCTATAATCCCAATAATTCAAAGGCTCTTTCATTGCAAAGAATTATCTATGTTGCAGGGATGGCTTGCCTCACAGAGAAGTGAGTTGGGAGTTATACGAATCCCAACTGATTCAATAGCCATGAAGCATATAGAGGATACATAGCCCGAAAAATTCAAGAATGAAGTCTGAAGTCTATGACTCAACATATCCATGGATGGTGTCAACCCGTATTCCCTCCAGAACACCAACTATTCTGTTTGGCTTGTAGTAGTGATCAATAACAATATCCCCCCATGGTTTTCCATGAAGAATGAACATCTTATGCTGGCTCTCATAGTCCCTGGTAGAAGACAAGTGAAGAATATGGATGTCTACTTACAACGACTAGTAGATGAATTGAAAGAATTATGGGATGGGATAAATGTATATGATGTATCAAGACCCATCGCGATGGTAGGCTGATATGTATCAACTCTAGAAAGATGTGGGATGAAGCTAAGGAGCCCTATGTTTTCCCCAAACATTGCAACCAGGTGTTTTTTTTACCCAGATGTGTTGGATAGGGATTGGTGGTTCGGATTGACACATGACCCTAGATCAAAACATATTTTTGAGAACAATAGTGTTATCATGCCATACGAGCTGGAAGATAATGAGGGTGATCATGAGAACCGAGAGTGATATGGTACACGTGTTAATGTTAAAATCAATAATTCACTTGATAATTTGCAATTATGTTGATCTCAAAAACAATGGCGTACTATATAAATTAGGTTTTTTTTTTTTAATCTAAGATCATAGTAAAATAATGATAATTCTAAAGTACATGAATTTATTTACATTATTTTCTAAACTTTATTATGTTACAATAATTCATATTATTCTAGATTTATTATTTTACAATTCTTTAAAATTTACAAATTTACAAGTTTAAAATTTTTAATAAATTCATTTCACATTAATAAAATTAAAATTTTACAAATATTTTACATATAATGAGAATTACAATTACAATTTTACAATTTCACTTACAAAATTACAATTACAATTTTAGAATTTTACATACAATTACAATTTTATAATTACAATCAATTCATAGTAATACAATTAAAATTTTACAAATATTTTACATACAATTAGAATTAGAATTACAATTCTTTCTGAAAAAAAAGAATTACAATTACAATTACAACTTTACAATTTCACGTACAATTACAATTACAATTATAATTTTACAATTTTACATATATACAATTACAATTTTACAGTTTTACATATATACCATTACAATTACAATTTTAGAATTTTACATACAATTAGAATTACAAATATTATAATTTTACAATATCATGATCATTTAATATTAAAATAATTAATAAACATCACGTTCATGATAGCCATCGTACAAACATAATATTTGACTAAAAAACACATTCAGAATCGCTAACATCATCGTGATCATGATCATCTAACAAAGCACAATTAACATTATATATTAACATCATCACAACACAAACATCAAATATACATCTCATGTAAAATAACTCATGCTATCACATACACATCTATTTGCAAGCTGCACATTAAATGAACATATCTAACATGAACTAACAATATACACATCATGATGATCACCAACATGTAAATTAAGTACAACTGCAACATGAACATAAAATACATGGACCATATATATATATTTATATATAATGTTAAAAATATACAATTGTAATATAAATTTCATGGATCAGCTAGTGGTAGTACAACATAATTATCAGTACTAGTGGAGGCCTACTCATGAGTCAATGGTGCAGCGTCAACGGTCGATGGTCCAGCATGCTCATGATCATGAGTATTGATGGATGTTGCAGGCTGCTGACTAGACATGGCTGATGATCTAGCCTCATCTCCATGATGACTGCTGCTAGATGCTAGTGGAGGCTCATGCTCATTTGGTGCGGCATGAGGTGAACGATCATGAGATGATGAGTCACTGCTCGTGGACTGTCCATCACGTGTTGCGGTTCGACCACACCTATAACGTGCAATAGTCCTTGTCAGTCGTGTAACAGATGTTGTAACTCCTATGACATGCCACATCATGCTGTACATGTCACATGACATGCCTCTCCACATTTGTAATAGCCTATCATTGGCCTCTATTCTCTGTAATGAGCGGGCCTGATGCCCGTCTCAAAAATTAATGCATTGATTTGGTTGCCCAAATCCATCCTGTATCTAGCATCAAGTCGACCGCGCACCAACGCACCAGCAGGAGCAGGTCTCTTTGCACCAGCCTCCTGATTATCCTCGGCATTTGGCATGCCCTGATCATCATCAAGATCCACACCTGGATCATATGGTGGTGCCGACATGTCCTCGCCATTAAAAGAGCCAATGTATGAAAAATATATACAAGTACACAACAATAATTAGACAATTTCATTACACAATTTATTAAAAACAAGTTAAAGAACATGTTAGAATAAATTTAAATAAAATAGTAATATTACCTCTATCATCTGACGGCTCATCAGCTGTGAAGAGGATGTTAGCACACCCTCGCTAATCCAAACCTGTATAAGGATAGGGGACCATAATGAAGGGATGCTCATCAACATTGGCTAGCAACTCCAGTGAATCATGCGATATCCTCACTGGAAATAGAGTCTCCTCCCTCTTGGGCATCATCTGCCCCCAGATGTGCATACGTGCCTCAAACATCGGCCTACAAGGCTGCCGAAAAAAAGTAGGCCTCATATCTGGAAACCTCTCAAAAAATAAACAAAAAATCTCTGAAGAAAAAGGGAAGATGACCCTCCCTTGTGCATGAGCACGACATCTATCTAAGGTTGTACATAACTATTGCAAAAAAATGGCAGACCACCTGACAAGTCGTGGCTCCTGTACTAAAGAATCAACATAATATAAAAGCGAGCAACTAATGTGTGGCCCGTCACTGGTGTTGTGTGAAATGGTCGAAATGATAAGTGAAAGACACTGCACCTTCTCACGACCAAATGCACCAATACATAACTAACCTCTAGCGACTCGAAACTCTGTAGGAGACAGTAAATTTGCTCCAATGTATCTCTGGGAGTAAACTAACTGACTCCCTGCTACACAACCAACTGGAACCTCTAGGAATGAGGGAAAATATACCCCTCTCCTCGATATCCCTGTAATGAAATATATATCCTACTCAGTGGGAGTGTACCACTGGTTGATACTAGCCTGGAAAGTCTGTTGCTAGGCATTCCACCTTTGGATAGGATGTCTAAAAAAAAAACTATGGCCCTTTAGGGAAGTAGCCTCCTTATAGAACTTGAGGAGGCCTACTTGCCTTAGGAGCCACTGCGTAGCTACTGTAATAGGGCGAGGGTACACATCTCTCTCCCTCTCTTGTGCCTCCCACAGGCAAACAATGTTATACTGCTTCACCTGTTGTTGTTTTTGTTGTTCCCCCTCTTCTCTCCTTTCACGTCTCTGAATGATTGACATATTAAACAATTTTTTTTTATTAAATGAGACATGTATATAGAAATATACATATATAATTTTTTTTTGAAAAAAAAAAAAAAACAGTCGGTTCGCCAAAAACACAGTCACACACCGATCCCAGTGCATTGTTCTATAGAGCGCACCGGCGTCGATGCACCAAATAATATTCAACACACCGAGGACGGTGCTCTATAAAAATTTGTATCGCACCATTGACTATGTATGGTGTCAAGAGGGTGGTGCGTTCACTACACTATACGCCCCGGGGCGTGTAGTTAAGTCAACGCACTGCCCTCCTGACACCGTACATAGTCAACGGTGCAGTATTTTACAAGGCCGCACCGTTGATGCAGGCGAAATACGGAAAGTCGTGCGCTAACAAAAATAGATGTCCCGGGGTGGCTAATTTGGTCAACACATCGCGTCACTGCTATTCAACTAGGTCAACGGTGTGGCTAGGTAACCGACCGCACCGCACTTTAAAAAAAAAAATTTAAATTACATGGTACGCTTTCGGTACTGCCCCGGAACTAGTGTGGATACCGTTAGCACCGGTTTACTAGGTTGAATAGTTGACCATGTCAAAATGCAGTATGCGGTGTGCTGACAACATTACCCACCCCTGGGCGGAGAATTCAATCAACGCATTGTGTTGCCGCGATTCCACATTGTCAATGGTACGGCCTGGTAAACGACTGCATCGCACTTTTGATTTTTTTTTAAAATAACACGGTGCACCTATAGGTACCGCCCTAGAACCAGTGCAGATACCGTTAGCACCAGTTGTGGTGCGGCCTATAATTTTACAGGCAGCACCACAAACCGGTGCGAGCTGAATGGCTCGAGCGCACTGTGTGACAAATTTTTTTTCTTCTTTTAAATGGTTAATTTTAAGGTTATTTGAAATTATAATTTTCTAAAAGGCTTAATTATGGAAAAACAAGAAAAATACCTGTACATTTTCCCATCAAGGAGGCATATTGGCTGTAGAATTTGCAAAAGAAAATTTTTCCACCGTTTTGCAAAATTCAAGCTGGAGATTGGTGGGCAATGCACAGCAGCAATGCGTGCAATGAGTGCAATGGAAGCACCGATGTCAGGGCGGCTCAGAAAAGGATAAATTGCATCGGTGCTTGAGAGATCTGTAGCACTCACAAAAGTGAAAAATGCGGTTTTTTGGCCGTTTTTTTTTATTTAACCCTGTTCCGGTGCGCGAGGTTTTTATGGGCGTACCGGTGCGTTTTCTTCATTCTGCCCTGGGTGGTTTCTGTTTTCGCACGTTTTTTATGAGGCACTGGTGCAGAAGAGTTCTAAAGCACTGGTGCATTACAGTAATAAGACGCACCGGGTAGGTGTGTACGGAGTGCACGGTGTTCGGTGAGCTAATTTTTTGTGCGGTTTTTTGGCCGTATTTTTTATTTATTTAACCCTGTTCCGGTGCACGGGGTTTATGGGCACCCCGGTGAATTTTATTCATTCCACCCTGGGTAGTTTCTGTTTTCACACGCTTTTTATGAGGTACCAGTGCAGAAGAGTTGTAAAGCACTGGTGCACTACAGTAATACAATGCACTGGGCGGGTGTGTATGGAGCGCACAGTGTCTGGTGTGCCAATGTTTTGTGCGGTTTTTTGGTCGTAATTTTTTTATTTAACACTATGCAGGTGCGCGAGGTTTATGGGCACCCCGGTGCATTTGCTTCATTCCACACTATCCGATTTCTATTTTTGTGCGCATTTTATGAGGCACCAGTGTGGAAGAGTTGTAAAGCATCGGTGTTCTACAGTAATACGACGCACCGGGCGGGTGTGTATGGAGCGCACGGTGTTCGGTGTGCCAATGTTTTGTGTGGGTTTTTGGCCGTAATTTTTTTTTATTTAACCTTGTGCCGGTGCATGGGGTTTTAAGGGCGCCTCGGTGCATTTTCTTCATGCTGCACCGGGCGATTTCTATTTTCGCACGCTTTTTATGAGGCACCGGTGCGGAAGTTATGTAAAGGACCGGTGTGCTACATAAATACAACACATCGAGAGGGTGTGTACGTAGCACACGGTGTCCGGTGTGCCAATGTTTTGTGCGCACTAGTGCTTTCTCGTGTTGAACGCACTGGTGCCTTTTACGGTGATAAGAGCATTGGAAGGAATACATCCACAAAAACCTTCACCCACCAACATCCTCTAGTAACCTCTGCTAGAAACAAATGTCTAGGGTATTTTTACAAGGGGTTCCTCAAAAACATCCGCTAAAGGTTCTTTTCCTTGTAGTGTTTAAAACATCTTAAATTTTATTTATAAGGTCACCATCGTCTTATGTTTGTTAAGAGTTTTTTAATGGTATAAATTTCATTTAAATCTGAGCTTTGGATCCAAAGTGGACCTCTAAAATATTTTACCTCCAAGTGCCACATCAACATCTATAATATTGATACATACATGAAAACCATGTGGCAATCATTTTTTTCCATATTGACATACCAAGTCAATGCCACATCCAATTGTTACATCAACAAGGCACATTAGCTCTTTATCAGGTGCTATTAGTATTGGGAGGAATGCCTAACAACAAAGGCCCCAACCTCCTGATACCGGTTATCCCAAAAGCCAATAGCTGAAAGGCCGGTCAAGATGTAGTTACTTCACAAACAAATTCTTTTTCAATTAATGAATAACTTTGGATCTATTAGTATCAGAGCTCTATAATGGTGAAGTCTCAATGGATTTCCCAAAATACTGATAATCAACTTCCAATAATCCAATCATCTGATAACAAACATTATCCAATGGGAAATAATTCGCATTAACCTATGGACATGTCAAGGTCTATCAATATAAATAATTATACAATAGAAGGTATTCTAAGCACCTCCAACTCATCCGATACCCTCAACAACCCAAGATTCTACCATCTGATGACAAGGAATTTTGGATAGTTTTGAAGTATAAAAATATTAAATTAAATATTCAATAATTGTAAAAATAGATTTTGTTTTTTAAATAATATTTTAATTTCAATTAAATAAAAACATGAAAATAATTAGTTTTATTTATTTTTAAATCAATTAAAATTTTATTTTTTAATTTTAAATAAAATGAATATATATATATATATATATATATATATATATATATATATATATATATATTTGTCAAGTTTTTTGTGATCTTCTAGGGTTGACCTGTGGTTTGAGGAGCCATAACCCAGGGGCATCTAAATTGTCAAAGTCACTAAGGGATTGCACTAGGCCTAGGTCACACCAGCCCTAAGTTGACTAGATTTTTTAGCATGTCTCCTCCCCATAGCATAAGGCACAACCACCCCCGTGAGGTCTAATCTTGGGTCACCTTTCTAATGAGGCCCGTCCTCAACCGGTCGTGCTAGTGGGACTTGAAATTTCAAAATGTATTATTGAAACAATAAAAATTATGTAATTCTAAATGGCATCTACAATTTTACTTTGAGCATCAATCATAATAAGGATCAAAACACTTTCTTCTCATGTTTCCAAAAAAAAAAAAGCATAAGTAATTAAACTATAACTTTATTTAAAATAAAACATCATCATTATTATTATTATTAACAATAAAAAGAATTAATATATAACATAAACATATATATATATATATATATATATATATATATATATATATATATATATATATATATATATATATTAAAAAAAAGAGCATGTAATAAGATTCTTAACCATGGAAACTCACCCCACTTTATCATGTATATTCTTAATTTGTAAATAGACTTACCATTGCTTATCAAGGTGACATGCCCAAAAGACCATAACTCATTTCATATATTCATCTGAGAAACTGAAATTATGGGTACAATTCTCAACAAGCAAAGATCTTCCCTCACCAATAACCATTTGTGTTACCCCTCTTGTAAATGTCGTTATGTATATTGATCCCTGTAAATGATTTGAAATACCAAATTATGATTGAGTTAGAGGAGTGGACATAGATTCAAAGATTGAGGAAGAGAGATTTCTTGGTATGTGATTAACCTAGGCTACTCTATTTACTTCATTCTACCTATTTCCTAACTGAATTAAATTTTCTATGTAACAAAAAAGGAGGCCTGAGAATGGGTCACATGAGTAAAATGAAGAACCCCATACTGCCTCTATTCTAGTGGGACGTGTTGGTGAAGTTAACATGTAAGAGAAGGGACAAAGGGTCGAAAACAAAAAAAGACCAACAAGGAAAAGAAGGAAAGGGGCAGAGGAGAACATGAAAGAGCATGAGCATAAAATGGCATGGTGTGGTATAAGACACATAGACAAACTAAACACAAAGAGAAGTGAACATGGGAGCTCGTAGAGGAGCGATAAGGGAAGAGAAGACGAGACAACGATCCCTGTAATTTCTAGTGTATGGCCAATGTTGTTTTATTGATTTTGTGATGGGACAATGATGAATTGATGGAGAAAGTGACTCACTAATGCTTATTTTATCAGTTGATAAACCTTTAAGTTCTTTCCTTGGGGAAAATAAACTACTTAAATCTCGTTGAATAAGTTGATAAATCACTAGGGTGCTAGTTAGAAGGTTGATAAACCACATGGAAAGTGGAGACACTGTGGTACTTACAACATGAGGCAGTTAACAAACCACCTATGCAGTGTGCTATGGGTTCATATAGTGCTTTCCTTAAAAATCCACATAATAAACTACCCTTAGAGTGAGATCATACTCCTGGACTTAGTGGAAATTCACTGAGCATAAGGTTAATCCCTATGGTCTATTTTAGGGAGGCTAAGAAGAGTCATTGTGGTGCTTACTATGGGAGACAGTTGATAAACCACTTGGACAATGCACTCTCTCTCTCTCTCATCTATTTGACTTAATATCGGTGTGAAATTCCCTTGACAACTTAACTCCTCAGATTTTGAATCTTGCTCAGGGGAGGTCAGCTACAAGAAAATTTGTACTTTAGCTAGCCTATGGCTAGGTGGACAGTTGAAATCCCTCCTCTAGTTGTCAATCATTCAAGTTAAATAGATAAGTGTAATTACTTGTATATATGTTGCACCATGAATGATGGATAATGTCTAGTATGTGTTATGATAGTGTATGTATCAATAATACTAATGAAGGGATGTGATATTTCTATTTTCTTAATTCATTCAAATGTTCTTATGGTTATGAGGGACTTGTAGATCCTTGTGTTTGTTGATGTTGTCATGAGTTGCAGAGCTATTGGCATGATTATGTATGATTTCTTGAGGTGTTCAACTAATCTATTGGAATGTGTGATTTCTATTATCTAATATGCTATGAATATCATAGATTTTTTTTATTAAATATTGTTGATGGTATTTATTGATATAAGGATTATGGTAGGTGCTATATAATGCATAATAAGAAATCAATTAGACTTGAAAGTATTTTCTTTGAGATCGATTTTGTGGCTCTATATGATGTTTTTGTATTTGGATTTATAGAGAGGTGTCAACTATAAATTAGCTTGTTTTATTATCGGAATTTAGGTAGATCGATTAATCCATTCAATGTGCTATGGATAAGTATAACGCTTGAAATTTCAATGTTTAATACCCTTCTTCAAGGAACACCCTAGTTGAATCCCTTGATTTTTTATTATTTTATAAGATTAATTCTAAGAAGACACTGACACTTGTATCTGGGGGTGGATAAATCAGATACCTTTTAATTCTCTATCACTAAGTGCATTCAAATATGGGAATAAGGGGTAGACGCATTTGGATGTAACAGATGTATCCTAAGATTCGAGCATCTAGCTAGTTAGCACTTGTGCACTTTCGAAGTGAGTCATATTTCAAATTATCCATTTTTTTTGCAAGTAAGTTGATTGAGTGGCGATATCTGGTGTGGGTCCCGAATGGGAAAATCTAGATGTTTGTTTGAGTATTCAAGTTATTCATGGGTCGGGGGATCTGGGGATCTGGGTATTAGATGCTTAATGAATAAGTGTTGTAGCACAAATCTCCTAGGTGTCAAATATAAGAAAGAAATAAGAAGAAGAAGAAGAAGAAGAAATAATTTTAACGTCCATGAGGCTAAAGATAGTCTATGGGAAAGATTGGTTCTCTATTTGGCTCTTGTATTCGACCCTTTTACTGTGAATTTTCACAATAAAATCTCCCAGCTTCTCAACAAACCCCTCGCTAAATATATTATCCCAAGAGCTAGTTTTCAAAATATGTGCATAACTTTTCCAGAAGAGAAAAAAAATACATACTCTTTCCTCCCATGCTTATTTTGAACTTTTCCAGCACCCTGTTTCACAACGAAGTTGATGAGAATTATTCCTTAATTGAGCAATAAGAATTTTGGCTCTCCAATAAATATTGGCCCCTATGTACACTTTTTGTTGATGATTATGAGTGGGATTAAGCTCTTCAATATAATACTTTTTCTTTCTCCCTAGATCCTTCTTCCAAGTGAATTTATGGAACTTATCCATAACAAAATCTTTTATCTCTTTACTATTTGTGGGACGCATGCTTAAGAAAATGCCCCATTTTCTAAACCATTTTGTATTTTTCCGCATCCAGGTCTTCTTTATTTTGCACAATATTTCATTAAACACAACCTTAGGTCATCTTCCCTATTCCATTTGCTCAATTTTTTAAAAATATCTTATGACATTCACAATAGCAATTGCTTCAATAGGAGCAACCCTTGTTTCACTTAACAAGATAGCATAAGAACTACACTTTTAATTTTGTATTTTCTTGTAATCAAACGTTTCTGAATTTTCTTAATTTGTTTCCACTGCATATCAGATGTACTGCTGGCCCACAATTCACAACCGTGGAGAATCACCGAAATCACTAAAATCCCAAAAAGAGTTAGAGTGGTTTTCCAGTTCCATAACTCTGCCTCTCTACACCTATTTTGAAAAACATAAAATGCTTTCTAACCCCCCAAAGTTATTTTCTTTCTACATCCATCCCAAGTCAGATTTTTGTTGAAGTCAATTCCGAGGTATTTGTGATCCACAACTTCTTCTAGAATGTTGCCTTCAAAGTAGAACTTATGTTGGTTATGCTTCCTTTTATTAGAGAAAACCACTACTTTCATTTTTCTTATATTGACTTGCATCCCCACACTTTTACAAAAATTCTCAAGGGAAAGTAAGTTTTCTAGCAAACCAAGAGCACAATTAGCAATCAAAATAAGGTCATTTCCGTACAAAATAAGTCTTATAACAAACTTGCCAAAATGGATACCGTCACCCCCTTGCGAATTTAGCCACTCAAAAGATTGCCGATATATAAACCAAAGAGGGTAGGAGACAGTGGGCAACCTTGTTTGACCTCGATATCACTTATAAAAGTTTCATAAATACCTGCTGAAGTTCTAATTTTGACTTTGATCACCTCTTCATACAGCCTATGCACAACTTCCCTCAAATTCCTGGTAACCCCAAGTTCCTTCATTCTCTGCCAAATCTTATCCCTAGTAACCGTGTCAAAGTATTTTTTGAAATAAAAAATAGCAACAAAAGACTTCTTCCTTTTTCTCCCAAAATTTTTCAATGATGTGCCTTAAAGTTATACCATGATCAACTGTGGAATGTTTAGGTCTAAAACATGCTTTCCCTTTAGCATGTTTATCTCTTTCTTTTTCCCACTTGCTAATTTTATTTTCTAACATGCTTCCAAATAACTTTGCAAACAAGTGGTTTATGATTATGGTCCTATAATTGGATGGATTATTGACGTCACCACTCTTGAAAAGAGGTATTTCCAGACTAGTTTTCCAATATGTGGGGAACCCCTGTTGTATGGTGCTATTGAACATTTTCTTAATGTGAGGTGAAAGAATTTTTAAGCCCCACTTTAGATACTCTATTTGGAGTTTGGCTAGGTCTTTTGATTTTCCAACACCCAACTTCTTGATACCCATCTCTAGCTCTTCGATTGTGAAAATTTTTGTATCAATGTTGACCAAGGGAGGAGATTAAACCTTGGGATCCTGCTCATAAAGTTATCTTGCATAGTCAAACCATTTAGAATCTATAATATTGTTTTTAGTTTTCATATTTCTCAGTTGGAGGTCCTTACAAAATAATTTGGGGTTATTTTTCGCAAGGAAGATTAGTTCTTCTCTCCTTGAAACCATGAAATTGACCTTTTTCTTTCTTAATATCTGCTTGTGAGCTTTGAGCTTTATGTTATCCTTGTTTGACTCTTTCCTCATTCTCCTTGCCTTTTTCATTCCTCGTCAAAACAAGTATTAAACTGAAAGAAATTTGTTGTAGACTTCTATTTTTTTTTGTCTTTTTCACTCTGCAAGTGCGCTTTGAATTAAATGTGTTAATTTGTGACTATACAGGTCGTGAAATGGGATTTTTTCCTTCTCAAAGAGCCTCTCTAGTGCTATTTTGAATGTATTACAATTTTCTGGAGTCAAAAGAATTCTTCCCTTTGGAATATTTTGTTGAACGCACTTGTTTTTGACCCTAATTGCTTCTTTCTAGTCTAAGAGAAACTTAAATAAATTGGCTTGTGATCTGATTTTAAGTCCCAAAGCTGATCTCCAATCAAAACTTTATCCATTTTCTCACACAAACTATGTGATTTAATTACATAGTCTACTACACTCACTCCATCATAAATATTGCAAGTGAAATTACTAGAATTTTCCCATTTAGTCAAACCATTACAAATGACTAAATCGAAAGTCCCACATAGAGTAAGCAATTGTTCACCAAAGAGATTGCAACCATTATCCTCTAAAATTCTTTCCCAATGGTGATTACTCTCTTCTGTAAGCCAAATAGGGTCGCAGTCTTCATTACAACAAAGAATGCTACCTTTCTCACTTATAGTCCTAGCATTGAAATCACCCACTATAATGACTTCACCTAGCTAAGAATATGTTGCAATAATTTCCTTTAAAGTTGCAAAGGGATGTTTGTGGTCAAGTCCACTACTTTTGTATATTTTTTAAACTTGCAGCGCAAAATTACATGTTTCAATTTTGATGTGATTTCCATTTTCTGATATTTTAAACCAAACAAATTGTTTATTTGAGTATTATTTTTCTAGCTGAATGAAATGACCTTATTTTTCTCTCACTAATACCATGATACCCCTGTGTCTTTTGTCATTCCATGTTGCCTTGTTCCACACTACCATCTTCTAGTACCCTTCAAACAAAGGTGTCTTGCACCTTTCATGCTCATGTGTTCGATGAGGCAAATTATGTCTCTATCTTCCACAATAGGCCCTAACCCAATTCCTCATCTCCATGGGTAACCTTTACAGTTCCAACAGACTAAAATTAAGGAAACCTAGGTATGACTTGATTGCTATTTGTTTTGACATTCAAGCCTTCACAGTTGAGTTTTTGTCCCTGTTTTCCCATACTGACCTTGCTTCCTTATTTCCTACTAAAGATTTTGTTGTCTCTTCTTTATTATCATCTCGTTGCCCTAGTTTGGAAGGAGGTAGAAATCGTGTTATCACAACTTTACCCTCATAAATCCATGCTCTTTTCCCCTCATTTTTTGCTACCCTAACCTTTGACATTTTCTCCCTCCTTTCCTCTTGTTGTCTTACAATTAAATCTTCTTCTAGAAATGTGAGAACCCCTCAAGAGTTTCCTCTTGCTTAGAATGTTATCTTTATCACACAAGCTAGGCATGATGACTCTTATGGGTCTATCTCTCTCACTGTTAAACTTTCCTACCATTCATTCTTGGCATATTTGTCCTAGCCATAATAGCTTGTCTTTCAAGAAGTCCCTTGCAAGGTCAAACATAGATTCATTTTTCCCATAAGCTTTCACCCCATTAATAATTATGTTTGCTACTATATCTTGCCTTTCCTTGTTTTCTATAGCTTGCATGTTGTCAACCCAAATGGTTGCTTCTCTTTCTCTATTAGCAGAATTTCTAATACTTTCAGCCCAAGTTTTGGAAACTTTTGTAGAGCTTCCTTTCCTTTCTTTTCTTGTTGTCTCTTCATAGTTGTCTATTTGGGAAACTGCTTTCCCTTTATCCTGGGATGGTTTCGCTTTCACCACCTTTGTGCTCTCCACTACAAATTTCTTCATGTTTTGCACATCTGCCTTCATGCGTTTCCATTATGTCTTCCCCATCAGAAGAGCTTCATGTAGTAATGCCATGTGCTCCTTAAAATTTTTATTTTTTTCTACTAAATCCTGGTTCTCAGTTGTTATTAGATGAATTGTATGATCTCTTTCTTTCTCTTTAGCTTCTAAAACCTTTGACATATTTTTTTCACTTGAAAACTATGCACATAGAGATCAGGCGACTAGGTGAGAGGTGTGGATGTGGGGTTGTACAAGGTAGAATCATCAATGAATTTTCCTCTAGGCTTGTTGTTGCCATATGCTTACAAAGGGGACTTGTTTGAATATTTCTTATTGTGAAGGGCCTGAGTACTTTTCCTTTGAGACCATTTTTTCCTTGTTTTCTCCCATTTTAGACGGGCTAGTCTTCGTTTTAAAATTCTCTGATATTGATTAGCATTCACCCAAGCCCAATTCCCAAATTTAGCTTATGAGGCAATTTTCATTTGTCCTAAATCATTTTTTCCACAGGTTCTAAAATTTATTGTCCCATTATCATGTTTGAATGCACTTGGGCTTGCCTTTTTGGCAAGCAGAGAGAACTTAGATGATGCAATAATAGCCTTGAAAACTGCCCAACTAATACTCTGCGTAGTCCCAACAGTTTGTCACTAGCTACTCCAAAGATATGGTTGGAATCCCCAGCTCCAGTGCTCAGAAAATTATGAAAAATTAGAGAGATACTCCTCACAACCTAACCAATAAAACCCAAAAATATTTGAGTTGATTCCAACTGACCCAAAATACTCAAATAGTGTGAAAATCCTAGCTAAACCAACAATTCTCCCTGCTAGAAGAATGATGATTTTAGACTCAAATATCACCCAGAAAATTATGAAATTTTAACCATAAAATCCTCTCATAAAACCCAGAAAAATACAGAAATCGTTTGGCCTGGTTTTGACCCTCTAAAATCGACCTCCACTAGGCCCTATGTTCTCCCAGTAGTTATTGAAGCACATTTTCTACAAAGTCATCAGAAAATGCTATGCAACCCTGCAAGATTCCGACAAATATCTCCCCTGACATGCGAAGGTTGTGTGCGGTATAGGACCTTTGAGTGGAGGTGAGGAGGTGGATGCCATGAAGGTTAGTGTAGCTACGTGGATGCTTTATGGGCTCCATTATACACCTCTTGGAGGGAGAATATTCGAAGATCTCAAGGATTCAGGGGTCAAGGAGGTGTTACAGTATGGCTTATACTATGTAGCTTGGATTTCCTCTAATGTTGAATATAGAGGAAAATAATGCAACATGATGGGTTCAGGTTTGGTGGAACCTGTAGCCCTAAGTCTAAGTGGATGTCATGGGAGAAGCGAGAATGCCTATGATGACATGGCAGGTCCATGTGGGTCACACGTCGATGTCATGTGGTAGTGCCTTGCTAATGTGGCACCATTTGATTGGTTAAAATTTTAAAAGGGAACATTTTTCAATCTAAGAGTCAAATTGAGACAAAGTTTATGCCATCGGAAACCTCTCGACGAAGTTAATGTGATCGTTAATTCCACAAACTTTGGAGAAAAAGGACTTTTGTAACCCCATTTCCATATGAGACCATGGAAGTAGTGTTAACTATAAAGTAACACCACCTATGGCCCAAGAAGGTTCAAGGGGAAAGTTTTAATTAATGAATTTAATTAAAAGGATAAAATAAATAATTACTTTGAAAATAAATCTCATTCTTTGATTTGTGTAAACTACTAAAAATATTTAAGATTATTCTATGGAGGTTAAAGCTCTACCATTTATCTAATAATTAAATTTAAATTTTGGAAACCCTATTCCAAAATAAAATACTTATAAAGATTAACATTTACCAATTTCTAAACCAATTTACATAACGTTAATCAAAATATTTTTTTATTAAATATCTCAATCAATCCATGGTAACCACGTCTCATTAACCTCACTCTTTTGCAAACAAAGATAACAACTATAAAACCTTTCTCATATTTTATAAAAAAGTTGTCTTTAATGAGAGTTTTTTGAAGCTTTTCTGGTGGATTTTTCTGGTCTAATTTCTCTAAAATTCAGTAGGAATTTATTGGAATCACAAGTTTTATGGGTAACCCATGCACAATCAAAGTGCCCTAGGGGTTTTTCAGGGTGTTGAATCCATATATACAGTAAAAAAACTAGTTTAAATAACACAAATCAAGATTTCACCTAAAAATTTTCTGCCAGATTTCAACACAAAAAAAGTCCAAAAAATTAAAAAAAAAAATTATTTTATAAATAATAATAATCATTTAATATAATACTTGCATTAATCATACATATGTCATAATATTTAACCAGGGATTATTCATACACATTGCTCAATGTATTTATATTTTATAATAATAATCAAATGAGTTTGATATATAACAATTATATAATAATCATTTAATAAAATACTGCATTAGTCATGCATGAATTCGTAATATTTAACAAAATAAGGCATTATTCATACACACGTTTCTCAATGTATTTATATTTTATAATAATAATCAAATGAGTTTGATATATAGCAATTATTTTATAAAATGAAGCATTAATCATGTAAATGAATTTGATAATTTAAAAGGATCTTTACATAGATAGGACAATCAAATTTAAAATGCACACATATTTATAATAATAATTATCAAATGGCTTTGATATATAACAAATATTTAATAAGATGAAGCATTAATCATATAAATGAATTTGGTAATTTGAAAGGATCTTTACATAGATGGGACAATCTCTAAAATGCATTGAACTTTATCTATGAATTTTTAAATGGATATGGCACATTTTGAAAGTGGTTAGGAACACGTTTCTCTATGTTGTGTAAAATTGTAAGATTTTTATTACAAATAATTATGATATATAATAATTTTTAATAAATAAGTTATTAATTAAGAAAATTTGTATTATTATATATATATTTTTATAAATAATAATAATAATAATAATTTATAAGTTAGTTTTCAAATTATATTACTATAAAGATATGTTTAGTAAAATAAGGTGGTGTATGATGATTGCATCTATATCGTACAAGGAATCGTTGAACTATTAATGCTATGATTAAATAAAATGGGGGACCATTTTTTCTTGGGAGGGAAATTTGATGGTCCCTTGAGGAAGACAGTGCAATTTTTTATAAAAAACCTGAGGTTCGTGGCACATGCCAACAACACAATACTTAAAGACATAGTGAAAGTAATTGTAAATAAAGACTAGCAGACTATAGAAGTCATAGGAAAATAAAAAAACTAGAGGTGCAGGCAGAGGTAGTCTATCTCAATCACATGAGAATACTTAGGCGTTCGAATTAGTCATATGACTCTAGCTGCCATTCCATGACACATCCTCCTCCAAACTTAACCGACTTCTGAAATCAGCCCTTAGGAGTAGAAATGTTGGGTTGGTACACTTCGAGAGCTAGAGCAATAGGAGAGGGCTTAGTTGGTTGAGTAGATTGAGGCACATTGCTCCCTTTGGAACCTCGAACAAGCTGAAAGGGGTTGAAAGTATTGGAACCTACCAAATGTCATCCAATTTCTTGAGAACCTCTAGGCATTGCTGAGGGTGCCACGACCATGAGAATGGAGAGTTCAACACCTGAGCTCTCTGAGGAACCAGAAGTGAAGAAAAATAGGGGTAGGGTGGGAAAAGTACCCCCAAAGATTTGTAAACATTATATAGTGCATTCGTCGTGTTGTTGAAGTTTTTCATCACCTGAGAGAGGAAAATTTCTGACAACTCCTTTACTATTCCACTGTTCATTAGCTCCTGAGCAAAAAATTTTTGAATTTCCCAGAACATGATGTCGATTATTATTTTCTCCTCAGCTTCCAGGTCAACAACTTGACGTCGAGTATCAATTTGAAATTGGTCCTCCTCTTGGGCATGCTAGGGAGGGAGATGAGGACAACCATTGCACCTGCCTCTACGTTGCAATCTAGCCTTCTCGTGAACTTGTTGATGGGCAGAAATGTACCGACAACAACTAGGGGGTCTCCCCGCCATGAGGTACCAACTAGAACTCACCTCATTTTGGATAGGAGCCCCATCCGGTATGTGGGCCTGGCTTCCACCATGAATGTTTCCGCTCTTGGTTGTAATATGAGAAGGTGTCAGAATGGGGACAATAATGAAATGCCTAGACAATGAAACAAAATCAACCCAATATTGACAAAATAAAAAAATAGGTATAAGAAAGTCTCAGCAGCAATAAGAAAGGGCGTGCCATGAGAGGGATCAGTGAGCCAAAAACCAATTAGACATACATGAAAAATACATGTTAGAGGTTAATTTCAAACTAGTTCATAATAGATCACTGACATGGCGAGATATAAGTAAACACAAAATAAAAAGTGAAACATACATGCAACAATTATGAACTTGTCCATAACATATTATGTATATCAAAGCACATGTACAAATATAGTGAAAATATCAGACAACCAATACAACCACCATGAGTAAGCATGTGAAATCAGTGCAAAACATGAAGAACATCTTATTAAAGCTGCTGCAAATTCAATTACATGTCTTGCAATTGGTCAAAACCGAATAGTGGAACATAGGTTTCTCATATCATTTTCCAATGCAAAACCCTAACCTAACTACAAGTCACTCTACTAGATGACAAGAGTTGAGTGCCTCTAGCTCTCAAGCATAAATAAGCTATCTAATTCTATCCTTAACTCAATTTCTAAAAGTCCCTTCACAATGAGACGTGAGGGCATATTTATAGAGATAAGGTGATTGTTCACCTACCATGATCCTTTACCTACCCTCATGACTCTTGAACTTCATCATTGTTCCCTCATGCCTACTACCTAGTACATGCTCAATTAATCTCAACATAATGGTTGACACCATGATGAGAACATTTTCATACTAATAGAAGAGAGAATGTGGGGAGAAAAGAGAAGTTTTGAGAGACCCTAGGTTGGTTCTTGTTGCCAACATTGTTGTGAAACCATGGAGACTTGCATGAACTATTGAAATTCTTACTATTGTGCCTCGCTTGCATCCAATTATCTTCTGTTGTTGTGTTTCTGACATTGCCACTAGATTTTAGGGCACTGAGTGGATCCAGTTTCGATCTATTGAAACCCTAGTTGTGTAGCTTTTGTGAAAACCCTAGCTCTCTTCATCTAGGTTAACATTCTTATTTTCTCATGTTACCTGCAAGAAAACACATTACATTATCCACATACATATTGGCAGTTAAAGAAAAATATCGGAAATATTAAAAAAAATTGACTAAGTGAAACACCAATTTGGACCATATGTGGTCCTCTGTGTACGATCTTCCCTGACGTAATCTCGAAGAGGTACCTTGTCAACAATTTTGTCTCTCTTTCGAAAATCATCCTCAAGGTCTTTGGGACTCTATTTCTTCTTAAATTTATGATCTTTCCCAAATTTTGTGTTTTGTGATGTGTGCTAGAACCCTATTTCAATGTATATTTAGATCACTCCAATATTATATGCTCCCTTTATTTTTGGCTAAAATCACAATTTCATTACTATTTCTTGTACCAATTTAAGGTTTTGTAGGGGAATGCTTAATTCGATGAATAAAAGAGCCTCTGATATGTAAGTATCAACACAATGGTTGGTAGTTATGGAAAAACAATAGATCATTATTATATGGGAATTTTGTTTATACCTTCCTACCCCACACACTGGAAGCCTATAATTGCATTTGAGTTGTCATTAGGGATGACTGTATGCTTGTTTGGGTTAAATATTAGTGCATCTTTTTTTTGGCATGACCAAGGAAAATTCTCCCACAATGTTAGCATATGTATTCTAATCCCATCCATGAACAAATGTTAAGAACCGTCTCTTTAAGACTCATTGTTTCCTCCATTTTTTCCTTGAGCACATGGGTTGCACTACAGTGCTTCTGGAACGTTGTCTTATACTTATTCTTACCCTTCACACTTTTGCATTGTATTGAGAATGTGAGACGCATAATGGGGGTCGCAAATTGGGAGTGAATGTAAGGAGCTCAACTAGTGTGGGTTGCAAAGAAGCAAGGTGAAGGCGAGTTGCATGGTTGTGGCAACAGGTAGGTTTCATGGTTGTAGAAGGTCGTAGGATCACACAAGATATAAGGTAATATTGGACGTTGACATTTCCAGGGGAAATTATTTTATGACGCAAAATTTTCTTATGATGTCTTTGATACCTTGATATGCGACTTCACTAACCTGTAGATAGATTGTGATTCATGTGGTCGCATAGGGGAATTGTGGCTTCTTGAGAGGTCCACGACTGGAAGTGCGACCTATGGGAAGTCACATGCAACTCACGGAATCACTGGTAGATAGATGTGAGACTTGTTCCAAAGACTAAGAATGTGACTTAGGGGAGTCCCTCTAATTCGGAAATCACACATTTCATTCTTGTCCTTTAGTAGTATGGAAACTAAAAGTTACAGCCAAAATGACTCCCTCGCTTTTGTCTTTTGGAAATGTTCTCAAAACATCATATGGCTCATCCTCTTGGAGGTCACACAACATCAACCCAAGCTAGAAAACTTCTGAAATAACTTGCTTTGCCTAAGCTTCAAATACCCATGTGGTTTCCCTTACATCCATGTCTACACATCTATGTTGTTATATTTTGTTTTATTTCCATTGCCACATATCACATGATCATAATTTTGACACTTTAATAATTCCCTCATGCTATGTGTGATGTTAATGTGATACCTCTATGCAGGTGGGTGTAAGACTTGGAATATGCACATTATTGTTTTTTTTTTCTTTCTAAATAAGACTATTTTATTATATGGCACATAAAATACATTGCGAAGCTTTCCCACCAGAGTTGCTATGCTAGCCAATTCTGGCAGGAGTAGAGTTCAAAAAAACAAAAAGAAGACTGCCCCAGTTGGGGAAACCAATCCAAAGTTTGTTTCCCTGGGTAGGGAAACCAAAATTTACAAACAATATCCATAAGATTATCTAATTGTTCAGGAAAAACATGAAAGTAGAAAGGTAAATCTTCACTGAGGGAGGTAACCTCTCGATATGGATTCTGAGATAGTGTGACATGCTACTTGTCATGAGGTGGAGGCTCTTCTATGATGAAGCACCTGTAGTCATCTGACATGTCCTCATATTTCTTCGACGGCTACACCGTGGGCTCAAGCGTAGTGGCGGAATGCACTAGGCTGTTGTTGCCTTCTTCCTTGTCATCTGTTGAATGCACCGGGTTGCCTTTGCCTTCACTGCTGGAAGAATGCGAGCTTGTTTTGACAGGAAACGCCTCAAATTTCTAGAAATTCTAAGGGGGAGAAGGGGAAATGGTGGACTTCTTGAGACGCTTCCTCGCACAAAAGCCAACATAGCTAGATGGAATGTCCTGAAAATGCACAGTGAGGGTAGCGGTGACCAAAGGGCAGTCCAAAGACCAAGAGGAATCGTAATGGAGCTAGTAGGCGGTTGAATTATCCTTAGGAGGTGGGGGGGAGGCATTCCCCATGAATGGAGATGGAAGGGTGAGAGGTCTAGCCTTTGCCACGACCCCTATGACACCTCATCCTATGCGTCCGCGACATATCATTGCAGAAGGGAGTTGGTGCAAGGGGAGAGGCAAAAGGGTGGCAGGAGGCCTGAGGCAACGAGGCAAGCAGAGAAAGGTCACCAAAGAGCTTAATGCTGCAACTGGTGGAATTAAGAGAAATTTTGAGGCTATAGGAGGAGAATGCGGGAGAAATGGAGAGGGGCACCATGAAATAGCATGAGGGCCTGCAATCTGGATGATTTTTAATGCTGGAGGCAGAGGAATTAACCCTGGTGTGAGACAGGCAGCAGGAGAATTTAAGGGCAGATGGAAGGGGGCCATGCGTGGCCATGTGGCCAAGCCAAATGTCGTGCGGAGGAGCCACCATGTCCAAGCAATTCAAACACCCACATTCGGGGGCATAGCTTCATTTTGCACCTTTGAATGCACTCATGGAGGAAAGAAGCATCATTGATACTGGAGAGGGGACTGGAAAAGAGTGGAAGACCATGTTCAACCCCTTTGTTGGCCAGGAGATCCACTACCTTGTTTCTTAAGCATTAAACGTGCTTGAAGGAGATGGCTCACTAAGTCTGCAACCATTGCTCGATTTGATCAAACCTTGCTACAAGACACCAAATCCTGGAAAGTTTAGAAGTAGAGGCACTCAAGAGGAGGTGAATATCAACATTTGTGATAATTTGAGAGTCTCCTTCCACTTCTAGGGGGAATAAATTATGCTGCTGAGTGAGGTAAAGCCCCTGCAAAAGGCCTTCCAATTCTGATGAGTTGTTGGAGTCCCACCCCATAGAGCCAAAGTAGATGATTAGGGGGATCCCTGCTGAATCGCTGAAGATTCCACCAAAGCTAGTTGCACCAAGATTTCCCTTGGAGGCATCATCAAAATTTAGTTTGATCAGACCATAGGGAGGATGATTCCAAGAGCTGGGCGAATCTGGTGGACCTGAGGGAGGACGAGTATCCGTGTGGAGGCTAGGGATTGAGAGATTCCAATTATACCAAATAATACTTTCTAGTGGCCGGTTAGGGATGTCTGAGTCTTGCCAATGGTGCAAAGCTAGAGTCTCATTGAGGTTGTTACAGAAATTAGTCCGAATAATATCCGGAGGAGTGATTTGATTTTTAAAGATGCCCCTTTTCCTTTCCTTCCAGACCGACCAAAGAAGGAACTCAGGAAGGAGGGTCCAGAGAGTATTGAGGAGCTTATTTTTGAAGGGATCAATTTTCCATTGTCTAATTGTATTGGAGATGTCTCCTTTGATTTTTCTAGTTCTTCTGAACCGAATGGCTCTGTTGTCTCACATGGTATTAGCCAAAGAGTAGGTGTCCAAAATATGAGTGATGGTTTCAACATGCTGTAGACAATTAGGACATATAGATGGGCCAATGAAGCCCCTCTTCAGAAGGTTATCCCATGTTAGGATCCTTGTCTTATTGAGCAGCCAGAGAAAGGTGGATATTTTAGAACAGATGCCTGGTCTCTAGATTTTAGTCCATATCACATCCTGGGGATCCTGAGTGGCAGAATATAGCAGATGGTAAGCTTCTCGAGTAGAGAAGGTGCCTTGAGTGGTATGACCCCAATGTATAATGTTTGGATCTTCTGTGCATCTTATTTTCCTTTTGATTAGTTTCATGTCAATCTCTTCATAATGTTCCTCATTCCAATCCTCATGCCATTGAATAGTTGGAAGCCATTGACAGTAGCCTGAAATAGGATGATATTTCCAAAAAACATTTACCTAGTTGTTCACTTGAGCGTGCAAAGCAGCTTTCCATATGGGTTTGTGACCAATTTGGGCATCTGCTGCCATGAGTTCCCCCAAAAATGGGTAGAGGCTCCTAAGCGAATTTCCCAGAAACTATGCTCTTGGATTATGGCCCTATGTTTCTTAGCAGCGTTCCAAATGAGAGAATCATATTCTTTAGGAACAAGGCGGATGAGATCTTCTGGTGGCCTGTTGTTAGCATATTTTGCGGTCCATAGATGGGCCCAAGGGGTGTTAGGTTTGGACAACCAATTCCACCAAATGTGAGCTCCCATTACCGCATTGTTGTGGTTAGGGTCCCTTAGCCCCAATCCCTCGACCAATTTTGGAGTGCACACTTTAGTCCATTTCACGAGAGCCCACTTTCGGTTTAATCCATAACTTCCCCAAAGGAAATTTCATTGCAGAGTTTTGATGCTTTTGAGTACCCATTTGGGAGCTTCCAACACTGAGAAGAGATAAAGGGGCATAGATTGAAGGACCTCTTTGATCAATACCAGGCGACTTGCAATGTTGAGGGTTCTTTGTGTCCATAATGACAAGCAGGAGTCCAATTTGTCCAAGAGATATTTCCAAGAGGAGTGCTTTATAGCAAAATTGATGAGAGGAGTGCCAAGGTATTTGGAGGCAGAGTGGCAATAGAGAAGCCTAAGATTCTAGAAATGTTGTGTTGAGAGATGTCAGGGGTGTTAAAGAAGAATATTTGGGATTTTGTGGCATTGATGGTGGTTCCTGAGGCTTCAGAGAAGGTGTCAAGCAGTGATTTAAAGGTGTTGGCTTCTTGGACAGAGGGGTGGCCAAACAACATATTATCATCGACGAATTTTTTATGAGTAATGGGACGATTGTCATGAATAGTCAGACCTCAAAGAGGATGGGAATAGGTGGCATGCTGGATGAGGCGACCTAGACCTTTAGCCATAAGAATGAAAAGAAAGGGTGAAAGAGGATCCCCCTATTGAATACCTCGAGAGGGAGTGAAGGGGGGGGGGGAAGGGGCTCCTCTTACGAGTATGGAATAGAAAGGGGAAGAGGTGAGGCTCATAATCCAGCAAGTCCAGGTGGGACTGAAGCCAAAAGCCAAGAGAATTTGATTAATGTACTCCCAGCTTAATTTGTCGAAAGCTTTAGAGAGGTCAATTTTTAAGAGCATACTTGCTTTCTTCAGATGCTTCAGAGAATGGGTTACTTCATGAGTAAGAATGATTCCATCCATAATTTGATGGCCTTCCACATATCCAGTCTTCTCTAGAGAGATGAGTAGAGGGAGGATAGGTTTAAGCCTGTTGGCGATTACCTTGGAAAATAATTCAATTGACGCCCATTATTATGTATGATATCATCATGCCTTCGCATCCCCTTTTCTCATCATGATGCCTGCCAATGATGCCTAAATTTTCAATGTTGTTTATGTAATATTCATTTTCTTCTACATGGATCCTTAGATATGCATAATTGGGATCATGAATTTGGTTCCATGCAACCCTTACATCATTAATACAGTGTAGCTACTTCTAAAACCTATATCTGCAACTTTTCCTATCCTCTATAGTGTGTTTTAGACTACACCACATTTGATATCAATGCATATTTTTGTATTTGCATTGTGAAAATTTTGTGACATGTTACATTAAAATACACACAATGTTATAGGCAAAGCTACCCTAAGGTCTGGGTTGAGGGACCTAATAGATCGAAAGGCATATCAGCACAAGAAGCACTCTAATTATGAGTTTTAATGCTTGAACTAGAAAATTGAGGATAGACGGCCTTACCCATTTGTCCTATGCCTGGGGTCGATCCCGCAGGGTGAAAGCACTCTGCTACTCCTCGTGCTTCAGAACCTGCAAATCAATCAAGAAAAAAACACAAAAACTAGTTGCACATCATATATGTCCTAGATGTCAACATGTTAGCATATATAATCTCATAAAATTAACATGAAATAAACCATTAAAAGATCATTCCATATGTATAGGAGACACATAACAAAAAGACATCAGGAATGGGATAGGGCTTCTTTTATTGATAACATGTAAAGAAAAAGTGGAGAAATCACCTAGGGTGTGCCACAGCTCCAAGCGAAACCTTCCTCTAGATCTGTCTAGCCCTAGCCTCACAAAGCTTCTTCCATAAAAGGTGCACAAAGGATGTCACATAAAGTGGGGGTGAACATCACAAGGAAAAAAGGGTTTCCTAAACCTGGGAAGTGCAGGAGGCACAGGGAAATATTAGACTTGATCAGGGCTATAACAAGCTATAATATCAATATAATTCTCTCTCCTCCCTTAGGCCATTCCCTTGAGGTGCATTTATACTTCCTTAAATCAATTTTTTCAGTTGGGAAACAGTTTGGCCACAGGCTGGGGTAGTTAAGTTACAGGAAAAACCCGTAAACCCCGCCTAATGAGTAGGGAGTTTTTATATTTTTTAATATTTTAAATAGTATACGCAGGTTAGTTATGGATGGACTCGCGTCTACACGTGGAAAAATCTGGGCAGAGTTGCGTATGGAATTCAAAATATTATTTTTTAAGAAGTTTGACCAAGTCTGAATGGAAGGGCTACCTAAGGCCAATGCATAATTCATCAGGTATATAGAGGTGATAAATGATGCTATAACAGATGCCCCCTAATATATGAGGTCAGAAGGGGTACATGATCGCCGAAATGTATTATGTGCACAAGAAAGAAGACTTCACCAGATTTTAGCCTGGCAAAAACCAGTGAAAGAAATCAGAAATAAAGCTCATGTACAAGGCGGGCATACCCATGCTTAGTGAAAGAAAATCATGTCCGCATATCAAGTATGTAGCAGATCTAATATGTATACAAGTATAACTTAACTGTAAAGTACATAGTGAATCATCTAATCATTTCCTGGAAGTACATATCAAAATCATGTCCAAGTATCACATATAAAAGACTTATCAATGATGCTGCAAATATATCTGATCATTGAAGTCACAACTGAATCTCCAAGTACCAAATCATAAGTGGTGGAACAAATGGTACTACACGCAACTCAGGTGCCAACATATAAGATGCTGTTGAAATGAACTGCAACATATAAGGGTGGATGGTGTCATTGGCAGAAAACTGAAGGAGTCATCAAAGTGAACCAAAACATGCTGATGCAAAACCCGAGGTTTTCACTGATCACCATGTCACAATTCTACACAATGGGAATAAATGAGCTAAGGTCGACCATGTGAGAAATCGTTTGACTACCGATCATTGATTTATACTGCTAACAAATGCGAGACAACTCACTGATAATGATGATGAGAGTCAAGGTGCCCTAGTACAATCTAGCAAGTGTGAATAAATGAGTTGAAGTCGAATACTTGAGAGAATCTACCAATCAGAATACATTGATGTATTCTCACTATTAATAGCAAATGAGTCTGCCATTGATGATTGTAAACCCTAAGGTACTGAAAGAATGACTCTAGACCTTATTCCCAAAGCAATGAGTCGGACTCGATGGGAAAAGATCTGCTGGATGGAAGGCATTATGGCATCCCACATCAATCCAACGTGAGTGTAACCCACAAGCCAAAATTTGGAAGGAATCGGATGAATAAAAGTGAAGTAACCAACCTTAAGTACATTTCTGGTATTCTCAAAATGTAGCTAGCGCATGGCAGAAACCCTCTAAACCAACCAATAATGAAAGCTGACAAAGAGGTGAGGAATCCACCAATAGGGTCAAATGGAAACCAAGGCACTGCATGAATCCCAAGTGTGATAATGTAAGTTGAAGTCAAACACAAGGGAAACTACTCAGTCAAAGACCCATGGTGTTGATCAAATGATGAGCACAAGGCACCTATCAATGATGTCAATAGGGCCAAGGTGCGGCTCTAGGTTTGCTCTCAAAGAAATTTTTCGAAGTCAATAAGAGACAAACCCACTGGCAAGAAGTCAATGGAGACCTTCTCAAACTAGCATGAGCAAAGGACCAAATATATGATGTGATAGAACAAGAATTTGATAGAGTGGGATGGCCGACTGAAAAATGAGTCAAGATACACTGCAGAAAGGCTGGCTTAGGTTTACTTCCCTGAACAAAAGCACGACTCAATTTGACTATGGAAACATATGATAACTTTGTATAATTTTGTCATGGAGGAGGTATAAACAAACCCTCCATATGATTGTAAGAGATAACCAACCGGGGGAGTATTGACTCGATAACAAGGTTATGGCTTCTCCTAAGTCAAAACTAAACCCATCCCAAATGCAGAGAAGACTTAGCTTCTTTTTTTTTGTGATTTGTTCAAGGGCGACACAACTGACTCTTTAACTACCATAAAATATGGAAGTAATGTCCCGTTCTTACTCTTTTTGGAATATTTAATTTTTTGTCCTTTTCATATTTCAAAGCTGGAAAAATAATAAAAGAATTCTTATAGTACAATGGATAGAATGAGTGTCGGTAAACAGATGCACTATTTCCTGGGATAGGAACAATCCTATGCTCAATGCATGGTGGAAAAAACTGATAATTGACACTCAGAGGAATGTTCCATATATTATCACTCATAATTTTGTGATTCATTACTTGACATGGTCATACAGTTCACTCCTCAAAAGGGGAAGGTCTCCTTAAACCTTGTTCAAATTGGCATAGTAATTTTCATTTTTTCATATTTAACCTATCCTAAGTTTCAAGACCGCCCTCATTTCATCTCAAAACCACCTCCATATAGGTCACATCATGTTCCAATAGTCATAATTTTCTGACATATTTCATTTCCCAAGCTTACAACTCCAAAAAGGTAATTTTAGCCAAGGATCCCTACTTTCATAGTGAATTCAGTGTAAAATAGGTAGAAAACACTACGAAACTGTTTATAGTTTCGTAGCGAATATGAAGCATTTCTCTATTTTCTGACTTTGAGCAGTCAACTTCAAGGGTAGTTTCTGGGAAAACCAAGAAGTATTTCCCTCTCATATTTTTCAACCCTCTTTAGCTATTTCATAAAATTTACCCTTGATTAACATCATATATTATTACCTCCTAAGTATTTTCATAAATATTTATGTTAATTGATTAACATAAATATGATATTACCTCTTAGGCTTTTCCATAAAAATTACCCCCTTTTTAGTTACCACCTTAATTAAACCTTCCTCCTTCCTCCTTTTCAATATTAAGTAGGTAAAATAATTTTAATTTAGTAAAACAATGAATTAGATCCTTTTAATCATTAACATAAATATAATATACTATGGTATATGAAGAACTTAAAACTTCCATGGTGATATATTAAATTATTAACTCTCACTACTTAGCGAATGATTAAAAAGATTAAAATGTTAGGTATCTATAAGACCATATTATAATATTTGTTAATACTATCCTCTTATTATTAATTTAATCTACCCCTTTATTATAGAATAACCCTTTTTAGATAGGCTAAAAAATTGTTAATAATTGAAATAACCAATGTATAAAAATTATAGGAATTAATATAAATAAAATTAGAATTATGGCATTAACTATTTACTATTACAAAAGAGCTGGTCAGCCTTTATTCCTTCTGTTTTCTTCCACTCCACCCTTATTTATTATCCTTGATCTTCTCTCTTCTTTAGCAAGATTGTCCTGATGATGAGTCTAGATCTAGACTCGAAACGTAGACAAAAGAAAAAATGACTACTGTGGATATTCCGATTCCTACATCTGAAAAATGAGAGAGGTTATTTTCAAGAAAATATAAAATAACAGTAAAATATTTCACTTTTCTCAAAGGTGCTACAAATTGGGAGATACAAAGATGTCTTTCAGCCCTATTTTCAGAATGCAGAATTTTCCTGTTTTATACATGTTTTTAAAATGCAAGTTTTGGATAGCTGGAGATGTGTTTCAGAAAACCAAGAGAGGTTTTTCTTAAAGACATACTGAAATACAGAAACCTCCTTCTGTTTTGCAATATCTATCAAGGATAGGGAGAAAAGAGTCATCTCTTAACCCTATGTTTTCAGAAAAACAGAGTCATTTTAGTGATGAATAAACTTGCTAAAGGTGAAAAGGATGTTTTTTGAAGAGGAAACACCTCAAGGCTCTTAAATTGAGTTTTATTATGTTTTAATAGTTTAATGGCATGTTGAAGACCAATTTTCTACATCTGGAGGTTAATTTTTTGAGGCAAAGTCAAAATCTGGAAATTGCACAGTTTTCCACAGTTTCGTTGCGTTTCCTAGGCTTAAAGTGAGGAAAACGCTACGAAAACACCTGTAGCTATATTTTTGCCTTTAAAACCACCTTTTGTGGCTTTTAAAGAGAGTAAATGGTATTTATTAGGTGTCAGGTCATGATGGACACCCTGGAACAACCAAAGAGGCGAAATTTTGAGTGCAAAAGCTATTTTTCGACGCTACGAAAGCATGCTACGAAACTGCCCTTTTTTCGCAGCGATTTTTTTTTTAACGTTTATGAGAAAATGAAAAAGTATTTTGGAAATATGAAAGTTTTTTTTCTTCATCACAAGTCCATCTACAAAAACCTCTCTCAGTTTCTGCAAATCCATCAGGGTTTGGAAATTATACACTAATCTTTGAAGCCTATTTTTTCATAATTTTTACTAACCAGATTTATGAAAAAATGTAAAAATTCGACTTGGAGGAGGTCCAACTCAGCATCCACGTGGCATAATGAAACATCAACACTTTAGTAAAGTCATAAAATTATTTGGTTGCAGTTTATAAGGGTTATTAAATTGATCTGTTGAACTAGTAATGAAAGAAAAGTCCTTTTTGTATTCAAACTCTACAAAACAGAAATATCCCTAGGAAATATCCAAGTGATAGAATCATGTTTGAAATAGGTCTCTCAGGTGGGAATTCAAGGCTATAAAGGTGGCATATCATTTTAATGAGTCCTCATTCTATAAAGGAATAAGTTTTAGAGTTAGAAAGAGTTGGGATATGTTATGGCTGATTGCTACTATTGTAAACATGTTTTTGATCAGTAATGGAGAATGGTTAGCTGTTTCATCCTTAACCTGAGATTCATTTGATAATTTCATGAACCCTATTTATCTTATTACTTTATGTCAATATGTTAATTTTTGATTACTCAAAATTCTTGTTTTTCATGCTCTGAATTCCTTTCAAGCACTAAAGTATTGGATATCTTTCTCAATAACATGCTTTCAGTATCTTAATGTTCATTACTCAGAATTCATGTTTCTCATGATCTAACTTCCTTTGAACATTTATATATTGAGTGAAATCTGTATGTGTGTATTATACTTTCATCTAAGTATCTACATGCCTTAGCTTCCACAAGGAAATCCCTTGTCATTTAGATCCCTACCACTGACTCCATAGCCCAATGGTAGCAAGCCTTCATCTTTTCAACCTGAAAACATACAAAACCAAGACAAAATTCATAGAGTTAGCCATATATCTTTATCATTAACCGATATCATAAATTTCTTGTGAGAGAGCCCTCTCACACTGAAGAGGCTAAGCTTTACTCAAAAGTTGGTTTGAAACAGTTACAATGAGTTGTTTGATCAACAGCCAATCAAGTACAATTTTGGTGATAACACCATCCATGGGAAAAGTTGTCAAGTTGTGAAGGCTAAGTGATTGCACAGTTGAATTTGTGGAAATACATGGTCAAAATATGGCTTATACACGAATCCAAATGAAGCCAACTAAAGGCCAAGATATGAAAATGGTCAACATGCAATGCAACAATACAACTCGACAATAAAGTGGGGCCTCTAAGGTATATGGCTAGAATAATATAGCGAAGAAGAATAAGAATGAAGCTTCAACGCATAAGTCATGGCAAGACTAAAGAGGACTCCCGAGCCTACATAAATTGCAACATGGGCAACAAATTCTAGCAAGGATCTAACTACGTAGCCCATGTAAAGGATGGCTCTACCATCATATCATTATTTATAAGTCAACGAGTGAAATTTGTTTAATAATCATAATATGTTGGGTTCGAACCTATTGCAAGATTTCAGAATGGAGGCTAGTATGCATAAGTGCAATGGAAAGTGAATTCCCTAACCTATATGCCAGTTCATAATAAAATACCTCCCATGACAGGTCAACGGTCATGGATTCGAAGCAAAAAATGGAATCAGCTCGAAATCACTAGAATGGACCTGAAAATAACCTATCCCAACAATTACAAGACAAAAGGTTAAACAATCGTGAACAAATTCAAAAAATGACCACAAACGAAATTTGTGATTTTTTTTTGAATTCTAGGCATAAATAGGCCTTTTAGACTCACATTTGGTCATTTGTGCTATGAAGAAATTATGAAAGTTCTATGGAGAAAAAAATCCCCTTCTTGGAAACAGAGCAATTACCCACCGAATCGATCCAAATATTTCAGGTAAGCCTCATAATCAGCTCATTCATTAACTTATTTATCATTTCAAGTAAATTTTTGGTATTTCACCATAGAAATATATGTTTTTTCTGAAACCCTCAGTGTATACACAGGTTCATAATGAGGAAATCACGTATAGATGCGACTGTGTCCGAATGGACTCGCGAATGCGCAAAGCAGAATTTTAAAATGAATTTATAAATTGTTTTTGGATGAAATGATGCAGGATGACCATCAACCGGAGGGAAAGAGAACATAGCACAATTGATAATGAGGTTATGCAGGACTAGTTATCCTTGGATATACTCCGGGGATGTGGATTATTGAAATTATTCAAAACGCCTAACATGAAAATGAACACAATATTGCTCAAGATGCTTGTAATTTATTAGGATCTGAATGAAGATTGTTTCATGACAGATCAAATTCCACTAAGGATTGAAATCAAAGACATGCAATTCATAACTAGACTCTCTCAGAGAGGGGAACCAGTAAATTTGCAGGGCAAGCCCACAGGAGGGTTAAATGTCAAGGATTATATTCATGTTTACTGTGCTAAGGGTACTCAGAAGCTCGGGACACAAATCCCAATTAGAGATGTGAAAGGTATGCACATGAAGATACTTCTTTTCACCATTGTGAGGGTAGTTGGATCAACTTCCTTACACCAGACTTCACGAGGAAGCATGAGTCTGGTGGTGGATTGCTTGACTACATTGTATGATTGGTGCACAGCCTTATTGACAAATTTGAAGAAAAAACTGACTTCAATCCATAAAAATAAGATAAAGCATTTTGGTTACGGTACCATTCTATGCACATTATTATTTGAGAGGATTTTAGGGCTTCGCCCCAAGCTCATCTCTACCATCATCAACCCTCGTATTCATAGATAGCTAGGTGGGAAAATCTGATGAAGAGACTAGGGGGTAGTGAGGTCCCCTAGACTACTTGGGATGATGAATTTTTCCTTTGGTGGGGAGAGCAAGTCATCACAATAGAGGACTATCCCTATGTTGACATGGATTTCAGAGGAGATCTAGATTTGACCCTTCCACCCGGTGTAGCATGGGGGGCGATTGGTAAGATCACATAATGATTTTTTATTATATGATTTTTTTTTCAAATTATATGAAAATGAAAACTACTTTTTTGGGATAATATGACTTACAAATTTTATGGATCATGATGTAGACATAGGACTAGTGAGACCTGAGGGCTTCCTGAGGCATAGGCGTTGCGAAAGAGAAGTTGAGGATGTCTCAGAAGACCCAGGGAGAACCCTCCATGCTATACATATAAACTTGGAGAGTTTGAATCACCAAGTCCCTATGGGTGCCATAAAGGATCTCCCAGAGGCTATACAGAGACGTATGGTTGGAGTACCACGTGACTAGGTGTGGTTGTTCTGCCGTGTGGCGACAGCTATAGTGTTCTTCTAGAAAGCCTATGTTGGGCAGGGCCCAAAGGGATAGATTTTATTTGATTGGATGACTGTAATATTTTTTGATGATGAACATGATCAGGCATAAGCCCTAATTTTGCAGGACATGATTGTCTAATTTTTGTATATTTTGAACATAAATATTATATATATATATATATAGTGATTTTATATTATGTGATTTTCCCAAATTTACAATGATGAATGATGTTTTTGATATTTAATGTGTTAAATGATTAATATGCCAATCAATTGCTTGATTAGCTAATGGGTCTACAAACCAATTATCTAAACGAGCAATGTGAATTAATGTAACATATTGAAATGAACATTGTAACAAACACACTCTTAGAAATAATTGATGTAAAAATGGGTCTCTGACATGATAGGTGTTATTTAATTGTGAAACCAACATTTGTGAATCCAAGTATACTACTAATGAATCAACACCAAGAGATATTGCCTCCGAGAGTAGGTTGACCACTGAAGTGTACTCTACCACATTTTTCGAAGCAGGACCAATGCATACACTCCTTGAGACTAGTAACTGACCGGATGGATAGTGAATTACCCAAGCCGCAGAAGCAAGATTCCGGGTATGTCTACTAGCACCATCGGCAAAGCCAAAATGACTCATCTCATCCAAAAACACCTGCCAAAGCAGATCAAAATTATCAAAGTCACATCAAAAATCGATAAACAGACATGTACAAAAATACAATATATACAAACAAAGAAAATGTTAGGCAAAAGCCTATGCATAATACTTCTTCAGATAAAGCCCATTTATGGGCTCCGCCAGCTCGTTTCCATCGAAATCAGCCAAGGCATAAGATCCCCTTTTTAAGACCTTTTTAAAAATAAAAGGGCCATACCACATGGATTTGAACTTGCCTGCCCCCAAGGCATCCTTGTCTTGAGCATAAACCAAAACAAGGTCACCTTCAGAGAAAACCCTAAGCTTGACCGCCTTATCGTACTAAACCTTCACTCATTTATTATGAGCCTCGTTCATCATAACTGCATCTCGGCGCTACTCATTGAGATGTTCTAGATGGACAAGGCATTCTTCAAGACTTGAAGTGTCAAGAAGAAGCTCAACTTCCACCTTAAGGGAAGGAATCTCACTTTCAACAGGAAATATTGATTCCAGCCCATAAACTAATTGGAATAAAGTGAATTTGGTTACAGTCTTCACAGACATCCGGTATGCCCAAAGTGCAGGATACAACATGATGTGCCAACTGGACTTGGCTTTATCAATTTTCCTTTTAAGGATAACCTTTAAGGACTTGTTTACGATTTCAACCTGCCCATTGGCCTAAGGATAATATAGAGACAAATGCTCCTGCCAAAAACCCAATTTGAGAGCCAATTCAGCCATCATATTGTTATGAAAATGACTGCCATTGTCAGTGACAATCTCTTTGGGGATACCAAAGCAAGAAATGACTTGGTTGAATAGAAATAGGGTTGTTGTTTCACCATCGTTCGCAAAAGTAGGCATAGCCTTAGCCCACTTCGTAAAGTAGTCTACTGCTACGATAATGTACTTATGACCCTTTGTCAAAGGCAGGTTACAAGTAGTATAATCAATACCCCACTTTGTGAACTGACCGACAATGACAACAGGAAAGAGTGGAGCTAGATGAGTGCATATCTTCCGAGTATAGACTTGACAAGGATGACATTTTTTGACTGCCTCAACACAATATTTTAAAATTGAGGGCCAAAAATATCCTCCAAGCAAAATATTTTGGTCTGTAGCAAGCCCAGATAAATGACCACCACACACTCCATTGTGGCAGTCATTCAACACAACCTCATATTCTTCGATATTCAAGCAACATCTAAGGATCCAACCGACCATGCGACGATATAGAGTGTCACTGATAATAAGATAATTTTTTGCTAAGTGATGCAATTTTGACGCTCGTCTTTCGAAAAAGCTAAGGGAAAATTTGAAGTCTGGGGATAAACAATGAGATCTCCATGCCAAGGAACCTGTGAAGAAATGAGGGAAATATGTTCATCAGGGAATGAATCTTCATAAACAGTCTCTTCTTCACAAGGAAACTCAGAGATCAACTCCGCAAATACCAAATATTTCTTAGATTTCGAAGACAGGAATTCAAGATCAAACTCTTGCAAAATGACAATTCGTCGGTTGTATTTTCCCCCAATCACTCGCCTATCGAGAACAAATTGAAATGGATTAACTGCTATGAAAACATAAGTTTTGCAAAGAAGGATAAAATGTTAGATCTGAGACTTTTGTGATCCATAGATTAGATAGATGTCTTTTCGGATTAATCACATCATTAGGATTTGGTCGACGCTTCGAACCAACTAATGTGGTTCATACTCAAGACAAGGTAAAAATCCAATCGATCTTATTGAATAAATAGTGTGGATGCATCATTGCCCAGTAATAGGCAAAGAAAACTAGCCATTTAAAAACTAGCCGTTAATGAATTAGTTAATTAGTTAATTAAAATTATTAAGTGATTAATAAATATTGACCCAATAAATATTATAATAATAAAATAAATTTTTTTATTATGTAATATTTAATTAAAAATTTTAAATTGATTAATAAATTTTTTATTTCAATTGATATTAGAATAATGTGTATTATGTAATATTTAATTAAAATTATTAATATTTATTAATCAATTAAATCATTTTAATTAAATATTACATAATACACTTTATTACAATATCTATTAAAATAAGGGCAACGCTATGGAATGCAAAATATGCCCCATCTCAACACCAAGAGACTCTCATTAGGCTCTGTGGTAGCATCAAAGGCTCACCAGTTTGGAATCAAGCTTAGGGGAACATAGCAACAGTTCAAAAACAATTCTTCTGGGAAATAAGAAATGGTGGCACAACTTTGTTCTGGGATGACGCTTGGGAGAAATTCCCTCGTCTTAATCAAAAAATCATATGGACAACCAAAATAAAAATTTGGTCAAATATTTTTGGAAACATGATGAAAATATCGGCTAGAGGGAATGACAAGATGCCCTGGATTGGCTTCAGCAAAATCACCCTTAGGAATGGAGAAATCTAGCTTGAGAGCTAGAAAAAAGGCAGATTCAAACGTAACAGGCCTGGACAAACTAAGATGGGGCTCTAATGCTATTGGAAAATTCAACATAAAAGAGGCCTATGGCTACTCATCCCATCTCACTCACACTCCCACTTAAAACAAATGGCATACTCTTTGGCACCACAAACACTGGCCCAAAATCAATCTCTTTCTCTGGCTAGTGATGCATGGGAAAATTTAAACTGGGATAATTTAATCAAGAAAGGCTTCACTGGCCCTTCCATATGTATGCTCTACAAAATAAATGGTGAAACCTCAAACCATTTGCTAAATGAATGCCACTTTGCCTCCAACATATGGAATTGGAGCTTCCTTGTCTTCAACTCCTCATATAGGGACCCCTCCTCAATTCTCAACCCTTTAGAACATTGGCGCACCTCCTTCTCCAATCAACCTCTCATCAATTTGGCATGTAACATTATGCCCAGAATCATATGCTAGGCTATATGAAAGGAAAGAAATTCTAGAATCTTCAAAAATCAAGAAAAAAAATAAGAATAGATAATTCACTCCATAAAACGAACTCTAAGGGAGATTGCTTCCTTCGCCAGACTGCCAAACCCCACCTCCCCCCGACTCAAGAAGATCTCTGCATCCTATCGCTTCTCAATCTACCCCTCTGCAACTCTCTCATGCATCAAAATTATCCCCTTTCCACATCGTTTGACCCCATGTGGTTGCTGCCTGAACCCAACCTCATCAAGTTAAATTATTATAGGGCATCAAAAGATAACCCGGGCAAAGCAGGCTTTGGCTATGTCTTCAGAGATCATGTAGGCCAAATTCTATGGATATACTATGGAAACCTCAGACACTCTACCAACAATGTGACTGAGCTTCAAGCCCTGGCCCATGGTCTCGCCATTGCTTTGGAACAGAACTTTTGGCCCTTACTTGTTGAGGGGGACTCCATGGTCGATACCCAAGACTGCAAAAAGATTCAACAGGGTAGAAATGTCAACCAAGTTTCTAACAATTGGAGGCTCAACAAAATTCTTCAGAAAATAAAGCTCCACGTCGACAGGGCCAAAGGTATCACCTTCCACGCCGTTAGGCGCAAGGCCAACCGGCTGGACGACCTGCTGGCAAACACTAGCATCAACGGAAATAATTGTCTCACGTCAAGCTCTTGGGATGCCCACATTCTGTCTGATGTTAGAACTGATTGTAGTCATATCAGGGATATGGATTTGCAAGTTGAAGGACAACCCACACCCTCAGCATCTACGTTCCTCCCCCATGACATTCATGACCCAGACCTCCCGCACCCTCAGCACTCTCCCACCAAATGATCGAGCCTACGGCTCTGTGCCTGAAAAAATATTGGTTGACAACCCAAACTGTCATATTAATTTCCCACAAATGATCTCCAACCTAGGTGTCCCTCTCTCCCACCACAAATCATGTCCTCCTCTCATCCCTCCAACCTATATTAACCTCACCATCCTCTTCTATTTTCCATTCCATCCTTTGGCTTCTGTGATCCTGTGTATAATAGCCTTGCTCTCCCATTCATCTCTACCTCTCTTCACGCCCGGCCACCTGAGCCTCCCTCTGTAGCTTGCAGCTCCTGCCTAGACCCCTCCGATCTGCACCACTCTCATGCCCCCCTGTCGAGCCAATCCCCCCCTCCCTACCCACGGTGGGCGCGGCCATGGTTCACGCTGGGCTAACCCCTCTTGGCCTTGTGTTACGCGAGCAGGGACGACAGCTAGAAATGATGCATTGGATTATGAATTAAACACCAAGTAAGAGGTGAAATATCGGATATAGGATATTGAAGTTAAAGCCTAAACAATCTGCCGTAGCACCCTGACAAACACTATTGACGATGCCTTCAGCTGGATACCAGACCTAGGCCTCACCAGAGCGAGCGAGAACCTCTACAGTTGTGCCATTGACCTCCACTGGTAGAAAAAAACCATGCTGGCCATGGCACTTCAGGAGAAACATGACCGCAATAGAATTCTGGAGAAAAAAATCGATTCACTCATTGAGAAATTTGTAATGTTACTCGGCTAAGTCCACCACCACTTCTTCATTCACAAAATTTCTCTGCATTATGCTCTTCGCAAATGAAGTATTTCAACTCGCCATATTAATTCGGTCACCAAAGATGAAGGCGTCGATCCTTCTATCCCTTGCTCTCTCTCAGTGCAGGTCAGTCCTGGTGGCACTGGCCCCTCTTCCAAGATGGCAGCATCCATGAATGTCCAATCAGTGTAGAATACTTCCTGATGGATGAAGCTACCCAACCATTCTCTCCCGACTTCTAGTATATCCGGATTTGTGTCTTCTGATGCTATATTTTTCTTCTTTAGCGAGGCCAAAAGGCCTTTTTTCTCGACCCATCCACCTATGTTATGATCAAAGTCCCCTCTTCTTCTCTCCCTGTAAACTCCCATCCCAGAGGGTGACATAAAATTCCAAAGTCATAGATGTAATGACTGCTACAATCTCACAGTCTTTAATTTTTCCTAACATTGGCATCGATGTAAATCTCATTTTTATATGAATATGAATGTGAATAGTCCTACCTAATTTACAAAAAAAAGATATCTATTAAAATAAAAATTTTATTAATCAATTTAAATATTTTAATTAAATATTACATAACAAAATTTTTTATTTTATTATTATAATATTTAATGGGTCAATATTTATTAATCACTTAATAATTTTAATTAACTAATTAACTAATTCATTAACGACTAGTTTTTAAATGGCTAGTCTTAAACAACTAGTTTTTAACAACTAGTTTTATTCAGTTAATATCGAGCAATGATGCATCCACACTATTTATTCAATAAGATCGATTGGATTTTTAACTTTTCTTGAGGATGAACCACATTAGTTGGTTCGAAACGTCGAACAAATCCTAATGATGTGATTAACACGAAAATACATTTATCTAAGGATATAATGTCTGAGCCGCTGGACAGCATGGACAGCTGCGAAAGCTAATTTATAAATGGGAGAATATCGACCTACCAAGCCTCGACTAAGGTAGTATACAACATGGTCACAAAGAGCATCATCTTCCTGAACCAGAACCATACAGATAGTAGATTCTGCTGCAACAAGATACAAAATGAAGTCTCTTCTATAATCAGGTGGACTTAATAATGGACAAAGGTCAATGCCTTTTTCAAGCATTGAATGAGCGTTGAGCAAAGTCATCCCGAAAGAATGGAACTCCTTTCTTTAAAAACCTCATAAATCCTTTCGTCACCTTGGCATAATTAACGATAAATATCCTTAAGAAATTGGCTTTACCTTATAGACTTTGAAGCTGATGAACAGATGACAGAGTAGGAAACTGAAGTATTGCCTCAACCTTGAAGGGATCTACCTAAATCCATTTCTCAGACATGATGAATCCCAACAACCTACCGGATGTGATGGCGAAAACACACTTATTAGGGTTCAACCAAATTTTATAATAAAGATGTCATTCAAAAAATTGTTGAAGGTGTGAATGATGATTAATTCTCTTTTGAGAACGAGCAACTTATTCATCCAAATATGCTTCGATAATATGATTGATGTCATGGAAATCATAGGAAATGGCCCACTAGAAATTAGCTCCAACATTTTTAAGGCCAAAAGGCATATTTTTTTATGAAAATGTACCCCAGGGGCAGATAAAAGAAGTCTTATGCTGATTTTCAGGATGGATAGTAATCTAATTGTATCCCGAGAAACCGTCCATGAAGGAAAAAATCTCATTCCCTGCACACTCATCAATAATACGATCAGTAAACAGTGTGGGGTAATTATCTTTTGGCCATGCCTTATTCAAATCCCTGAAATCAATGCAAACTCAGATCGTTCCTTGTTTCTTGTCCACAGGCACTGGATACAAAACCCACTCAGTTAACAGAAAAAGGTATATGAAACCTGCCTTTAGCAGCTTCTCAACCTCGGCCTTGATAACTGCCGCCTTCCTAGGGTTGACTGGACGAAGCTTCTGCCATATAGGCTTAACATTTTCGTAAGTCTTGATCTCATGCTAGACAATAGACGGATATATTCCAAGCATTTCTTCATAAGACCAAGCAAACACATCCTAAAATTCTCTAAAGAGATCGGTGTAATTCTGAATCTCTTCAGAGGAACATTCAGCTCCAATGTAGACATTCTAAATAACGTTCTGATATATGGAGATGTTCACCAGGGTAGTCGCAGAAATGATAGCCATGTTCCCTTCATAAAAAACTTGTGCTAGGGCTGAGGGGTTCAAGACTGGGTGAATAGGACCAGAATACTGAGGACTAGAGAATCTTGTTTCAACTTCTCACAAGTATGGTAGAAAATAGGACTGATGATGCAAATCATCCCATGGTATTTCTACGCCAATCATTGATTCAAGGATAGCCTCTTCAGATGGAAGAGTGGTATCAAGGCAATCCTGAGCATAAGATGAACTAAGAGTCCAAGCTAGAGCCACACCTTCATCCAAATCCTTTGGTGAAAGAGAAACTAGAACGGAGTCTGCAGAGTCAACAATAGATTGACAAGAAATCTTAGATGCAAACATAGGGAATTCTATTAACCCACTTTACCTTCCTCTAACGTGGAGGTAGGAGAAGGCAAGGTCAAAGGATCTGAAAAATAATGAGTTCAAAAGAGCTCTCTTTGAGTAGGAACCCTAGAGGATGAGATAGAATTAATATGAACCGAAGGAGGCGGAAGATCAAAAGTACCCATCAATGATGTATACATTCCAACCCCCAAATTCTCAACAATTTGCTTGGTATCATTCACCAAGGGTACAATAGAGTCAGTAGATGCATTTGGATCTATAGGAGAATAGTCCATTTGGTCAATAGTGACAATCCTCCCTTTGTTGGGAAAACACAAGATGCGAAATAATGATGAATCGATATCATCCATATCATAAATCCAATTCCACCCCAATAGAAGGTTATAGTCTAAATGTGCATCAACTATCTTGACCTAAATATTGACATTTTTACCCCCAACACAGATGGGTAAAGCTGGAAGAATGCCGTGTGGCCTGTGAGAATGACCATCAAGTGTAGTAAGAAGAGTAGGTGAAGGGACAGCTGAAGGAAGCCCAACGACTCTCCAACATGAGATAAACATGACACATGTGGAAGCACCCTCATCAACTACTGTTCGAAAAATATTTATCTTCTGATATGTAGACTTAATCTGAAAATCCATGTGATGAGGAAGTCTCTTCATAAGATTCGACATGTCAAATTTGATTATAAGAGAGTGTTTTGGATCAACAACCCTAATTTTTGTGAGCAATGCACTCCTTTGTGCTGGGCACGACTAGAGTACCTCTAACGTAGACATGGTACAAGGACTTTGGGCCATATCTTCTACAATGGAGTAGTTCTGGGAAGCCTTGGAATTATGATTAATCTCCGTACACTCTGTATACCCTTTCGACATTTGAGGTATAGGCTCAACTACATGCCTCTCTATATGGAGTGGCTCAGAATTACTAGGAGCACCCTTAGCTTTTGAAAACTCAGCTTCACCATAATCACGAGATCTCATAGTGATATCAGTGTGAGCACTCAACATATATACATTTGAGGAATTTCCCCCTTCCTGGTTGCCCCCTTCGGGAGCTCCAGTATTAGCATTCGCGCCAGCAAGTAGCAACTGCCCTTGGGAAAAAGGGTTCGTCAGTACAACCTGGGAACTAGAGGACACCTATTGAGCTAAAAAGCACTGAGCATCATGAATTTTCAAGAAAAGATGAGTAATATTATCTCTAGTGCATAACTTGCATGGAAACTTAACCTTCTTCTTATTGTCCCTCTTACCCTCTCCAACATTATCGTTGGATCTATTCACATTATCCTTCCCATCCTTGTCTTTATTCTTATTTTTCTGTCCCTTCTTCTTCCCATCAGATTGTTGATTTCCTTTGGGGTTAGAATCTTGAACAACATTAAAATTCAAGGGCTGAGAAGGAGTCGACACCGACGGTGTATCCTAACTAGAAGGAGCAGATTGTAAAGACAATTGTTGCAATTTATTTATCAGGTTATCCATGCCACTGTCAATCGAACTGATAAGCCTGTCAGCATGAGGAACTGGCCTCGTTTTAGCTAAATCCAATTTGGAATGAGGAGCATCCGAAAAAATATTATTAAGAACCCCAGACTGAGAATAGATAATTTCTAACTATTGAGCCCTAAAGATATCATGTTTCTCAGAGAATACCCCAGAAAGGGATACATCCTTCGAGATTTCTGGCTATAAGGATTAAGAGAACATTCGAGAAGGAACTCATTCAAAACATGGGCTTTGATGAGCCTGTTCCTTCTCCTCCATTCTTGAATATCATCATAAATGTGTGTTGCCTTGTCTAGCTAGCAATTGTCCAGGAGATCAGTATTGGTATCATAACGAACAGGCACTTGGAAATGGTTTAGAAACATAGTAGCCAACTTGCCAAAAGTAGCAAAACTGCCCCCTGTCAACTCAATGTACCATTTTTTAGCATTTCTAGTTAGGGTGGGTTGAAATAGCCTCAACCTAATCGAATCATCAATAAGGGAGTTTGACGAACACCATAAGTGGAAAGTGGTAACATGGTCAGTCGGATCCTCACCAGCCTTCCCTTCAAATTTTGGAATATCTGAGGGAAGTTTAGTATGGACCGGAGGCCAACCCGGGCTATATCGAAAGGATCATTCGTCAATTTTGATAAATATGGCAAGTTTAAAGTTGCCAGGAAAGGTAAGCGCAGAGGAGCTTAAGAACTCCATCCCCCAAAGGAAGGATTCCCAACATTTTGAAAATAATACCCTGGATTTGTTGAGGCACCAGGTTGCCAGAGATTGTCCGTAGAAAAGGCTGAGCCATAAGAGAAACCTTGTGGCCCAAAAGCATTCAGAGAAGGACCCACTCCCATTGTAGGATTACCATGGACAAGGATATTTCCTCCAATCGAAGTGTTAAATGAAAAAGAAACCCCTTGGTAAGTGTTCCAAGCATTGGCGAATGGAGAGAAACCCTGAGAAGCACCTATAGAAGAGAAAGGTACATTCCCTTGCTGACCAGACAAAAAATGATTCCCAGCTTCAAACCCTATAAAAGAAGTGTTCTAGCCTTGAAAAAAATTAGAGCTTTGACCTCCGAGGAAAGGATTAAAACCTTGACTTTGAGAGGTGAAAGGCAAAGATCCTAAGAAAGGGATTGAATGAGGAATGTGACCACTTCTGAAGTGGAAACCCTAAAAATAAGCTGAACCACTAGCCATAGAAGGCATAGGTGTGGAGACAGAAGAAGCAACAATGAAGGAAACAGAAGGAATTGCACTAGATGGAATTCCAAAAGAAAAGGGGCTAGAATGGGAAGAAAATACTTGGGTGCCCCCACTCGTAGATGGAATAGAGGCAGAGCCAAAAATACAATCACTCCGAGTGATAGTTGAAATAGTAAAAGTACCCCCTCCTTCAACTGAAAGAGGAGTATGCACACTTACAGTTCTCATAGCTGAAGTTGTGTTCCCATCCGTGGCCATCGAAAGAAAGGGATAAGGATGGGGGCTAGCTGGTCTCTGAGACGTAGGCCCAACGTACAAAATAACGTCTAGAAAACTGACAGGAAGAGGAGAGGAAGGAGTACATGGAGGTTCAGGAACCTCTTCAACTTCAACTTCTTCTTCCGGAAAAAAGACTCTAGAGATGAGTAGAGTACTCCTCTCTATAATACCACTAGTACTAAGACCACCCACAAAAACAACAACCCCAGTCGGAGGATCACTCTCCGATGCATTCAAAGCTACTAGATAAAAATCACCAGCAGAATTGCTCCTACGCCTTCTTGAAGAAGGCTCAGAATTTGTAGGAGAAAGCCCACAAAGCCTCCTCAATCGACGAGGCAATTGGTCAGCCACTTTTAACTATTATGAGATTAATTAGACTCAAAAAATTAAGAAGCTATGGCAATCTAGGATCAAAGATAACACTCTTGTTGGGAAAAATACTGAGAGGGGGGGGGGGTGAATCAGTATTTAGTGCAGACTGAAAATTTTTTACTTTTTCTTTCTCTAAAACCCATATGCTACTTTACTGAACCCAAGTCACATATACACGCGAATATCCTTAATGAAACTCGCATATTACCAGAGATCTCATTATGCAGATAATTCTTAACTTAGATCAGTGCTTTATTCATTCATCAGATGTTAAGTAAGCAGTAAACAGGTGCAGTAAGAACAGAATAAATCATTACACATCATCAACACACATGAACACCAGGATTTAAGGTGGAAACCCAATTCGAGAGAAAACCACCGCTGCCGTCATCTCAGTCTTCAATATTTATTATATAAAGAAAACTTCTTACAATCATGTACTGGTGCAGACTCATACCAGCACGCAGGCACCAACCTGTAGAAGGTTACAACCTTCTCTTGTTTACCAGCCTCTCCTGGAAGGGAGCTACAACCCCCTAATCTCATTTACCAGCCTCTCCTGGAAGGGAGAAACAACCCCCTGCTCTCATTTACCAGCTACCACTGGAAGGGAGCTACAACCCCCTCACTGAAGGCTTCGACCTTCAGCACCTCTACGGACCACGTTTCATCAATTTTCACTCTTGGATCAACGACTTTCATGTCTGACTGAACTTGTAGGCCACTTTTCATCATATTTTCAGACTAGACCCACTTCACACATTTAAGCTCAACATTCATCAAACTGAAACTTATAACCCCATCAATTCATTCATTGAATCATCAACCAATCAACCAACAACTTGATCTTCAATTAACATAATCAACATCATATTCATCATTCAAACAACCCAGTTCTGTATGAATACATCATTGACAGATAGCAGTAAAACAACAAAACAGATCAGACATTTCATTCCACTTACTTCAGCAAACCCTAGATTCCATACGCGCTTTTACTTCACTGAACCTGCGTATGTACGCGCTTTCATGCAGACCAACCCACGTATACTTCTGTGCATTCTTCATAAAACCCTATCTGCCCATACGCGCTTTTCCTTAAGAAGACCCGCGTATACACGTGCTTTTACTTAAGCTATCCTGTGTATACATCTGTAACTTTACAGGACTGTGCAGCTCTTCAGATCAGATAAACAACTCAGATTTCATCTTTTACTTTAGAAAGTATTTCGCCTCATCTCAGATCTAAACATTCCATAAACAGATCTAGAAAATACATATACATTTCAGATCTAGAGATCCCTCTTCATCATTTTCTTCATAGGTGCATCATAGATTCAGATCTACCAATCAAGAACAGAGTTTATCCATGCAGATATTACTTAGAGATATTTATTCATTCACAACACTTACTCATGCACACACTTGCACAATGATATTCTTCACCTTATATAGGTTTAGCCTTTATCAATACTATGAGCCAAAACCACACCACTTCCGATGGTATTCCTAGAAGGGATCAAATAGATAATCCAGCGCTCAATAAAATGGGTCAATACCATGGTAACACCCCTTGGTATTCTAAATTTGGAGCACAAAAGGGCATACGCGACTTGGAACGTACTTTTCCGCGTGCATACGCTACTTCGCCTTAACGAACCCGCATATGCTTTGTGACACATCATATTTATCATTTTTCTGGCACTTACTGGAATTCCTTTCTTCTGTTACTTCTGAGCTGATCTGTAGATACATCATCCTTACATATTTAACACATAGGTTGCTTATCATAGGCAACTCATCAAGCAGGTTTCTATCAAGAACAACTTCATTAGGTAGGTTCCATCAAAGTCAACACATTGTGTCCCATTGTCAACAATTTCCCCCTTAAATCATCAAGTAGGTTTCCATCAAGGACAACACTTTGCATCATATTGCCAACAATATTATTTCATCAAGTAGGTTGCCATCATTCATCAAGTATGTTTCCATCAAAGACAACTGATCAAGTCAGTTTCCATCAAGGACAACTTCATCTAGTAGGTTTCCACATCAAGGAAAATACATTGCATCATATTGCCAACATTCTCACTTCATCAAGTAGGTTGCCATCAAGGACAACACATGCCAACAATCTTATTTCATCAAGTAGGTTGCCATCAAGGACAACACATGCCAACAACTCTATCAATAGTCCCTAAGATACATAAATCAAGCAGCCTTCAATTATTTCCACTCCAAGTGATTAGGACCGGAAACCAAAATACAAAAAAGAAAATAAAAGGACCTTTAGAAAATAGTCTGGGGTAATTATGCCCTAGGCCTACTAGCAAAGGTAACATAAATAGTTACGTTGACCTCCTTAGAAAAGCCTTTATCGGTACAAGTACTCGAGCTTCACAAGGGTAACCTCTAGAAGTACTAATGAAAGTGATACAACATCTGGCTCAGGTACCACGGGTATTCCCCTCCACAGTCACCTATGTGATACCTAGGAAAGGCAACTAAGGGCACCAATTCGTATGGGCAGCCGGGTAGAACGGTCTTAGTTCGAGATTCAACAAATAGGAGAGGGGTTGTCTCTCTTCTCTGCCTTCACTATCCCTTGTGCTTAACTCTATGGAGGTAGAGCTTTCCCATTCCACTTAACGAATTTGGATTTCACTCATTAATAAAATTCTACGTTTGATAGTTTTGACTGGCCTTGGAGTGTTAACTCTCCACTCACCTATTCCAAGGCCCTATGACCTACACTTGTTGGTGTATAATTAATGACAACCAAAATCTTCTAGTTTATTTTAGTTAATCGCTTGATTTTAAGTGGTTGTTATTTAAGTCACGGGTAGATGGAGAATGCAACTTATGATGTTTTCGATGCAAAAGATAAATCAATAGAAAACCTACTACACGAATATGAAATTTTTTCTTTTCAATCAAAAGAGATTTCTACTTGGGTTCTATGAAGCTAATAAACAAAAATACTTCTTTTTTATTTTCAATATCACTCTTCACACACTTTAAAAAATACCAAAAAGACTAGAATGCTTAATGGTGCAACTAATGCAAAAACTACCAACGATAAATGCAAATCCTAGGACTACTCACAAAGGGAAGAAAAAAAGTTTTTCAATAAGATTGGTCTGATCACTTTGACAGAAAAACAGAGACAAGCCCCAATAATAAACTCTTTGCACACAACAATGCCAAAACAATATTGATATAAAAGAGACAAATCCAAACAAGGACTCCTCTCAGAACCAAGCAATTGAACCAAAAATGAGAAACTAGAAAATTTCTCCAAAATGGATGAAAACCATGAAATGAAAACCAAAGCAAAAGAAACAATTTTTTTTTTTTTTGGCTTTTCACTTTTTAAGGAAACAAGAAAATTTCATTGAGACAAACACAAAACTACCAAAGGTCCCAAATCAAAAAATTGAGCCAACAAGGAAACTTCCAATTACACAAGCCAACTATGCCACTTTCATAGTGGGACTCACAAAAAAAGAAGAAGTAATCAACTCAAGAAACTTATTCAAAATAGTAGAATACACTTCCAACAAACAAAAAATTCAATAAACCGATAAAAGGCAACTTCAAGATTCACTAGAAAGCCGATCCCAAGAAACAATAAATCCAAGAAAGTCAAGAAGGCAAAAACCAAAAGTTGAAGCAACGCGTAAGGCAAACATGAGCAAACTGACAAAGGCTCACTATTATGAAAGGTCAGAACAACCAAGAACTTCAGAAAGAAGTCCTGGTGCTACAACCGCAACTGAAACTTCACCAAACAGGTAAAACCCTAGAATGACTAGGTCTTCACTTGAAAAGTAGAGACATCGACATACAACAAGAAGAATCACAGTCTAAACACCTAAGTGATTCCATATGGATGACCAACAACAGGCAAGAAAGTCTTACAGGGTCCCAAAATTCAAATTTTCAAATTTTACTGGGCATACATGGATCCACTGTGTGAAACACGTGTTTATACGCGACTGTACCTAAAGAAACACACATATACGTGGGTCCCTTTGGAATAAATAGAAGGTATATGCGATTGTGTACACACCAAGTAACATATAGAAATTGTAATAAATAAAAAGGAAAAAACCCAAGCATGATCGAGAAGATGAGGCCTTCTGCCTAGATGGGAAAAGAGCCTATTAGACTAAAAAAGTGATCAAACTGTCAAGGAAAAAAAAATATAGCGAGAAAAAACCAAAACTAGGAATTACATAGATGTAATCACCAGCAGAGTCGCCATTTCTATTACCTGAAAAGCTACCCTAAGGTCTGGGTTGAGGGACCTAACAGAGCGGAAGGAATATCATCACAAGAAGCACTCTAATTATGAGTTTTAATTCTTGAACTAGAAAATTGAGGATAAACGACCTTACCCATTTTTCCTACGTCTAGGGTCGATCCCCCAGCGTGCAAACCCTCTGCTAATCCTCGTGCTTTAGAACTTGTAAATCAATCAAGAAAAAGCACACAAACTAGTTGCACAACATATATGTCCTAGATGTCAACATGTTAGAATATATAATCTCATAAAAATAACATGAAATAAACCATTAAAAGATCATTCCACATGTATAAGAGACACATAACCCAAATACAATAGGAACGGGATAGAACTTCATTTATTAATAAAGTGGAGAAATAACCTGAGATATGCCACATCTCCAAGCGAAATGTCCTTCCCTAGCCTCACAAAGCTTCTTCCATAAAGGGTGAAAAAATGATGTCACATAAAGTGGGGGTGAACATCACAAGGAAATAAGGGTTTCCTGAACCTGGAAAGTGTAGGAGGCACAAGGAAATATCAGACTTGATCAGGGCTATAACATGCTATAATATCAATAACATTCTCTCTCCTCCCTTAGGCCATTCCCTTGAGGTGCATTTATACTTCTCAAATCAGTTTTTTCAGTTGGTAAACAGTTTGGCCATGGGATGGGGTAGTTAAGTTACAGGAAAAACCCATAAACCCCACCTAATTATTAGGGAGGTTTTATATTTTTTAATATTTTAAATAGTATACGCAGGACAGTTATGGATGAACCTGCATCTTCACGCAGAAAAATCTGGGCAGAATCGCGTATGGTTAAGAAGTTTGACAAAATCTGAATGGAAGGGCTGCCAAAGGCCAATGCATAAGTCATTAAGTATATAGAGGTGATAAATTATGCTATAACACACACAACATCAACGTGTTTTGCGTCATTATTTATCTCAGTGCTATTTTTTCACGTCCCACACTCTCCATGCATTGGTCAGATTATATCATTTTTACATGCATGTACACATATATGCCAAAACTTCCTTTATAATGCTTGATGGGCACTATATACACACCAAGTTTTATTATTATATCTTCATACGTGTAGATGACACCATATTCTTTCACTGTGTCATATGTTGCCATGATTTTTTGGGTCATACGTGGCCTCATAATTTATATCACATGTGTTAGCATGGTGAGCATATAGCATTTATTTAGTGCCCTCACAATTCATCCCACATGCCCTAATTTTCTTATATTCATGCCAGCCTTATATCCATTCCAACCTATTAGGTATACAAGTATCAATGACATGTCTCGATGTGTTTGGGGTCCTTTATAAAATGCGTCACTCAAGCCTTAATAACTTCGCGTGCTAGCATGTGCTCCTTGCATGATAATGTATGCAACATCTTTTGTTTCTGTTAGGTCTCTGTAATTAGCAAGACTGGCAAAGTCTAATCATAGAAACAACATTATTTCAACCAATTTGGGATTCTAAGATCTAGCCCTCCTGAATCCGGAGAGGGATCTCTCCAATAAGTGCAAATATTGGATTTGTCTTTGAAGTTCAGGTAATGATATTAGGCTAGTTATGAAGGCCGAGGGTTTGTTTTGTTTTTGGATTGTTGAGCATGATTATTATTTGAGGTGGAAAGTCCTAAATGCAAAGAGTTTCAAAGGTGAGAAGTTGCAAGCAATCAGAGTAAGCTTTGGCTAAAAAGATAGATATAACATTGGTTTTTAGTCCATTGGGCTATGGAGTCATAACAGGGCTTTAATTGAGCAACAACATCAAGAGTGATCCAAGGGGCATGTCATCTATATCACAAGATTATTGAGATTAAAATTATGGAATGGAAACAATAAAGTGTTGGAGGGCTGGAAACTGATAATAATTTCAACAAGGATTTATAGTCAGTCCAAACAAGAAAAGCCTCTTAAGTAACTGTTTAAAACCAACCAAGGCTAGGGCTAGCCATAGTCTTCTTAGACAAGTTTGTATTAAAGCAGCTTAATTGACAAACAATCCAGTAATCCGCATAATTACCTTCAGAAAGTATGAAAACACATAAGAGAAACAAAGTGCAACTTAAGATCAGATAAGGTACTTTTAAACCTAGTCTTCCTTCAACCAACACCAAGGAAAACCTTTAGAATCTGCCTTTGGAGACATAAAGCTAGAAAACAGGGCACACCATCACTTTTCTAGTCTAACTTTAATAAGAAAATAATGAAAATAACATTCAAGAATAATGTTTAAGGCAAAAAATAGGACGAGGGAACGCCAGCATTCCTAACTTCTTAAACTGTATTGAATCATTCTTAAATAAAAAATTTAGAGGAAAACATTGAGATAAATCTTATCAGTCAGATAAGGGTACTGTAAACAGTAAATCCTAACTCTATAATTGTTGTTCTTTATCAGAGAATAGTGAACAATATGGCATACATAGAAGGAAAGAACAATAACAAAGAAAGGGGCACTTCACCAGTGATATAGACCAGGATCCCAATAAACAACTTGTTATTGATGTCAAACCAATTACAGTCTTTAGGTCCAATGTTTCAGTTCAGCAATCATCTTCACTTTTCTCAGCCTAACTATTCTATCACAAGCAGAGCTTCAAGAGCCAGTGAACACTATTTACAAGTAGAAATCTCAAGCTCTAGTGTATTTCAAAGTTCAGCAACCAACAATTTCTCATCTTCTACAGTAGTATTTATAGAAGGATGAGGAGGTGGGAGAGGATAAAAGATCTCCCAAGATAATTAATATAGATTAATGACTTCTCGGCCTTTGAGGGGCTCGATGGAGAAGTTTACAGATAGTCTCACTGTATTGATTGATTTACATTAAAGATTAAGCTCGGTGGGAGCTTTTGTTGACCTTTGAGGCTCTGCGTCATGCTAAAGTAACTTTGCTGATATTTTTGTCATTAAATTCTTTCAGCAGAATTAACTATTCAGCTGCGTTGAGGCAAATATCTGATTTTGAACAATAACTTTGGCCTCTGCTTGAATGCTTTGAGGCATAGGTGGCTTTGTCGTAGCTAGGAGGAATCAATTTTCCTTTGATGTGGTGGTGGAGGCCTTTCTGTTTGATAAAAAACTTATGATTTTCTTTTAACTATGTCTTAATTGGGAGGATTAGGCTTTTGATAATCAATCTTATCCGTAATCCCCCCATATCTGTCTTCAATCTCCTGTTCTGGTATGTTTGGTCTTCGACACTAATACTCTTTTTATTCATTTTAACTATGTGTCTTGTTGATGTGCAGGGTCGCACTGGGCTCGTGAGGAATCAATGCACATGAAGCATTAACGAGATGTGGAAATTGAACCCATGGATGGCTTCCCTTTGATGAATCGAAGGCGTGAGAATCATCATTCCCAGCCTTCTGCTTTTTTTTCAATATAATGGATGAACCATTAAACACCTGCAAAATAAAAAAATAATTAAAAAATCCTGCGTTATTGGGTTTTATTGCTTCAGAGGGTGTGGGGAGGAGCGTGGCCATTGGATGGCATCAACCAATGGTGTAGATCTGTTCGTGGAGGTTAAAAGAAGAGCAGAGGGAGAAATAGGTGAGAACCGTTGATCGCGCAGAGATCAATGGTGGGGATTACACATTAAAATCTTCTCGGTGAACGGCAGAGGGCGATGAAACCATGAGGAAAGATATGGGACCGTCCGATCTGGACACGTGGACGGTCCAGATCTAATCGGAGGATCACAATTGGCGAGGAAAAACAAATGTAAAAAACGCACCCGATGAAAAGATCCGATGTGATCAAATGTGGACCGTTGATCTGAGGGCCAGATCAACGGTGGGGAGTGAATCGAGAATCGGTGATCGGAGGTGGGCCAATGCGATGGTGCGATTGGGGAAAGGCCGATGCGATTGCACAATCAGGGCAGGCCGGTGCGATTGCGCGATCGGGCCATCGCAATTGGAGGTCGGGCTTGGTCTTTTTGATCTAACCATTTTCAAAGTTTCCGATGCGATTAGCGCTTGGGACTGTAACTCTTGGTCCTGGGCGGAGTTTATATGGAGTGAAGCGGAGGGGGGGCGGAGCTTATGAAATCGGGCTTAATCGCATCGGAGAAATGATGCGGGTCTATTTCAATCTACCCATTTTTCATTAAAAATCATCGTGTAGGCGTATTTAGACCAAAACTTAGGATAAAAGTGTTTTTTATATACAAACGAAAATAATGGATCAAAGATGAATTTTCACAATGATTTAGTGCTTGATTGCAGGCCCACAGGTTACATGGATCGATAATATGATCGGGGAATATAATGCGCGGGGCTAATCGGCATCGGAGTTTTCAATGTTTACACACAAAAAGACTTGCGTTTGTTCAGAAGTTTTGATGCGATAAGCGCTCAATGGGTCAGCACCTGGTTTGTAGGGCGTGGGCATGTGGGGGAAGTGGTTTAGAATTTTTTCCCAAGGGGGCGTAAGCCCATAGTCAAAATACTTGTTTTTTAAGATATTTTCAAAGTTTTCTGATGGATTTGGGGATTTCGACAGAGTTTCAAAAAGGAGTTTTAAACTCTATAAAGGGGATTTTATGAAAGGGGAATAGGGGAAAATGAAAATAGAGGAATATTATAGGAATGAAAGGGGAGCACAATGGAGGTTAGTTTTTCAAGTGGAAGTAGGGAAAAATGGCCTTTGCAGCAGTATTTTCACTTATGGAAACAACATAATTTCAGAGTATAAAAAGGAATAGTAGTGAAGATTTGGACAGGGGCATGAGGCTTTCAAGAGTCTTAAAGAGATAACATTTTTTAGAAATAAAACTTGTTTCTTGAAGGCTCCAAAAATGATTTAGCCAGCATTTGATATAACAAATTTTATAGCTGGCTAACAGTGGCTCCACTTGGGGATGGTGCCTTCTTGAAGGCATCAAGGACTTTAGACTTGCATTCTCTGGCAGGCTGATCTGTGCCTCATCGATTGGGCTGCCTTTATTTACTTGGATGATCTTCTTTTGTTTTGAAATCAGGTTAGCAGCCAAGGAAAACAATGGATCTTTCATCAACAAGCTTTCTACCTACCCAATCCTACCGATCTAACATTTTTTCTTCATTAGAGTGCACTTGGATTGGCAAACTCTTTTCACAACATTTTATTCCTTTGAAAGCCTAAAACTAATCTAATTCTACTCCTTATTTCTCCATGGACTCAGATTAAACAGTTGAGTCCATATGTTTCTCTACCTAATCTACCATCTGTTGGGATTAAACTGTCTAACAGATTTTATTCACTAAATTCTAAAACAAAAATTCAAAAGCATACAAGTCAGGATTGAACAGTCTAACTTGATGCTAATCTATGGCATAAAAAACAAGCTTAAATCAAAATGGAAGGCTTAAGATCATAAATTTCAAAGCACTTCCTTCACCTTTTTACAGCTCTATTTTTACTACTGTTTGAGCTATTTTCTTCATAATCTAGTTCAGATTTTGAGCTAATTGGAACCAGATTTACATCTTTTTTGACTCAGAATTTGAAACAGATTTGAGTCATTCTCTTTGGAAACATAGGTTCAGATTTTGAGCATGTCTGGACCTTTAATTTATATCCTAAACTATCTACTGATAAGCCAAGATTAAATAATTTGGAAAATAAAATTCACTAATCCTATCAGCAGTAAATTTAAAACTAATTATTCAAGATTAGGCTATTTGAATAACTAGAAGTGTGTCTGTCAGGAGTGGCATTTAAGCTTGCACACTTTCAGATTTGTTTCTCTTTTTGTTGGTATGGGGTTGTACCTTTATTGTTTTTACAATCCTCCCTCTTTTCTTTCTTTCATTGTTTTTGTCTTTTGATTTTTTCTAACTTTGAATGCAATGGTGGATGAAATATTTATAATGGAAAAAAGATAAAAAGGCTTCAAAACATGACATGGATCAAGATAAGTAATGCTTGAGCATCCTGCCATTGATAGGACCCCCAAATAGTTCAGCTCCATTCAACTCTTGTAAGAAAAATGCATTGTTACCAGCAGCTGAATGAATGAGATAAGGGCCAAGCCATAAGTTGTCAAATTTTCCATGCTTGCCCTTGTCTTCTCTCCTTGAGTCCCACTTTAAAACTTTGTTCCCAATTTTGAAATTGCTGGCCTTTGTTCTTCTGTCAAAAATCTTTTTGATGCTGTTCTGCTTCTGTAATTCCTTGTTATAAACTTCCTCTCGGGTTTGCTGAAGATGAATCGTTTGATTGATCCTTCTGATCATGTCATTATCTTTAGTTTGAAACTCTTGAATCAACTTCATAACTGGTACACCAAGGCTGGTTGGAAAAATTGCATCAGTACCATACACAAGCTGGAAGGGTGACATACCAATAGATTTCTTCAATGTCAATCTGTCAGCCCAAAGTGCATGCATAAGATTTGTGTGCCAAGACTTCTTGTTGTCCTCCAACAGTTTCTTGATTATGTTCACCAAACTCTTGTTTGAGGATTCTGCAAGTCCATTACCTTGAGGGTAATAAGCTGTGTAATGCCCCAATGTTATCTGATATCTGTGACAGAATTCAACCATCTTCTTTGATCCGAATGCTGCTGCATTATCAGTGATGATCTTGGTAGGACAGCCAAATTTAGAGAGAATATTATTCTCCATGAATTTTATAATAACAAAATCATTGGCTTGCCTATAAGGGATGGCTTCTATCCATTTAGTGAAGTAGTCTGTGGCAGTGAGAATCCATCTATGTTGGGCAGAAGATGGTGGATGGATTTCTTCTATGGAGTCAAGTCCCCACTGTTGAAAAGGGGCTTCAACAATGATTGGATGCAGAGGCAAGGGCAGTAGCTTCCTTTTGCCTTCGAAAAGTTTGCACTTATGGCAGGCTATGATCATCTTATGAAAATCATGAAAAATATTAGGCCAATAATTGCCAGCCCTCAAAATTTTGTTGGTTGTTGTCTTCCAATATAAGTGGCCTCCACACTCCCCTTCATGGAACTCGTGCTTAACCTTCTCTGCATCATACTTAGGTAAGCAATATACCACTTGCATTTTTCCAATAAAGACATTTATCTACAATGCAATAGTTTACAGCGTTTAACATTAGAAACCTTGCCTTTGTTTTTGTCAAACCAGGAGGTGTATTCAAATTAAGAAACACATACAGAATATCAGTATACCAAGAGGAATTCATAAAATGTTCTTCAACAATGGGAGTTGAGATTTCCTCCTACTCATCTAAAGCATTAATCATATTAATATCAAGAACTTCAAAAAAAAATTCAGTCATCAACCTAGCTAGACCTTGGCCTTTGATAAGTTTAGTGGGTTTTATCTCTAAATCATATTCAAGGATAACAACAATCCACTTACCTCTCTTACCATCTGGGTCCTGTGTTAGAATGTCTTTCACAACTGAATTTGGTACAAAGGCAATGATGTGTGAGTGAAGGATGTATACTCTGAAGTCTTTCAAAGCCTTAACCAAATTAAAGGCTTGCTTTTCCATAATGTTATACTTCAAAGGAGCATCTCTCAAAGCCTTGCTAAAGAATGCAATAGGCTACTCTTGTCCTTGTGGATTTTTCTGTAGAAGGACAATAGCTATTGTATGCTCTGATGCAAATGAAAAGATATAAAAATATTTTGAAAAATCAGGAATTATTAGAACTGGTGTTTTGGTTAACGTTTGTTTCACCAGTTCAAAGGACTTCTTTGCTTCCAAGGTCCATTTTAACCCTTGCTCCTTTTTTAACATGTTTGTTATATTCCTAAGGAGCTCAGCCAAGTTGGGTATGAACCTTCTCAAAAATTTAATCTTTCCAATGAAAGATTGCAACTCTTTGATGTTTCGAGGATGAGGGATTTGCAATATGGCCTCAATCCTCTTTGGATCTATCTTAATACCCTCTTCTGAAATAATGTGCCCAAGAAGTTTACCTTCTTGGAGACCGAATAGTGTCTTCTTAGGGTTTAAAGATAATCCAAACCTTCTGCATTTCTCGAAAACTTTTCTTAAATGTGCTAAGTGCTCTTCATATTTTTTGAAAACACAGTAATATCATCAAGGTATATAATGATGAAGTGGCCTAGTTCTTCCGAGAATGCTATGTCCATGGCTCGTTGAAAAGTTTCTCCAGCATTCATTAGACCAAAGGGAATTTTCACATACATGAAAGTGCCCCATGGTGTAGTAACAACTGTCTTTAATTGATCATCAAGGTGGACTAAGATCTGATTGTACCTTGAATAGCCATCAAGCAAATAAATTCTTCTAGACCCTACTACCCTTTGTAAAATATGATCCATCTTAGGCAAAGGGTAGTTTTCTTTTAATGAAACTTTGTTTAAGTCTCTAAAGTCTATACAAAGCCTGATCTCTCCAGTTTTCTTCCTAACTGACACCAGATTAGATACCCACTCAAAATATCTAATAGGGAAAATAATACCAGCTTCATACATTTTCATGATCTCCTTTTGAACCGAAGGCAACTGAACAGGGTTTATTCTGCGCAGTTTATGTTTGAATGGCTTCTAGTTCTCCTTGAGAGGGATTTTGTGTTGGATTATTTCAGTGTCATAGGATTTAATATCTTCGTAACTCCACGCAAAAACATCAAAAAACTCCTTAAACAACTCTATGTATTTGAGTTTAATTTGAGCTGGTAAGGTCTTGGACAGTTTAATCATTTTCAGTTTTTTCTCACTGCCTATATTGCACTCTTCTACTTCAGTCTCTACAAGTTCCAGTTTTGGCTTCTTGGCCACATCGTTAAAATCAAACAACTCTTCTAATGGTGCCAGACCCTTTGGAAAACTTTCATCATTAGACTGCAGGGTTTCTAACTCCCTTGTTTCAAACTCTGCATTCATCTCTGTTTCATTTTCAAGTTTACTAGATAACAGGTTTATATTAGCAAGTTCAGGAGACCTTTCTTCTTCATCAAGAAAATTTTCTTCACTAGGGCAGTCAGTTTCATAATCCGAATCTGAACTTGGTAGTTTGAATTCGTTTCTGAACTACATGAAGTCTTCTATTTGTTTGTCTCCGTCGAACACTTGCCAATGTTTTTCGTTATCAAGAACGGCTGGTCTAAATTTTATCTGAGTTGCACAGTCTTTGGTTTCATATGGCGTTAAGCATGTTCTAGCTGCAAAGGCTAAATTGTGGGTTGCAATATTTCTTTTTCTTGGGAATTTGGACTCCTTGAAAGTTTTTAAAAGGTCCATGACATCGTTTTGGTAGGCCCTAAGTCTGGGATGATTTGCGTTATACTCCCCATTGACTTGCCTAATGACTAACTCTGAATCCCCATACACATTGATTATTTTGGCTCCTAACTTCTTCAACAATCGTAAGCCTAAGAGAAGGGATTCATATTCTGCTATGTTATTCAAACACTGGAAGTTTAATCTATAGGAAAGGCTTTTTGTGTAGTTGTTTTCAGTGTTTCAAATCTAGACCCCTGCACCAGCATTGTTCCTAGTGCAGGATCCGTCGAATTTCATACTCCACAAAGGATTAGTTTCGGTTTTAACAGCTTGACTATCCTCCTCGACTGAAGTGCTTTCGGATGTTTCTTGAAGATTGGCACTTGGCTGGGCTTGTTTTAATTCCTCTGGTTTCTCATTAAGCTGAGGAATGCTTTCTTGACCGTCAAGGTTAAAAAGCGATGAATGTATGATTTGTAGTTCAAGACCTGTATTTGCTTCGATAAAGTTCACGGGTTTAGAAAACTATTTAGAAATTTCTGTGGTGTTTACCTCCTCCTCTCTATCGGCCATTAACTCTGCTAAAGTTACTTGTTCATCAAATATTTCATCATTAAAAAGGATAAATGAATCAAGGCCTGTGTTTACAGAATAAAGGGGAGAGTTTTGCGGTCTGTCTTGACTAGTAACTATGTATTGCATATGGGACTCCCTGTAAAGTCTTCTTGTCTTATTGAAAACATGGATGGTCGCATAGGTCATGTCAATCTGCATAGTCCCTCGTAAGTTAGCCCCCCAAGATCTAGATAATAGCATTCCATACTTTGGGGGCACATCAGCCACAACTATATCCATGACCAAACATTTGGCTGGAATCTGGGCTAAGTTAACGCAGAGGTCTTTAATTAAACCCAAACATTTTACTCTGCTAGAGTCAAAAGAGTATAGGTCTTTAAAAGGTCTGGTGATTTCGAGACCGAGGCTCTCCATTACAGCTTTTGGCATTAAATTGTGAGAAGCTCGTGAGTCATGCATAGTGTTGTGCAAGATCTTGTCATGAACGTTTAGACTTACATAAAATGGAGGAATAGGTCCCTCTTGATATCTACCTTCAATCTTAGGACCAAAAATCAGCTCTGCTTGGTCATTGTTAATATTGACAGTGTCCTCATTTTCCTCTATATTTAAAGCCTTCAAAATTTGGGTTCTATATACAATTTGGGCAGCTAGCTCAGTAAGGGTAACAAAGATTTTAATTTTGGAAATTTACTTTTCAGTGGAAGAATTTGACTTGATGTGCAGGGCTACTCGGGGCTCATATGGCATCAATGCCCATGAAGCATCGATGAGACGTGGAGTAGAACCCCGTGAAGATGGTTCCCTTTGATAAATCCAAAGTAGGTAAGAATGAATCATTCACGACCTTTAACTTTCTGCTTTAATATAATGGGCAACCATTGAGCACAACCTCAACCACTCACAGGGAAACTTATATTATAAATCCTACGTTTTGGGTAAAATACTTCGGAGGTGTGGGAGAGAGCATGCATTGGACCATCATCCATGATGGGGTCCCGATTTGAGGAGGTCCAAAAGGAGAAGTAGAGGGAGAAATATGTCGGGAACCATTGATTGCTTGCTTGAAGGAGACTCAAGGTTGGGGCTATCGTTAATCCGTTAAATCCTCTTGGTGGAAGGCGGAGGGTGATGAAACCATGAGGAAAGATCTAGGACCGTCTGATCTGGACACGTGGACGGTCCTGATCTAATCGGAGGATCGCAATCGGCGGGGAAAAACAAATGTTAAAAATGCACTCGATGAAAAGATCCAATGCGATCAAATGTGGACCGTTGATCTGAGGGCCAGATCAACGGTGGGGAGTGAATCGGGAATCGGCGATCAGAGGTGGGCTAATGTGATGGTGCGATCGGGGAAGGCCGATGCGGTTTCACAATCGGGCCATCGCAATCAGAGGTCGGGCTTGGTCTTTTTGATCTAACCATTTTCAATGTTTGCGATGCGATTAGCGCTTGGGACTGTAACTCTTGGTCCCGTGCAGAGTTTATATGGAGTGAAGCAGAGGGGCGGCAGAGCTTATGAATTGGGGCTTAATTGCATCGGAGAAATGATGAGGGTCTATTTCAATGTACCCATTTTTCATTAAAAATCATCGTATAGGCGCATTTAGACCAAAACTTAGGATAAAAAGGTTTTTTGATATACAAAGGAAAATAATGGATCGGAGGTGAATTTTCACAATGATTTAGCGCCCGATTGCAGGCCCACGGGTTACATGGATCGATAATATGATCGGGGAATATAATGCGCGGGGCTAATCGGCATCGGAGTTTTCAATGTTTACACACAAAAACATTTGTGTTTGTTCGGAAGTTCTGATGCGATAAGTGCTTGATGGGTCAACGCCTAGTTTGTAGGGCGTGGGCATGTGGGGGAAGTGGTTTAGGATTTTGGCCCAAGGGGCTTAAACCCATAGTCAAAATACTTGTTTTTTATGATATTTTCAGAGTTTTATGATGGATTTGGGGGTTTCGACAGAGTTAAAAAAGAAATTTTAAACTCTGTAAAGGGGATTTTATGAAAGGGAACAGGGGAAAATGAAAATAGAGGAAGTTTATAGGAATGAAAGGGGAGCAAAATGGAGGTTTGTCTTTCAAGTGGAAGTAGGGAAAAATGGCCTTTGCAGCAGTATTTTCACTTATGGAAACAACAGAATTTCAGAGTATAAAAAAGGAACAGTACTGAAGATTTGGACAGAGGCATGAGGCCTTCAAGAGTCTTCAAGAGATAACATTTTTTAGCAATAAAACTTGTTTCTTGAAGGCTCCAAGTGTTAACATTTGATATAACTTTCATGATTTTATAGCTGGCCTAACAACTAGTTTCGGCAGAAGATGATATGCAATGTTTATTAAAGGATTAGGCCACTAGGAGTAGTTGAGTTGATTTGAGGTTGATTATGAAAGATAGTTCCAGGATAAAATACCTTGTGAGCATTTGCTATGTAGAGAGATTAAATGTAACATCCCCGGGTTGATTTTCCATGTAAATAAATTAAACCAAGCTCATGGGACATGTATTCCAAGCTGAATGGAGGGAAAAAAATTATAGTGGGCATCATTTGTGGTTTATTATTGGATATGGAAATTGGAATTGACATTGGAAAAGGAAAAAGACAATAAATGGAAATTAATTAAAATAAATAAAGGAAAATAGGAGAAAAGGAAGATGAAGAGACAAGAATATGCATGCAAGGGAAAATGAAGGAAAATGAAGGAAATTGAAGGAAAATAAAAGGAAAAGGATATTTAAAATCAAACCGCTTAGAAAAATATATAAAACACACATAATAAACCAGACACCAAATAATGGCGGAAAAGGCTTCAGCCTCATGGCGTCCTCACATATTTTCTCATTATTGAAACAATGTAGTGTTACAATTAAATAGATGAGGAGACAGTGTCTCAAGATAGCACGTGCTATCTTGGATACCTTGGTTGAGATAATTTCTCAACCAAACACACACCAATATAGGAGCTACCTAAACTAACTCCTATCTTAGAGGAACAACCCAAACTAAAGAGTTAGGCATAAATTCCTAACTTTTAATATTTAATTTATTTTTGGATTTATTATTTTTTTTATGAGAGAGGCTAACATTCCCCCCTTCAATGATAAATCCAAAATAAGAACGAGGAACCATCTCCCAAGTTCTCATGTTGATCCTTAAAAACATCGCCTGAAAAACTGCCAAAGATGGATGCTAAAAAACTGCAATCTGAAGAGACCATGAGTCAGCTGCATGTCTGATTCATCTCTGAATTTTGCTTCACAACTCCATCACGTGCCAAGTTTCAAAAGGATCAATCTATCATTTGCGTGAAATCAGCATCCTTTGTCCACTGACAAAATTTGTTCAACGCCCACTGGCTGATGATGTCAAAAACAACTCACTATTGCTTTTGCTGGGCTAAAAAAATGCTCATTGCCACTTTATTATCACCGTTTTCACCGCGAATTAGTTGGATGCCCGTGCTGGTCGTTGAATATGCCCATTGGCTGCATGCTACCCACCGTCGCTTTGTTTTTTCTGGCACTTTCTGCGTCAGATAACCATCGTCAATTTTGTTGACATTTTCCCCCCTTTGTCAGCTGAAAGGAGAGACACTTCTCTGGAAAGTTTTCCTGAACTCCCCCCCTTCAGGTGTAGGAGTTTTACACTGGTGTACTCCCCCGTTCAACTGCATGAGAGTACCATCTTCTTTTCACTATCGGTTGCACTATGTGTGATTATATTCAGTTGTAGAACTGAGACAATCTTTTGACTGTGGATGACCATTCCCAAGGATTTATCCATTCATAATGTATTTTCAATCTGGCTGATTATTGGTGGTTGCAAAATTTATCTGAGGAATTATTGGGCTTGCCACAATGGCGACAAGGATGGAGATCAAAACACTGATCTTCCACATGATCGGTTCTTTGACAATGAGAACATTTCGATTTGACTGCAACTTCGGGTTGCGTGCATTTCTGTTTGTCTGCAACTTTCTCAGAACTTGCTGAGGTGATTTGTTCAAGAAATCTTGCACTGATGAACTTAATTGGCTTGGAATAATCTGGTATATGCAGGTTGTTGTCATCGTTGACATATCCTAAGCGTCATCGATTCTTGTTACTTTGAATTTATTCCCATGGATTGATGATGGACATGGAAGAAAGTTGAATTGGAGCAACTTCAACACTTGAAGCTATTTGGATGAATGAATTATCATCTGGATGGTTCAAAGACTTGAAAGTATCACTCTTTTCTTGCAACTCATTTCTTTGTAGTTGCGACTCTAATTTTGTTGATTTTCACCATGTCTTCATCACTGGAGATGATCAAATTGTGAAGAATTTTTAACAACTGAATGTGTTGCTCCATCTGAACTCGCTCTCTTGAATTCAGGCTCTCTTGTCTTAGATGTTGTGCTTTGAACTGTTTCACTTGATTTTTTTACTTGAATGACATTCTCGCTTGCTATGTGGCTTGAATGGAACGCTCGCTTGATTTGTTACTTATTGCACTTTCTTGGAACACTTGTTAGAATTGTAGAATTTTCTTGCTTGAACTATTGAATTCACGCTCACTTGATGACGATCGCTTTGCTTTGAACACTCACTTGACTTGCTTGATTACATCACGCTCACTTGAATGAATACTCACGCTCACTTGCTTTGTTGCTTGAATAGCACGTTGGCTTGTACTGGCTCACTTGATTGAGTTTATCATACTCGCTTGCTTCAAAATTCGTTGGATCTCTTGCTTGGTGAAACTTGTTTCTCTTGTTTCAAGTTTACTGGAACTCATGGTCGCTTGTTGTAGATTTCAACTTGCTTGATTGGAGTTAGAGTTGAACTTGTTTGGTTTGACCTTTGATGGTTTGAACTTTGTACTGACTTGATGCAAATTGCTTGAATGAATACACACGCTTGCTTGCAGGAGATGTGAAATTTTTGTTTGTTTTAGATTTAAAATTTTCCCACTTGAGGTACTCACTTGATTGTGTTTTAAATGAAGGGCGTTGAACACTGTCGACAATGCACCCAAAAAAGCTTACAATGATTTTAATGACTCACATAAAACAATGAATTCACTTGTCTTAATTTGACTTAGTTGAAGGGAAGTGACACTCTTGACTTCTTATCAATTCAAAACTTGGGTGTCGGTTTCAACCGAGAGTGCACCCTTACAATCTAAGTCAAATTACAAATTCTTAAATTTATGTGAAAGAATGTTGATGTAGTCTGTGCTTTGAAATGCTGGAGTTTGTAGGTTCATTAACTTGATTTGTATTGAGTTAATTTTCTTGTTGAGGTAGAATGTTGATGTTGACAACTTTGATTATTTGTTGTAGTGGTGCAAAAGCATGTGTTGAGCTTAATTATCTTTCCTTGCAGCTACTTTGCTACAAGTGTTGTGCTTGCTTGCATTGAACTTTATGTGTGTGTTAAATGAGATCATTTATGTGTCAAAACTAGACACAAATCAGAAGCAAACATCATGAAGCACGTACCACTATCAACACATTCTTCATGTACCTAAGATCCCCTTATTCAATTTCGGGCGGATCTAGGACACAATCACCACAAAAAATATATGCTTTATTAAAATTTGGAGTACATAATCGTTCAACTTCACAACATCTTCACCTCCAAGCTAGAAACCCTTTGATGCAACTCATCTTCAAAAACTGAATGGATAGTGACACGATCTCTCTCAAATTAAAACAATACTTTGAATTACAACATGAAATTTCTCTAAAAAAAAAAAAAAAATTCCACATATCACTCCAAAATTACAAAACACTTATCACTCCAAAATTACAAAAAAAATTTTCTCCTTATCACTCCACAAAATCACTTCAAAACTCTCATTAAAACACACTCAATATGCCTCCACTAACTCTCAAATATATATTTATATGTATATTAAAGTGTTTTGTGTGTCTTTTATTGTGGCATTCCTCTAGGCTGCCCCATTACTACATTTCCAATATCATACCAAAGAACAATATAAAAAAAACATTGTGCAACTTTGAGAAATGGATTAAACATAATGGTGGCAATGCTATAGTTGTAAACTACGTTGCACATGGAATTGGATTCACACTTAACTATATATAACTTCCACAATAGTGTTTCCATTCAGTGCAGCCTCAAAATTTGTAAGCTAGATATGATCATGAATTTATGATCTGTATTATCACCTTCAGTTTTATTGCCGTCTATGGGTCTTTTCTTTAAACACATCCATGCACAACACAGGGAAAGCATGGCTACATGCCGAAAATCCTCGAGGCACATAACACACTCAAGGTCGACCCCTCAACCCTTCACAGGGCAACATAATTCTTGTTGTTCTTGAACTTCTACCTCAAGCAACAATGCAACGACACCATATGATCTCCTCCTCCGAGTTAGGCAGCATAAAAGTTTTCAACGATTTTGAAACTTTTGTACCCTTGCATGGCTGCAACTTGCTTGACAACAATTTGATGCTAAAATCGTCCACTCTTCCCAGACCAGAAAATGTCGTTCTTTGCAACCAATACAGTATGCCCCAGTTGCACTAATGGGCACAAAAAATACACCAAACAAAAAAATTATGTTCTTTACAACAAATCAAAAATAAATAAAGCCAACGTGGTGTTTACAAACACGATGTTGATTCCGGCTTCTCAAAACTGGTGGCCTCGATGGAATTCTCCTTTGATTTCTTTAGTATAAATGCACTTGTCCTTTATTTATTTTCTCAGGCCTCCTCACAACACACAAGCTTAGATATGGCAAAAATTACAACCTTCACACCTCTTCAAATCCACAAATGACTATTCTCGGTCAAATTCCCGCGCAAATTTCTTCAACGAGCCTTAATAGCCACGTTCCGATCTGCAGCAGCAACATAGGCATTCATCTGTTGCACATATCTATACTTTCCGATCTGCACCAGGGGAATGAAAAACACATTCCAGCTCCCTTTCTCGGCTCACTGTGGGCTGCAGGAATGAACATTCCTCTCCATGATTATACGCTTCCAATAGATCACTTGAGATCGTTCCAGTCACCAGCCCATTGGAATTCTGGCACGTAGGTTGTTTCTCCCTACTGCGTGTCGGAAAATTATAAAGGCACAGATCCACACAGTGTCCAAACACTAGCCCACTGCAACGATGAAGTAGAGATGTAGTTATTTGTGTGGATTACCACATGGATGATGTGGAATGTTGTTTCATCTTACTTTCTAGAAATCGACTTTGATATGTAATAGTCACACAAAATATCCGCAACCAGTAAAAATCATACACAACTACCACAAAGATTTGATATATGCTCCAATCGGGCTTGATAACATCAACTATAGAAGTAAATGGTGCATAGGTCCAAAATAGAAATTACAGAAAAAAATACAAATGCCAGATGTGCATGTAGGACTAGTTCATTTAATGACAGAAAAAAACTATGTTTTGAGCTTACAAGTGCACAAAAAACTTGTCTGTTGCAATTGCATGTGATGAAGCTCTACCTACAAAATTTTCATGTGATGAAGCTCTGCCTACAAAATTCTTTCTCGAACTATAGCTTAAAAACAATTTTGCAGCTTCCAAATTATTCCCGCACACCCATAGAAATTCACTTAAAGCACTCTGGGTGCATAATGGATACAACTCGCATGCTGGCCATAAAAAATGTTCACAACAATTTTTGACCACAAACAAGAAAAGGATGAGAATAATTTATCTACCATCAGTTTGCGTGAGGAAGGCTCCTCAAAATAATTGGAGTAATCTGGCTAGTACGCATGGCTGAGATAAGCATTGGTGTGCTTGTTCCCTGTAGCAATGCCAATTGGGGTTGTGAAAAAGTACACTCTTTCTCGAGACGACTGCATTCATCACCCAGCTTACACTAAGCTATGATACCACATATTGAAAATCAAACCAGTCAGAAAAATATATAAAACACACATAATAAACCAGACACCAAATAATGGAAGAAAAGGCTTCAGCCTCATGGCTTCCTCACATATTTTCTCATTATTGAAAGAATGTAGTGTTACAATTAAATAGATGAAGAGACAGTGTCTCAAGATAATACGTGCTATCTTGGACACCTTGGTTGAGATAATTTCTCAACCAAACAAACACCAATATAGGAGCTACCTAAACTAACTCCTATCTTAGAGGAACAACCCAAACTAAAGAGTTAGGCATAAATTCCTAACTTTTAATATTTAATTAATTTATTTTATTTTTGGATTTATTATTTTTTTATGAGAGAGGCTAACAAAGGAAAAAAAAGGATAGGGAGAACATTCTATGCTCTCCTAGCCACTCTTAGTTACTCTTAGTCACTCTTGGTCACTTCTTGGTTACTCTTGGAGCATTCTAGCATTCACTTGGACATTGAGGCATTCTCGCTTGGACTTAGAGAGAGAAAGCACTTGGACAAAAGTAAGAAACCAAACAAATGAATTCGTTGGAAACAAAGAAGAAAGTTTAAAAAGCAGCTACAACATGAGAAAATTACATGTAACAAGTTGCATGTGTGATTTCCTTGCTAATATTAGAATGCATGGAACATGCACTTGGTTATTTGGTTACTTTGGTGTCATTGGCATGGGATTTTCCTTGAATGAGAGTGGTTTAAGCCTTGCCTTTCCATTTCCTGGATAACCATGTTATAGTGGGTTCCCTATTTTGATAAATCTTTGGATGGTTGGTATATTTCAGATTCTAGTTGAGGTGGTCTTAGGAAAATTCCCAAGGGTCGAGGGTGGAAATGATGTTTCTCCTATAACTCTTGATGGATGGGTGGATACAAGAAAATTCCTTTGGGTATGGTGAAGAAAGTCGGAGGCATCCAATCTTGTTTTGGTCTTAGTGATTTTTGGACTGGTAGAGGTGAAATCACTGTGGTTGAGGGTAGAGGTGGTTTAGCCTCTAGATTCCCTCATTAGTTTTGTTTCAGTTTATCCCAAGTGACCCCACATTCATGCTTCGAATATGGCATGGGGATGATTGACTGAAAGAAAGATTTGGTTCAACCCAATCTATTTTCGAGTGGTACATGGAAGTCCTTGACTCAATTGGATTTATTCACATGTTATTATGTGTTATTTCTTATTGAGATCAATGAGCACATGTATTAGTTATTGTGTTGATTCTATGACAAGTTTGTATTGAATTCATTTTGGTTAAAATTTAGGTTATAAGAAAGATATATTATTGTTATATAATGTGTTCTTGTTATAGATATTGCTTATGGCTTGATAAGTTATTGAGTGGTTATGTGAATGCATGGGATAAATAGTGTTTGATGCAGCTATCTTGAGAGGGCATTGATCCTTCTTGATGATCCTATGTTGAAGCTAAGGAGACAATGAAAATATATGCATGCATGACCTATAGTTTCTATGTTTACCATGTGTTTATGAAATTATTAATATGTGTTTGGCAAGTTTGCGCAAGATATTAGCCTTAGTATAGACTATACAAACTTTTTTTCATCTTAGACTGGATTATGGAAAGTTCTAGGTTGTTTTGGGTAGTTGGTCTGTAACTAGCCTTGGAAATCAGAACATGGCTTCTAGCCTCAATATATTAATTGAGAAATATCGGCTGTAGCTGTGTGGAGGAAGGCCTATGCGTGCATCTAGAGCCTTTTGGACACATGCACATTTGGGCATGCATGCAGATGGGCTATAAAGCCAGGTAAAAAATTAGTTCCAACTCAAGGTAAGATCATCAATGAATGTTGTTTGACATCTAGGTGATATGGTGTCCCTGGGAGATTACAGTAAGTTTCAGGATGGTTTATCCCACTTACATAACTAAAACTTTGATGTTGGTTCATGAATAGTAATTCTTGTCTCATGTTTACAATGGTGAGCCTGTAAAAGTGGGTAAATCTTGGGTGGGTTGCTACGGGGTGGTTTCTGAGTGAGGTTGCAGCAATGAACCTCGGGGTAAATGCAGATTGTTAAGCATGCATGTCAGTTGCCTATATATTCATCATGCATGCATGTTAGGTATTTATTTGTTATGGTTATGATAACCATGCATGAGATTGTATGCTTGGGATGTTGTGTCATTCTAATATGGATTAGCTCATGCAGATGCAATAACCTCCCTCGAGATACATCGAGGTATAGTACTTAGCTAACAACGACATATTGCTGGAAATAAAAGGTCAAGAGATGAAGATAAAAATAGTTGAGTAAAATTCATATGACTCTTTGCAATGTTTAGAAGAGAAATTGATCAGATGGGAGAGATCACTTGAGCAACATGGAGAGGGGTATTCTCCTGGTTTGGAAGATACTTTGTGAAGTTTGAAGGCATAAATCGTGATTTGCAAGGAAAAAAATGAGCAGCTGATTGAGGCATGAGAAAGGTTTTCCATAGCTCAAGAAGAGTAAGCTAAGGTTAATGTAGTCATCCTTCAGATCCTTTAGAATTTTCAGAAGCAGGGACAACTGGGGATCAGTCATGGGGATAAACAGGAAGAAAATACTAATGGTGTAGATGGAAGTAGGTCTTGGAAAGGATATAGGATGGAAAAAATGATACATTAAAGGGTGGAAAACCCTTGGATACACTTGAGAGGAGGGCTAGCACTCATGGATTTTATTCTAAATATGGTTCTGAGAGACATCATTTCCATCACCGCCAACATCCTTATAGGAGGGGTGAGAATTAATACTTTCCAGAAGAATTCAATAAGGCTAAGCCTCATAATTTTGATGGAGAAATGAAGAAATCAGAAGATGAAAAAGCATGGGTACTTAGGATGAATAAATTATTAAGATTGCATGATTAATCATAGAACATTAAACCCAAGATAACTACCTTCAGTATCGAGGGAAAAGCATATATCTAGTGGGAAGATGTTAAGCATGTCAGAGGGATCAGAGAAGAGGAGCTGATTTGGGATGAATTTGAAAGATTCTTCATGAAAATGTACCTATCTGGGAGATATTATGATGGAAATGCCAATGAGTTTTATGAGCTCAAGCTGGGTTGCAAGTCAGATGAAGACTATACAACCAAATTTCTGGAGTCATTGAGATATGTGCCTTATCTCAAGGATGAGAAAGCGAAGATCCAAAGGTTCATCAACTGATTGTCATTATCTTTCAAATACCAGATTAAGTTTGATGAGCCTCAGTCATTGGAGGAAGCCATCAAAAATTTGAAGCATTTTTATGATCAGTCAAAGCACAAGCCTAAGTTCAAGCGTGATTGGAAAGGTAATGAGAATACTAAAGGAAAATGGCTCAAGAAGCGATGAAGATCTCAGGATGCAAGTGACAAGGAAAATGTGGCACCTCATAATAAGTTCAATGCAACTAAGAGATGACATGGGTATTAATCTGAGTAGCAACATAATAAAGGTGATGGCATAAAAACCTTGAGGTGTTGGACCTTGTTGAAACTCAACAAGAAAATTCAACACATACTAGTGTGGGATCCCAGGTCGCACATGAGTGAGGAATTTAGTGAAACATTAGTGCTAATGTGGGCATACAATTTTTAAATAAATTGTAATCTTATCTCATAACAACTTGTAATAGTTAACTAAGTGTGATAGACTTAGTTAGCTCAAGAATTTCGAGTTGAGGGTCAAAGAGTAGGCATGTAGAGTGATTCTATTATTTACAGGGTCCAGTTGCAGCTTTAGCACTAGTGTGATGTGAGTGCAATCAGTTAACTCAAATTAATTGAGTTAAAATTAGTTTAAATAGTTCTAACTGATTGATGAGCTAGTGAAAGATCAAGTGAATTAAAATAGATTTAATTCACAAGTAGTGATCTACCAAGTAACTGATGATTCACTATTAATAGCTGCATGCATGTCAATTTTGATGGAGACCCAGTTGAGGCAAAGGTTAAAGGTAAGTAATCTATCAGTTGTATTTTTAGCGAAATTCCCAGGTGCAGTTCTAAAGAAATAGGAAGCCCATGATGGATTTCACAATCAAGGAAGGTTGGAATTCCTATTTAATAGGAATTATTTTTCCTAGAGATTGCGTGAACAAGGTAGGCTGAAGGTGGGTAGGAAATTGGCTATGTATTTGTCCAATTTTGCCTAGATCAATGTGAGACAATTGGTAGAGTGTATGAGGTTGTGGTGAGCACACATGCATTGCATTGTTTCATGATTACTTGGTTGATTATACAATAAAACACAATAGAATACGTTGGTATATTTCTCCTTAATTGATGAGTGCTAGGAATCACAATAGTGGAGAAGAAATTGATTTTGTGTTGAACAATATTCAAATTTGTAGATACATTATTTGGAGCTAACAACTAACCAGGATGTCTTTCACTGGCTTGAGACTTGAATATGCACTCGAGGGAAATTTGAACTATATTTCATGGAAGGACAGGATGGAGGTAGTATTGGAGGATAATTGGTTGAAGGATTTCACGAGATAATGATATTCCCAAGCTGGAGGAGCTATCACAACTTCTTAGGTACATGGAAAAAGAAGGTGAAAAGGCAAGGAGGATTTTGTTAGAGGGGGTTCTAGATCATATTTTTGAGTCTCCATGGAAAACTCTTTATGCTATGTGGAAGGCCTTGATAGATCAGTTTAAAAGCAACAGTGACCACAAAAAATTGGCACTCAAGGACAAGCTCAAGAAAATCAAAATGGAGAAGGGCGACACAATCTAGAAATACTTGACCAAGTTCACTCAATGTCGAGATGAGCTTGGAAGTGTTTGGATTACTGTAGATGATGATGAATTGGTGAGCCTAACACTTATAGGCCTTACCAAGAGCTGACATAGTTACCAAGACTCTATGAATGGGAGAGAGAAGTTACCATATTGGGAATTACTATGGCCATATTTGGTACAAGAAGAGTTTCGGTGGAATACCATGGATGTATCCTCATCCAAGACCGATGAGGAGGAAAATTGTGCCTTGGATGGTAAGGTAAAGAAGGGGAAGGGGAAGAAGTACCATTCCAAATCTGAGACCGGAAAAGAAGGCAAGAAGCATGACATGTCAAAGGTGAAATGTTTTCACTGTCATGATCATGGAAAATATGCCAAAATTTTTCCACAAAATAAGAAGAAGAACAAGAAGGCTCTAGGAGCTACAGTGGGTGAAGCTTTAGCCTTAGAATTTGAGTTGGACTTCTCTCTCATTGCATGCATGGCATCAACTGTGATGGGATCTATGTGGTACTTAGATAGTGGAGAATATTTCCACATGACTGGAAACAAAGAACTCTTTAGTAGCTTGGAGGATAAGGATCTTCAGATGCACATCGAGATGGGTGATGATGGGAGGTATAGTGTTACCGAGATTGGTACAATTAATTTCTAGAGACAGTCAGGCAAGCCTTTCATATAAAAAGATGTCATGCATGTACCAGGCTTGAAAAAGAACTTAGTTTCAATTTCTATGTTGGAGGATCTTGGATATGATGTGGTTTTTAGTGAAGGAAGGGTGTTCCTTCGTCACGAAGCCACAAGACATGTAAAGAATATTGGGGTTCATGTGAATAACCTCTACAAACTTGATGTAGATGGATGCGCAACATTGAGAAGTAAATTAGGTAAGGTGGTGAGCCAGGATACAGGTGAGTTATGGCACAGGATATTGGGCCATCTACATCATAGTGCTTTGAGGATCATGCGATAGATTTCTACAACTCTTCCAAAGGGTACTCCTGCGCAGATAGACACATTAAAGGGATGTACCATGGGGAAGTACACAAAGGCCACATTTCATGAGAAGGAGACCGAGCAGTGACAATCCTTGAGAGAGTTCACTTAGATGTATGTGGACCATTCTCAACAGCTTCCACAACAAAGAAAAAGTATTATGTGATTTTTGTTGATGATTTTTCTATAAAGTGTTGGATTTTATTCAGGCAGAAGAAAGATCAGAGGTTCTCCAAGTTTTGTGAGTTCAAAGCACTGGTATAGAAAGATACATGGAAGAAGGTGAAGGCTCTAAGAAGCGAAAATGGTGGCGATTATTTCTCTAATTAATTCAAGAACTTCTGTGCCAAAGAAGGAATTCAGAGAGAACTGATTGCACCTCATAACCCACAACATAATGGGGTTGCAGAAAGAATGTAATGTTCCAAAATTTTCATTAAGTTAATTGGAACATTAATTTTGCTTTCCTTTTAATAAAAAGAATAAAATGGGTAAGGGGGCCCATGAAGAAGCATAATAAGCACTCCTAATATGCAAAGGGGTCACCTAAGTGGCTTATTTGTCATCTCCTAGTGTGAAAAGGGGAAAATACAAGAAGACTAGGTCAAGTTTGACCAAGTCAACAACGCTGCCTAAAGAGATGAAGCTTGCATGAGAAGACAACACAGTTTTGAAAGGAGGGATATCATTGGATGAGAGAAACCCTAATGGGTGGGGTCTATGGCAAGGAAGCCTCCTCTTGGCATAAAAGAGGGAAGGGGAGCCATTTCTCATTATGTTTTGAGATTTCGATTTTGGTCTGCTCTCTCCAGTTGTTCAACTGGGACAGCTGTGCTGCTTAGCACAAGGGAGATTTCTGTTTAGGAGTTTCCTCTCCTTCATTGCAAAGCTTTGGAGGACCTGTTCTTCATTCTCCTTACATCCAAGCTTGAGGCCAAGGTAACCATATTCAGCTATAACGTTTTCCAGCTGGCAGAAACGTTGAGTTGCTGGGGGTTGCAGTGAGGGTTCATTACCACCCACTTCCAGAGCCAGTTTTGCAGAGGAGGAGCTCATTCTTTATTTGGGAGATCAGTGAGGAAGATCCCAGAGCTTCATTTTAGATTTTTGCATTGGGCCATATGTTTCATCTCATTCCTATCGCAGTCCCTTCCCCATGTTGCGTTATTTTCAGAGGGCACTTGCAGGAGGGGTTCACACTGTGGATTGGAGGGTGTAATCTTCAGTGAAGGGAGCAGCCTTTCAATTTGAAGATCATTAGAGGTGGTTTCTTCATCATTTGAATAATTTCCATCCTTCTCCATTTTTTTATTGTTATTGAGTTGCTGCTGCTACCCAAAAACTCCGACATTTTTCCATTTTGTACATTTTAGTCAATCCCTTAGAGGATTGTTGCACTATTGTTTTCCGGGGTTGAGATCATGCTCCCCCATTTTATTTGAGCCTGATATTGCTATATCATTGTATACATATCAGTTTGTAACCATTTCCCACTAGGGATTGCGCAGTCATAGCTTGTTGCTAGGTTGTGTAGCATTGTATTTGCACCTTTGCATGTACATCTGTCTTGAGGCTGATCTGGCCTATCTTGAGAGGTCTTTTCCTCAAGTTCTTGTATATCTATTTGCAACTACACATAATATCATGGCTATGATCTCTTCTTGCACCATATGTGTTGATGTTTCACTGCTGCTACTTGTTAGAGTTCATGTAATACTGTAGCTCTCTCTCTTTGAGCTTTCTTTGAGATGCCTAGGAGTGGGAGATATGAATAACCCACCTAGGGTTATTTATTTGAGCTCATATTCTGGAAGTGTAATGTATGAAGGGTAAAAAAAGGGATTCAAGACCCCTTTCAGCTTATTTTTTCATTGGCTTCCTTATACAATGTCCTTGAGGACCATATTGCAACAAATCTTGAAAAAGGGATACTACAGTGGTATCGAAGCTTTGAACTTGGCTCAGCCTGTGAAGTTTGAATAAAAAAGATAGAAGAGGTCAAGATGATGCAGAGGATGAAATTTCTCTCATCAGTTTGTAGATCCAGCAAAGACCTCTCCAAGGAGGTTGAGGAGACTGAAAAAGGAGAAGAGGAAGGACCATGCACTTCCTACTCTCACCAAGGAGGAAAAATGGAGCATGAAAAACATTGGAATTCGAGATTCTAAGTGAGTATCTTACTGAATACTGAGAAAACCCTAGAGCCTTCCAAGAGGCTCTAAATTTTCCACAATGTATTTAGCAGAAAGAAGAGAGAAGACCCCACAACTATGGGATGATGACAGGAAATAGATTTCTATTGTCCACATTCGATGGATCACTCACATGTGCAGTAGAGGTTTGGGTGAAGAAGCTATAAAATTTCTTCCCGCTACATCCTGTAGTAGACAGAGAGGCTGTAGAAGTTGCAGCGCTGCACCTTGAGGGTGAAGAAAAGACTTGGTGGTTCAGCCATTGGATTCATGCAAGGATTTCTACTCTTGTTGATTTCTCCCAAATATTGATCAAAAGATTTGGTCAAAAGAGGGAGGAGCCCTCACCACCAGTTGAAGAGGCACATACCAGCACTGTCATAGTGATGAAGAAGCAACCTTCATCTCCGGTAATTGAGGCATCCAACACTAGTGAGGAAGAAACTCTTGCAGCAACACCAGGTTCTTCCAAATCTTTCCAAGGTATGCCTAAGTTTTTATCTCTAATGGAGGATTGTACATCTTTACATGGTGATTTTTTAGAGTAGGAAACTTTCACTGCACTATGCCATAATCTTCATACACCATTGATATGTTGTGCACCACTGTTGAGGTTGGGGTTTGGAAACTTTTTCATGGAAGAGATTGCATTTCAATGTCCCATGAAATGCAAAGGCCAAAATTTGTTTTGGGAGGATGGTAGCCCTTGTTGGGGGTATACCAAGATCTAGTATGAAGGGAGACATCCACAAGGAGTTGAGTGGATGTGGATGGGAGGCAAGAGGATGGTGAGCCTCTTGCAAATCTATGACACAAGGCAGCAAGAGGCAATGCTGCGTTGGCTACTCTTGAGAGAGTTTGGCCAGCATAGGACCTATCTTTTTTCACAGGATGTGAAGAAGGAGGAATACTGGCAGGATAATTACACCATGGGGCAGAGAAGAGCATGGGTGCATTATGATGAGATGGAATTCTTCTTACCACTCATTATGTCACCATCACATATTTGTTATGGTGGGAGTATGGAGGAGCAACAAACATTCTTGTTGCTCAGATTGTATTTGGATGTTGCAGGAGCAGGAGGAGGCACTAGCATAGTGCAAAGGAGTTGCTCCTTGGCCTTAGATGCCCAAGCGGTACCTTCCTCATGGGAGGGACTCTATATGTGCAACAAAATGATGAGTAGAGTCTTTGACAAGATCCATGTCAAAGAGTTAAGCTTTGAGATGACAGTGGCCCTACTCCACAGGCCAGCAACGCTTTCACTTAAGAGCTGGGATTACTTGTTGAAGTGTTCCCAAGACCACTTCACAAGTGATGTACCTAGGAGGAATGTAGGAGATGAGGATGAGGGAGTAATGGATGGAAGTATCCCTTACTATATTTTGATCTTCTTGGCTTGGGTTCACAAGCACAGGGGGAGATACCTACATGCAGCATCTATGGATCCTCCTTTCATGCATTCTTATGCATACTATTTATTGATGGAGGAGTCCACTTGGGAGGGCATTCTAATGGATGTATATCAGAATAGGGACAGATGCACAACCTGAGAGATGATGAGATGGTTGGCACAACCACTTCCCTACTCTGTTGCAGTAAGGGAGAATTTTCACTTGAGCCATTTCAGCTCGAAGACCGCAGTATATGATGAGGGAGGTAACTATTTGCTTTATGTTTTGCACTCTCTTATCCTTATGAGTAGCATATCATATCAAGGAGGATCCTTCCTTCTTGCACATTATGTTTTGTTGTACTTATGGTCAATTTTAGAAATTATGATGGCCATCTTATTAGTGGATTGTGGGGGAAAGCCACAAGATTTTCGGTGTGCACCATTGGCACTAAGTTATGTTTTCATGATATCATCTTGCAGGATGAATGTCGCAACAAACAAGTGGCTGAAAGGACACTTGTTGCACTATATATGGAGGCAGGGCGATAATGCCCTGCATTGGTTCCATGTGTGGAGCTATGTTTCACCTCCTTGCTCTCACAGATTTATGCTTTCATATCTTGCTAGTAGAACGTTGGACATGGGAAGCACCATTGGAGGAGTGGCACAAGAGTTGAGGATGCCCATAGGGAGTATGGTTCTCCATACTTCTCAAGCTGCATATTTTAGAAAAACAAGTGGGCCAGCCTTGATTTCCATGTTACACCTCTTGCTTTCAAATGGGAGGAGCCATTTGGGGAGCTTGAGCTCTTCGGGGAGGCACCCCATGGGTGTTGGATTTGATGGAATGGATTGGGTCTCTCTTGAAGACCATTATGTTTCAGCCATGTATCAGTAGCAGCACCATATGTATCATTCGGAGGGGGAGACACATTGGGAGGATGTGCCCTTCGGGGAAGAAGACCTCCATACTCTTTGCCGCACATGCTCTAAGGGGAGTATGGAAGAGGATATCGTTACCATGAAAAGATATTTATTTCTCCATGAGGTGAACCATATGATTGATTGGATACCATATGATGATAACTTCCAACTCATCACATATGAGATGATTTGGGCCAGCTTGATTTACAACGTTGGAGGAGAGATCCTTGGAGATCTAGACTTCATCTTGGCACTTGAGGACAACATTATTGCAGCCCAAGTTCAGCTTTCACTCCACACTTATCATAAGTGGAGAAGAGGATAGCGTGGGGTAGGCTATGAAGCCTACCATGTTCAGATTTCCAGCCCACCTATTCTACATGAGCCCAAGGTGGAGGATGATTTCCAGGAGTTGCCTAGTTGGAAAGTGACTAATTTTGCATGGTTGATTGCTTGGGGATGGAGGGTCCACATGGGGAGAATGTCTCCCAACACATTTCAGACTCCATGCCTTGGGAGGACCTCTAGACATCACTTTGCCACTCTCTTGAGCACCTCACTTTTTCATGATGATATCTTGGTAGCTAATTTACATGCTGAGGAGAAGCAATGTGGGAGCTTTATTGATGAGATAGCATCCTATTTCTTGGAGGAGATCATCATACCTGGATGCTGCAGGAGAGGAGAAGAGGAATTAGTCTACCCTTGCACTTGCTTGAGGACAAGCAATCTTTGGGAGGGGAGGACTGTAATGTTCCAAAATTTTCATTAAGTTAATTGGAACATTAATTTTGCTTTCCTTTTAATAAAAAGAATAAAATGGGTAAGGGGGCCCATGAAGAAGCATAATAAACACTCCTAATATGCAAAGGGGTCACTTAAGTGGCTTATTTTTCATCTCCTAGTGTGAAAAGGGGAAAATACAAGAAGACTAGGTCAATTTTGACCAAGTCAACAGCGCTGCCTAAAGAGGTGTAGCTTGCATGAGAAGACATCGCAGTTTTGATAGGAGGAATATCATTGGATGAGAGAAACCCTAATGGGTAGGGTCCATGGCAAGGAAGCCTCCTCTTGGCATAAAAGGGGGTAGGAGAGCCATTTCTCATTATGTTTTAGATTTCGATTTTGGTTTGCTCTCTCCAGTTGTTCAACTGGGATAGCTATGCTGCTTAGCGCAAGGGAGATTTCTGTTTAGGAGTTTCCTCTCCTTCATTAGGAAGATTTGGAGGACCTGTTCTTAATTCTCCTCACATCCAGGCTTGAGGCCAAGGTAACCATCTTCAGCTATAGCGTTTTCCAGCTGGGTAGAAACGTTGAGTTGCTGAGGGTTGCAGTGAGGATTCATTACCACCCACTTCCGGAGCTAGTTTTGTAGAGGAGGAGTTCATTCTTTCTCTGGGAGATCAGTGAGGAAGATCCCGGAGCTTCATTGCAGATTTTGGCATTGGGCCACATGTTTCATCTCATTCCTAGTGTAGTCTCTTCCCCATATTGCGTTATTTTTAGAGGGCACTTGTAGGAGGGGTTCACACTGGGGATTGGAGGGTGTAATCTTCAGTGAAGGGGGCAGCCTTTCACTTTGAAGATAATTGGAGGAGGTTTCTTCATATTTTGCAACATTTATATCCTTCTCCATTTTTTTATTGTTATTGAGTTGCAACTGCTACACTGCACTTCGGCATTTTGCCAATTTGTACATTTTGGCCAATCCCTTGAGGATTGTTGTAGTATTGTTTTTCGGGGTTGAGATCTTGCTCCCCCACTTTATTTGAGCTTTCTATTGCTATATCATTGTGTCTATATCAGTTTTCAGTCAAATCTCACTATGGACTACACAACCATAGCTTGTTGCTGGGTTGTGTAGTTGTGCACTTTCACCTTTGCATGTACATCTGTCTTGAGGCTGATCTGGCCTATCTTGAGAGGTCTTTCCTCAAGTTCTTGTATATCTATTTGTAGCTGCACATAATATAATGGCTATGCTCTCTTCTTGCACCATATGTATTGATGTTTCACTGCTGCTACTTGTTGGAGTTCATGTATTGCTGTAGCTTTCCCTTTTGAGCATTGTTTGAGATACTTAGGAGTGGGAGATCTGAATAACCCACGTAGGGTTATTTCTTTGGGCTAATATTCTGCAAGTATAATGTATGAAGGATAAACAAAGGGATCCAAGTCCCCTTTTTGCTTAATTTTGTATTGGCTTCCTTATACAGCGTCCCCTTGGACCATTTTGCAGAAATTCCTGAAAAATGGATATTACATTTGATCCCTCTTGGCACTTGATAGAACCGTGGTTAACATGGATCTATGCTACTTATTTTTCAACCGGGCTTCAAAGATAAACTCAAGGGTTGCAAGCATGGGGGGGTCCTCTGTTATCCTGAAGGTAATCAAGAAAGTGACTTTTCTTAGAAATAGTGAGTAATCTCTAACAATAAAGAAAAAGATCTAGCAACGTATTAAGGGCTACATCAAGTAAGGATAAACAAAATCAATAAATCATAAAAGTCCCAAATTCAACAATCATCATTTGTTGTCTTAATGTTCATTATATCCTTAGGAATGGTTGTTTGCAAAGATTAATCCATTGAATATTGGACATGGTGCAACTTTTTGAGTCCATTTCATTCTATCAAGTGCTAAGGGCAGATAATACCTCATTTTACAAGTTGGAAAACATCAAAGTGGGTTTGAAACCCTGAAATAAGTAAGCTAAGTGTAAGGACCCTATTGCAGAAAATCCTAAAAAGGAACATTACATAAGCACCAAGATCCTTGGAGTACTCTCCCAAGAGTTGAGATCTCCAATATGAATCAATCCTCGTAACAGACAGCGCTGAAGATCTGAAATGTGAAGCCACCCACATGTTTTTGTCTTCTCCTTTGACATCCCTCATGCCAAATTCATCCTCCAACATGCTTCCATGCCCATCATGCAGTTGCTCATGCTCAATTAGAAGTGGTGACCTTTGGAAGTTGGCCTCCCATGAGAAGCTACCATCCAAAAAGAACCTCCTGATCTTGGCCAATGTAAGCAATTATACCATCTACTCCAATGTATGGATGATTCCTTCCTCAAAGGAAGCACTTATAGCCCAAATCCATGGAGTAGCTCCTTACACCATGAAGGTGCCAGATCCTCCATCACTCAAAGAATTTCTGCACGGGGCACAAGAAGATAAGTGTAGTGAGAATGGGTGGTGCTGAAAATGGGAAAATGTCTCCTCCTCCTTGAATCTATCCCAGAACTCTCAGACCATACTAGACTCTCTAAAGTCTTCACCTCTAGAATCTAAGAGGGGTGAACCAAATGGCAAGATGCCTCTCTTACCAACTCCGCATTTGTCGCTCTCGTGTGGATGCCTCCATGTAATGAGACATCAATGTCAAGAGTAGATTGTACATATGGTTGGAAAATTTTTCCCTTGCCCCTCACAAAAATCATTCTACCTCTTCTTTGCACTACTTAAAAATAGATAGGGGTAGGTTCTCCTCATCAAATGATGCTGACCTTTCTCCCTACCTTCTCCTTTCATCTGCAATGTCCCGCAATCATGTTGCTCTTTGATTTTGATTTGTCCTCCATATGTGAGATCCTAGGTGATTTCTTGTAATGATACAAGAATTCCTCCTATTGGAGCATGTGCTCCTCCTTCCTTTGCATGAGGGACTAGACATGCTCTAGATGTGACAACATTGTTGCTCCCATCCTTCTCTTCCTCTTCAATATGAATGGGAGTCACCTGCTCAATAAGAGGATCCTATTTTGAAAAAGGAACCTTCATGCCCTCTTTTCTAGAGATATGAGACATAGATCTTGCCTCTAGCAAGGTGTTATCCAAGATGTGATCTTCTCCAATAGTTTTTTAAAGTGGATGTGAGTTTATAGGTTCTTCCAACCCATGCAAAAGTTCTGTTTGTCTTGGTTTGTTTGGCTCTACTAAGAGTGTTTTAGAATGTCTTCCATCAAACCTCTCCACTAATCTCTTAGTTAACTTTGCATAAGAAGAAATATTGACATTTTTCAATGAAAATGACTTAAAAATCCACCAAGCATAGGCCTTACCTTCAAAGTGCAACGTTGCAACTCTGATGGCTTCATCTTCAAAAAATTGGTGCTGCTGCAAATAGGTGTGTAGCTCCTCCACCCAAGCTTTGGCTAAACATGTTGGTGATCCATCAAAGGTAGATAGAGAAAATCTATCCATGTCATGTTGCCTAATCCTCTGCACCTGGATCTTGAAAAACTCTTGGAAAGTGATATGATCTCTAAAATTCTCAGTTTGAGACTCATACTCTTGCAAAAAATTGCTAAGAGCTTCCCTCTTAGGCATTCCTCCTTCTTTCATCTCTCTCATGATAGATCTGGACATTTGACTATGCTGTGCATAATAGGGTTTAGTTGCATGCTCACACCTATTATGTGCAAATCTAGATTTTTCTCTAGATCCAAACTCCTCTGGAGATTCCATCTCCCTTCTCATTTTCATGAGATCTTCTTCAATTCTCTGCATAGATTAAGGAAGAAGCTTTGAGAGCCTCTCCTCCTTCCTTCCTCCATATAATGGAGTCTTCTCCTTTCTATACATATTATCTTCTCCTTATTCTCTTGATAGCATAATGGCTGAGATCCACAGGCTGAGCCAAGATTATGCTTTGATACCACTATAATATCCCAAAATGGGAATGCAGCAAAGCATAAGCACAATACTGGAATATTAGTGAGAAATTAGCTCATAAAATGCATTAAGAAACACATAGCCATCAAATTAATGTAATAGCAGCAAAAAGGAGCTCCTCTACATCATCCCAATTAGGGAAAATGCAGCAATTAGACCCTAAAAACGATATTCCAGGTAAATTATGCTGTAACAAGGGGAAATAACACTTAGGTTCCTTAGAAAATATATATTGGCCCTCATATACAAAAGGGAATCATAAAAAAATCCCTTTTACTAAGTTAAGCAGATCTCCCAGCCTGAAATCAGCTTAAAAATGCCCAAACCCCATGACTTAAGCTATGAAGAATTTATGAAGCATATGATAGCATTATTTTATGAGGGTTTCTACAAAATTAGGATATAAAATCATAGATATGTAACTTTATTGAACAATATGCCAATAAAATAGAGATATGGCCTCCTTAATACAATATAAAGATAACCTGGCAAAGGTTCCTTGAAAGCTTGGGTACAAAAACAACAGATCTGAATATTCAGCTCTGAAATAACGTAGCCTTACTACAAAATTACACACATTTGGCTGAATAATACAATAGAGGTATGAGAATCCCTTCTTCTAGCTTTCCGGGAGAAGGGTTGGCCCTTTCCTTAGGAAACTACCTTACTGCTGCAACTCTATGAAAAATTACGTAGTTCCTGCAAGGGACTGCGCTGTAGGAGATGAGGAATACTTTGGCAAAATTTCAATATGTGAAATGAGCCTAGAAATATTCCTAGCTAATCTCTTAAGAGAAGGAAGGCTCCCTCTATTGAGAAACAGACCCAGAAGTGGTGTTATCAATCCTCCGCTACAACACCTTGCAACACAACACTATTCTCTGCAGAAATAACATTGTGGCTGAAGGTTGATGCTTGGCCTCAAGCCTGAGTGTGGATAAATGTAGTGGAAACTCTCCCAAGAAGCCTCTCAAGGGAAGAGGTGGGATTCCCGCTTGGGAACACCCGGTGCTAAACAGCACAGCAACCCCGCTAAACAACAAGAGGAAGCAATAGTCTAAGCATACCAATATCAAATGATAATCTCAAAACATAATCCCAAATGGCTGCCATCCTCTTCCTTAAGTATAATGTGAGCTTGCATGTCCTTGGCCCCACTCAATTAGGTCATTTCATTCATGAGGATCACCTCCCTCAAAAATTGCGTTATTCTCTAACTAATCTCCACTCCTCCTTAACAGCACTGTTGACTTGGTCAAATTTGATTGAATCAACATGATCCAAACCATGTTCACACATGGAAGAGATTTATTTAGCTGCTACAAAAAGGTATCCTTTCACACTTGAAGTGCTACTCAAGAGACTTATGGGCCTCCTCACCCACTTATCCATCTACCTAGTGATAAAATAACTATAATATTCCATTTAGCTTGAAGGCTAAATTTTTGGAATATTACACCTTATTTAAGCCAATTTTTCTTGGCCTCCTCCTAGGAAGTTGTTCTTACTCTTCATCAGTGTTCCCATATCTATCCAAGGCCTCAGCTAGCTTTTCCTTAGCTTTTGCAGCCTCTTTCCGAGCTCTGATATCTCTGATCTCATAGATTGCCTTTTGTGCCTCCAGCTGCTTGTTTTCAACCTCATAATAGTGAATCACATTCCTAGCCCTACCTAGATTGGCTAGAAAATATTTAATTTGGGCATCTATTTTTTTGATAAAAATTCTTGAGATCCTTGCCTCATATGTAAAATACTTCATAATGATCTTCATCATAGCTGCATCTCTCTCCAGCGAGTGAGATAAAGGAAAGATAGATTTATTATGGTCTTTGTATCTAGGCTTCAAGTATGGCTCATAGTAGCTCATGTCAAGATTGGCCTGCTTGAACCATTTCTCCCCTATACTTGGGATCCGAGTGGCATTGGTAATAGCATATGAATACATCTCAAATTTTACCCCTGCAAGGTGAACTTGTTTCTCATGCAAGTTAAGTATGAAAAGCCTAGTTAGCTCATGGTGGTTCTGCACCTGTTGTACCTTCTCACAAATTCTTAGCAGCCTACATGTTGGAAACATGAGAAATTTAAGGGAGATGCATTTATCTCTATGGTGTTGAGTGGTTCAAACTTGTTGATCTTTCCACCTTTGTGCCCCTACCTTTTTGGCATTTGGCCCTCTCCTCCACTACCACCGTCCTCCCTTTCTGACATTTTGACCACTCTGCCTTTGAAAAAACCTAAGACTATAAATGGAAACTGATATGGAAGAGGGTAATGGAATGGTGATGAAAAATGCAGCTCTGTAAGTGAGTGAGATGAATGAGTGAGGGCATATGTCTATTAGGCTAAGTGAGAGGCAAAACCTAATGACAACCTCATTTTCTTGTTAAAACTTTGTGTTGAAAACTACTTGCACTGATGTAAAACTGATAGGAAAGAGGACATGTAATGTCAATTTTTTTCAATGTAAGGGGCTAAGTGTTATGAGTGGGATGAGTGTAGGGATAGCTTAGGTGAATAGGAAACCTCTAGCAGTGAAATATATTTGTTTATAACTGACCTCCCTTTGCAGGCAGATGAAGGAGTATTTAAATAGTTCTTTTAGGTTCAAATCTAGGGTTCCTTCTTAGGTCTTCAATTTCCTTTAATTATAAATCACCACAAATGCTTGAAGAAGGGCTTGATGAGCTTTACTTACCCTTTAATCAGTTTGGAGGTCCTTTGGTAGGGGTCTGGAACAATTTTGATGTGTCTTGAGAATTTGTAGGGCTTTAGAAGCCTTCTTGGCCAAGCGCGCAGTGCCTAGGTCATGCACGCAGCGCCTAGGCCAAGCGCGTAGCGTTTAGTTCAGGGGCGCAGTGCCAAGGTCTCCTTGTCGGGCCTCTCGGGCAAGAGCACAGCGCTCTGCTAGGCATGCAATGCCCACCTCCAGGCGCCCAACGCCTTGAGAAAATACACGGGAGTTTTTGCCAAAGGCATAGTTCCTAACTCCAAGCATGCAACGCCAACCTAAACACGCAGCACCACAAAAAAATTTCCAAGTTTGACTTGAAACTCCCAAATTTTTCACTTCTGAATGCTTTGATGATTTTCACATTTTTCTTACAGGTTTTCCTAAGTTATAACATTGACTCCTTTTGGCTCTTTTTAATGTCTTTTAACACTTTTATTTGCAGGTGACTAAAAAAACTTGACCTTTCCTTTCTCACTGATATCCTTTACACTGTTTTCTCTGCAGGTGACTGAAGTGATAAACTTAGACTCTCTTTTGGTTCCTTAAGGCATAAAAGTTTATTTTGACACCTTTGGGACTCAAACTCAAGGCAACACATTCACAACACTCCTTTTCATGTACCATAGAGTTCAAACCATATTTTGATCATTTTTGGCATGAAAAACTCCTTTTGAACAGTATGGAATCTGATCAAACAGTCATATCTTCCAAATCCTTTTTCTTTTATCATGGAGTTTGGCTTACCATCTTATCGTCTCTGACAATTTTTATAACAAGTGACTAAAATCCTAGAATTTACCTTTCCTACTGATATTCTTTACACCTTTTCCCTTTGAGGCAATGAGACATTCACCTTGGCAAACTTTGGGATGCTTTCACACAACAACACTTTCACAATATTTATTTGCTGGCATCATGGAGTTTTAACCTACACTTTTCTCATTTAGGCATGGAAAACTCATTTTTTACAATTCTGGGATCTGATCATAGTGGCATCTTTAGAATATTTCTTTGTTGTCATCATGGAGTTCAAACCATGCTTTTCACCTCCTTTGGCCATTTTCCCAAAACCTTAGGTGTCTAGAATGCTTTAAGACAATCATCTTTATTGTCTTCTAAGTCTCTATAGCCCTTTCAAGTTCATTCATTTATGTCCAGTTCACCTCACCTTTTTCCCTATCTTATCAATAATTTCTGATAAACTTCTCTTCATGTTTGGTTTCTTGGTGTACCTCCTCCATGATCATTTCTGCATTTGATGCTTGCTTGGCACACTGCTAGCCCAATCAAGCTCAAAAACCCTAATTATCCTTAAGACCAAGTGATTCTTGTCTTCCTTGCTACAAGATGTCTTCCTTTAGGAACATAACATTTACCTTATCAATTTCTTCTACTGATTGACCTCTTAACACTCCTGAAGAAGTGCCAAGTTACATTTACCTTTTGTAGAACTTCAATTTGACAAGGTAGTCTTCTTTGGAGACTTTCAAATATTTTCTTGAATAACCATGTCTCAACATTTCAAGACCTCTGAATCATATTATAACAAATAAAAATAGTGTTTGAAACACCAATGATTGACCTTGGACCATATGAAACCCTAATTGACCAAAGGTGGGAGGATTCTTTGACCTGGCTTTTGACTGAAAATTGGCTTGGCATCTTCAAGTGTAAAAACAGAGTATTGACAAAGTGGTGTATTGAAGATTCAAAATCCAATGTATTTGATTTATCTAAAGAGCTTACAAATATATTTTTAGACCATCAAAGCTTGAGGAACCTGGTGAACATGGGAAAAGGTAGGCTATAGGAAACCCTAGATGTAAAGTGGAGTTATGGGCAAGGGAAAAATAGAGTAATGAGGTCATAGGTAGGAAAAAAGGATGGAGATGAGTGGCACAAGCCCATAAGGAGCTCTTAGGAGTGGTAGGGTGACCATGAAATGGCAATGTTGATAGAATAGTGAAAATTTTCCTATAAGGATAATGAAGGCAGTGAGATTTTTAAACTCACAATGTTCCAAGAATGTTGTTTTTAGAAATCTAGAACAAGTATATAGTCATCTATAAATAATGAAAAATAATGATGACTAACAAAGCTTAAGATGTGTCTGGTCAGGCACTTGTCACAATCTGAGTGCTGATTCCAGCGCTAATATCTTTGGGTGCGTCTGCCGAGAGATGAATGCCTTGAAACAAAGTATTCTCCCGAGTATCTTATTTTAAATTGTTGATGATCAATTCTTGATGGTGAACAATAATTGGTGACTTGAAGAAGATTGTGATATTTTGCCTGGAGACTCCCTGACAAAGTTTTAAGAGGCGAATCCACTGGTTTTAGATCCATCACTCTGATGGAAGCGATCCTCGCTAAAAGATATGCTTTCTACAATTTTTCAAAGATATATGGTTTTCCTAATCCTTTTCCAGATAAAAGAAAATGGGAATTTTCTCTTCCAAGGTTTAGTGGATATGATTGGGAATTACCAGCTAAGTTCTTATGGGATTTTCATGACTAGATTCACAGGCTGCATTTTATTCATGAAGACGTAAAGATTAAGTTGTTTATATATTATTTGGAGGGTGCAGCCCTTGATTGGTGTAGAGATCTTCCTAAAAATAGCATCACTTGTTTGAAAGGATTTCATGATGCTTTTAATTCTTTTTATAAACATAGGTATCCGGTCAAGTGTTTCGCTCTAGAATTTTTCTATCAGTTTGATAAGCAAGTTGAAAGTGATGATGAACAACATAAATGTAAAGAAAAAATGGTTATACTGGAAGGTATTCAGCAATCCTTTTGTTCTCATGGTTTTATTCAATCTCCTATCATTCAAGAAGAGGATAAACAGAAGATTATTGAGCAGCATGATGAGATATTAGGTGAACATAATGAAAAATTCATAAACCAGCCTTTGTTTGATAAATATCCTAATGATGAAGAGCAGGTTTTTATGTCACCTTGTCTTAAAGTTTACAGTGATGATCCAATCTATGAAAATTATGAATCTGAATCTAGGGAAGAAGATTATGCTCAACTCATACAAATTGCTGAGGAATTTTCACCCTTGCTGAGAATTGATGATAAGAAAAATAGTTATGAGCCTATGTTTAAAATGTATGAATCTGAGTTGCAGGGATACAGTGCCGAAGAAGAAATTTGTGAAAAAAAATTAAGAACAAGCTCTTCATCAAAGCATTTTTCTATCAGAGGAAAGTATGGGTCAACCTATCCTTGAACTCAAAGCTATTGTGAGTAACTCTCCTTGTCAATTTCATGATCCTATTGCTGATTATATGGATTTTAGTTTTCTGAAAGTCTTTCTTGTTATTAGTCTTGGAGTACTCCTCATCCATAGCAACAAGTATGAGTCACATTTAGAGATTATGCTTCATACCTTTCAGCCTTTCAGCAGTGGATGTGAAGACATGTCAAGAAATCAGTTGTTGAAAAATTTATTTTGGAATTTTGTATACACTTGATCAAGTGAATTTCAGCTAATTATAAGTAGGGATGTACATAAATAAGCTCACCACTCGAGCATTTCTTTTCAGGTTTATATTTCAGTTTGATTTCCGTATTTTAGTCATGTTGAAATAAGTTGTAGAATATTGAAATCTAGATTATGACTCCATTACCCAATGGCTAGGCATGCTAGTATTTTTTGAGTTAATGAGCTAAATTTTTGGTTGGAGAAATAATGGCTAGACAAGGCACTGGAACTATGGTTCTTGATAGCCCACAGGGGGCATATCATCCCCAATTAGAGCCACTATTAGCACTAGTTTTTTTATTTTTCAAATATTTTCAAAGTATGGTCATCATTCTCTAAGGAATCAATCTGCCTTTTTAGTTCGGTTGTAAGATGAAAGTGTCATTGTCAAAGTATAATGGTGAGAAATTTTCATTCCTATATTCATTCATTTCATTTCCCCTCTTTTACCTTTCATTTTTCCAAAATACCCAAATTCCAGTGATTCATTTCTTTTGAAACCCCTTTTTAACTATTAAAATCCATCTTTTATAGTTAAAAAGAAGCTCTACCAGCACCACAAAAAACCTTTGTAATATCATATATTATATGATATAACTTACCACACTTAATCATTGTGGACCCCTTACCCTTTCATCATAATCAGATTATCGTAGTTTTAACTTTCATTCATGTTACAATTTTCATCTCCTACAAAACCCTCGATTGCGATATGGAAGTGAGACCTTTCCCTGCCACGTCGAATCTTGTCTCATCGCACATCGCACTTCACAAATCTTAACCTTTACCTCTCGTTCCTCATAAAAACTTCCAATTTGTGATTTGCGGTATTAAATGGGCCCCACCTTCCATTCTCATCGCACATCGCACTTCGCAAGTCTTAAACTTTAACTCATGTTCCTCACAATAACAAAACTCTCGATTCCCTGGTTGTGATGTAAATGGGCTCGACCGTTTTTCATGCCATGTCACCTTCCATTCTCATCACACATCACACTTTTCGAGTTTTAACACTTACCTCCCATTTTCATAACAAAACTACCAATTTGCAATTTTCGATATTAAATGGGCCCCATCTTTGTCCTACCATGCCACCCCTATTCTCATCGCACATCACACTTCATGAATCTTAACCTTTAACTCTCATTCCTCACAATAACAAAGCTCCTGATTTGCAATTTGCGATATGAACTTTGACCTGCGACAATCTTTGACTATGATTTGTGATATCGCACTTCGCAAATCGCAACTTTTATCCTCGTTTCTTATAGTAACAAACTCCTGAATTCCTGATTGCAATTTGCGGGCGACACCACCTCCTTGCCATGTCATCACCCCCATCAAAAATCGCATTCCCTCCTGCTTGTGTCTTATGCTTAAATGTTTCGACCTCGATCTACGATTGTGATATATGTATGAATGGTTTTTTCTCCTCCCGCTCATCATTTAATTAATAATATCTCCCGATAATAAAATGAAACTCCGTTATCTCTTTTAATCCAACTCCATAACATGTTTAACCTCCATATTTCTCGATCCTCTTTTATTTTTCCTGCTGGCCCACAATTCAACGTGTCTGCTTCTCCTATCTTTCATGTGGCTGGTCCTTTTGTTTGAAACTTATCTATATGGGTTTTTCCACTCCAACACTATTTCCACGTTTATTTCAAAATTCTATCACGACAAACATGAAAGCAAAGGAAAGGAACAATGACAGAGTTTCTCTGAAACAGATTTATACCATTACTCTCAGCACCAGCACATTTCCACAAGGCATCATGCAACATTTAAGGAGCAGTCATAGGTTTATAGAAAATCCGGCAGCAAAGATTTAAAAATTCGACACCTATTAGCAAATAATAGTATCTTCTTAAAAGATCAAAGACAGTTTTACAATATGATTAATTCCATCAAAGTTCTGTTAGAATTGTAAATGGCTAAAAATAGTAGACAGTCTACTTTTTCTCCTTCTTATATGTTTTCTGTTAAGTTGTTATGAAAGGAATCTGAAGGTCTAAGCCTTGCTAGCAGATCTATTGTAAAATTATAAATAGATAGAAGACAGAGGAAGAAAGGTTTTGTGGGTTGTTCGACTTATTGTATATTGTGTTTAATATTTCTGAATTGATAATATATCCAGATACACTCTTGAGGACTGTCAAACTGTGTGGTGTGTGTATTTTTTTCCCTTCTATTTTTACATAATTTATCTTCCTTTCCAGATTTATCATAAAAGTTCTATCTCGTGCTTTTATAACTCTTGTGAACCTCCAAGACATATGGATTTGTTTTTGTAAGTCTTGTTCCAAGATTTTTTGATTCAATATGAATTGAAGATTTTTCATAAGCATTCCTTGAGGTGGAATTAAACCATGTTTCATGTTTTTATAAGTCTTTTGATCTAGCATGCATGTTAATCTATTTTTGCCAATATTGATTCACCAAGCATTCCTGATTCATGAGGTCGTGTTAGTAAGAAGAATTCCTTGTAATGAAATCCTTTAAATGTAAAGTGAGATTGTTGTAAGTCTTTTAAAAGCATTCTTTCACTATACATTTCAGATCTGGAATTTGTGTCACACTTTCCTCTTAGTAGTGGGCTTATGTTTTACATATCCACTATTTATCTTCCATTCTTCTAACCATCAAGCTACAAAATTAATTTTGATACCACATCATACACCAGTGCCCTCATATGTGTGAGAGATTATTATTTTCTCAAAATCCTTTTCAGTGTGTGTGAGTTTTAACCACTTTCCAAAAAACTCAATCAAATTATAAGAAAAACCCTTGAGCATAATATGTGTCTGGTTAGGCGCTTGTCACAATCCAAGTGTTGATTCCAACGCTAACAATGTGCATAGCCTCCTCCTTAGCTACCCCAATCTCCACCATATGATGCTCAGGATGAATCATCATAAGTGACTCATCATCCTGAATATCTCTCATCGAATCCTCTGAATGCTCACCCTGCATGTTGGAAGACAAATTCGACCTATTTTCATCCCGCTAACCAACTTGCCATACTAATGAAGTCCCCCACTTCATCAGTGACTTGCTAAATCCCAATGGAAAATCTACATGATCCCCCCATGTAGTATGCAGCTCACCCCTAAAGGTTATTGAGTTTTGTAGAGTTTTACTGCTCGGCTTACCTGATAATCTTGTAAAGGTGCCACCATGTTTCCGCTATGCCACTATGACTGTGAGATACCCCCAATCAGGTGCATATTTTATCCCTTTCTCCTGGGGCCTTGTGGTGAAAAATATGCATAGTCCAAGCTCATCCTGCCCAAGCATCCCCATGATGTTGATATCTACCCATCCACTATCAATCACGACTGTGAGGAGAAACATGATAAGTTTTCCTCACCATGCAGTGGAAATCTTAGTGCTCCCCCACGTGTTAAATCCAAATTGGACTGGATCATCACCTGCTCTATCCCTTCTCATCTCAAAATGGATTGATCCACCTACCCAATAGATCCTTGGATCCCCCAACCATACTGGGAGCTCCCAACTCTAACTCCTCTCAGTATGTCGTTGTGTAGCACTGCTACCTACTAGAACCCGTTTGACCCTCAGCTCTAACTCTTGTAGTGGACTCCAAGTATCATAAGTCTATCCCACGTGTTATCACTCAGAAAAAGTGAAACATCATTTGACATAGTCTTAGAAGTTCATTTGTCAAAGGTATGGTCATAGATTTCATTAGGAAAATTTTAATTTTGTCATATTAGCCTATCCTAAGGTCCAAACCCAACCCCATTCAAGTCATTTCATGTCCCATTAGTCATCATCTGCTGACATATTTCATTTCCCAAGATTTTGAATTTGAAAAGGTCACTTTAGCCAATTTTTCTTATTTTCGTAGCGAATTACACAGTAAAAAGGCAGTTTTCGCTACAAAACTACTAATACTTTCGTAGCGAAACTGCCTCGAAATTAACTAAATATGCTATGAAAAGAGGGTTTTTTTTGGTCTTTTCAAATTCGTTGCAAGGTTTTCGTCAATGATTATAAGTGTTAGGGTTGATTTCATTCGAGTCAGTTAGGGTTAAATCAAGGTACAAAGGTCATGGCTAAGCTCATTATTACTACTTTTAGCATGTATGAGTCATGATTAAGCCATGAGTTGTCATCGAAGCTTTAAAACATTACCCAATTGAGTCTTTTGGCATTCTCCGCTTCATCTTTGCATGCTATTGACATCTAGAGAGATATTTCACCAAGCCAAGCTGGTTGCTGCCATTTTCAAAAGTTGTAGGTGTCACTAATAAAGCGAGGTAGAGAAGGTATAAAATCACCATGGCTGCAAAGAGGAAGACCAAAAAAGGTGGCCATTGTCTTAGATATGAGCCATCAGACATGAATTTGTTGAATGAAGACCCAATTGCCTTAAATGTTTTCAGAAGAATAGGTTGTTTTCAGTTTTTCCAAAGATTGCAAGGGTGCCATGTGTAGGTTTCTAAGGATTTTGCTATCAGTTTCAATGGGACAGCTTCAAAGGTGGGAATGTTGAACCTCATTGTAAAATTAGAGACCATTGCAGCAGCAACAGGAATCCCCAAAGGAGGAGAACAATGGTTCAAAGGTTTCAACTTCACCATGCAGGACTGTAAGGAATTTATCAAGCCAAAGCATAGTGAGATTGATCTCAAAACTACCATCCCAAGGAACTACATGAAATACAACTTCTCAAAGTTGTTGCTAATCATTCAGAATTACTTCACTTGTGAAGGGAGGTATCATATGGTTTATTCCTACCACCTCAGGCTTCTGCTACATTTTGTTAGTAAGAGGTCTCTTGATTTACCTTTTTACTTATATAGAAGTTTAGCTAAAATGTCAGACAAATTTCAAGCTAAATCTGAAGGAAATGAAACCTCACTCTTTCATCATGGTTTAATCAAGTTGTTAGTATTAGAAGAATTAAAGAGATTAGGAAAAGACTAGTCATCTTTTCTATTCATCAGTGGTTTTGAAATAGATTTCATCACTCCTAAAACAACTCCTAAACCTAGATATATCCCATCACCTTCAGTAGCAGAGCAAGTTGAGCCAGTGATCATGGAGATAGAGCCATTGTAGAAAGCTGACACACCCAAAGTTACACCTACAAAACAAAAGTTGATAGTGAGCAAGCAGGGCAGCAAAAGGGTTACAAGAAGCAAAATAGTGGCTAAGGGTAACTTAGAGGAAATTTTTCATGCCATTGATATTGAAGAAAATCCCATAGTTCAAGTTGAATACATAGATGAGGGAGGGAGGAAGCTCAAGAAAGACAAAACAGCAAAATAGTTATAATTTGCAGGTGAATATGTAGAATTCATGTTTCAAGGTAGAAAACCAATGACAAGACATGCCAGAAAGGTCTTAGAAAGTAGCAAAGAGGCTCAGAAGGTCGCTAAAACTGTCCATCCACCACCAAGCATCATTGACCTCTCATCACCTGCAAAAGAAGATCTGGTCATCAAGCTGAAGAAGGGAAAAGAGAAAATCAATGAGAAAACAAAGATTGAAATCCTTAAAGAGAAGTTGAAGCTGGAAAATGATGAAATATCAGTCTTAAAGAAAGAGGCAAGGAAGCACAAGGTTTAGAAGGTACAGTTTGAGAAAATGAAAGAAATTTGGGAGGATCAAGTCACAAGTGTCTCTAAGACCTTGGACAACACAGAAAAATTGATCAAATGGACTAAGCCATTTAGAGGAGAGGTGAAACATATCATAAAAATGAACCTGCACTTACAGTCTAAGAATATGACACTAAAGGATCAAGTCAAAGACCTTCAAGAGAAATTAGAATTGATTCATGAAGAGCTATAGAAAAAAGGCTTAAATATAATTGTGGTTGAGGAGCCCATAGCTCAATTGATCATTAAAGAAGAAGAAGCACCACAGGGGTCTTAAGTCGAGATTCATTATGTTTTAGAAGGTTCATGGCATGCTGAAGAGAAATTTTTTTCAGCTGGAGGTCACTTTTTTGAGACAGTGTTGAAATCTGGAAATTCTACAGTTTTCCACAGTTTCATAGCGTTTCCTAGTCTTAAAGCCAGGAAAATTTCTGTAGCAGCCTATTTGCTTCCAAAATCACTTTTTGCAGTTTTTAAGGAGGGATTTTAATGGTGGTGAGGTTTCATGTCTTGGTTGACACCATGGAACAGCTCTTGGTTGACACCATGGAACAGAAAACGAGAAAAAAATTTGGGTGTAGAAGCTTCTTTTTCAACGCTATGAAAGCTTGCTACGAAACTATCCTGTTTTCGTAGTGAGTTTATTTTGAAGCTTTTGGAGCATCCTAATGGTAGTTTTGGACAGCTGGAATCCTCCAACAAGTCAAGGGACCTTAACAACAAACATTTATGACTTGAAGGAAGTATTGTGGAGACAGTTCATCAGATAAATCTCTCATTGAAGATAAGGTTCATGTATTCCTGAAAAATAGGGTTTTGTTCCACATGTTTAGGAAGGTTTTTAATATGTAAAGGTGGTAATGAACCTATCATCTATCATTAAAGCATGTCATGATTATTTGTAACTGACATGTAACTGTTTCACAAAGATAAGGTAGAATATGTAATAAATAGGAGTTAGACTCCTATTAGGAAAGGTCTTCTTTAAGGTGTAGCTGTCAGTTTCTTGTTAAAAGACATGTTTTTCTATTATATGATGTGTCATAGGAGTACTTCAATGAATCTAGCCATCAAGAAAATCATCCTTATTGTAAGAATGTCTATTTAAAGGCAAATCATTGAAGTAGTAAGGGGTTGTAGATTTTTTGCACCAAATTGTTGCTTTATGTATTTTGACTTATATCAGTGATACAGAGGACTTTCTTCTTGACAGACCTGAGATTCTCATGGGGTTTTTAATGTTTTTCTGATCTATATCTTTATGTTTGCCACTTGAAGTAGATTTCAGCCCTATTAATTAGAACTCAAATGTTTATGCTCTAACTTCCTTTAGTGATGAAATGACTGTGTTGTTCTATATTTATGTGTGATTTTCCTCTATTAAAGACCCTTATCTGCCTCAACTTCCATGTCAAGAAACCTTGTCACTGAAAATATTGATTGTTGACTCCATAAGCCCAATGGTAGCAAGACTGTTTTCTTTCAACCTGCAACCATAAAAAAAAAGATACAAATTCTATAGAGTTAGCCATATATCTTTATCATTAACCAATATCATAAATT